>CM046841.1:21682663-21692663 GCA_025618425.1 Heliocidaris tuberculata
GTGTCAAGTTGAGGTAAGTGGGCCAGTGGTGTATCGTATTACAACCCCCTCAGCACAATACAGTATGTAAACCTCACCGAACAGGTAGATGCATATTGATATTATCATGTTAACTGCCAGTGAGGGGTTCCATTGACCATGAACACTACAAGCGACAGGGGTAGGGAAGGGAGCAATTACATTTACAAGCCCTATTCGGACCCGAAATAGAAGTGTGTGCATGTCCATTGGCCATGGACTCTACCAGTTAAAGGGGTATTGTAGGGGTGCATTATAAGCCCCCCCCCCCCTTTTTTTTTTAAAGGACACTTTGGACAACCATCGACCACGTTATTTTCCAGAGAGACGAATATTGAATGAGTGCATTACAAGCTCTCTTAGGATCCTAAGGATCCCATATCATATTGCGGTGCTAAATATCCATTCAACCATGTATAATGGCAAGGAGAGGGGTACCAAAGTGGTGCATTACAAACCCTCTTAGGACCCTTTATACCATAAAAATAGATGGTAGATGTCCATTGGCTAGGGACAATGCCAGTGAGAGGGGTAGGAAAGGGTGCTTTACAAGCCGTCTTAACACCCTTTAAACCATAAATAGAACTGATAGATATGTTGGATCATCAAGGTTTGTAATAACTTCTTGGTTACATTCCAATGATCATGGGAACTACCAGCGAGATGGGTATGGAAGGCGTGCATTATTGGCAAGCCATCTTAAGACTCTTTAAACCATCATTGGAAATCTGCTATGAGAGGGTACGGTGGGGGGTACACAAGCCCTATTGACTCCACTGACCATGTAAACTTCCGGGGTGAGAGGGGTAGGTACGAGGTGCATTGCAAGCCCTAGCCTCTTAGAACCATTTAAACCACGATTGACCATTGCAATCTGGCAGTAAGTGGGGGTAGGGAAGGTGTGGTGTGCATTAGTAAGCCCTCTTCAGATCCCAAGGAACCATAAATAGAGAAGGTATAATGTTCAATGACCACGGACACTGCCACTGAAAGGGGTAGGGAAGGGGTGCATTACAAGCCCTCTTAAGACACTTTGAACCACCAATGACCATGTGAGAGGGGTAGGGAAGGGGTGCATTAGAAGCCCCTCTTCGGATCCATAGGAACCATAAATAGAGGTGGTAAATGTCGCTGGTAATCAGTAAGGTGTCAAACTACTCACCTCGGCGATGAGATGATCGACTTCATCTCCGTAAAATGAATAACTTCCTCGAAACCTACACACCTGTCCGCACGCTTAGAAACTAAATCAAGGTGAGAGAAACCTGCTCGCATCATATATAGTTACATGCAAGATTTTAAAACTATTTTCATTAGCTATTTACCCCCCCCCCTCCCTCTCGCTCTCCCTTTCTACCCTTAATAACATAGCTGCGTATATATTTAAAACAAAAAAATATATATATATGATATATTGGGGGATAAAGGTATAATAAACGACATTTGTAGATTTATAACAACAAAGAAATTAGTCGATAAGCTTTAGTCTGTGATCCAGCCTCATTTGTCCTTGGCTTTATGTTTAAAATAATCTTTTGAAGGATAAACGTATTAAAAAAGCTAAATAAGTGCGCTCCAATTCTAAATGAAAAAAAAACGCCTTCCCAGCGTAAGGGGCATAAGCACGAATGTCCCCCTTTGACAAATGAACACAGAATGAGGTTTGTAATCATTTCGAGAAAAAAAAAATGCCTTGAAATATGATTTCAGGAACAATGAGCTTACATTGATTGTTAAGTATTCAGAGAGGCTTGGGCCTTGGAAACTGTTTTATACATAATTATATACAATGAAACTTTAGAGAGATTCATGTTGCCTACTTAACAATTGTAAGCAAAAAAAACCAACAACAAACAAACAACGTTTTGATTGGAGTGCGTGGTGTAATAGCAAAGGGAAACATAGACGAAGAAGAATATAGTATTTTTACATGGAAGGGGGATTTTCAACATTTTCAGATATATTATATAACACCTCAAATCTGAAAAAGGTATGGCAATGCCTGGTTAAATATATTTGTGTCATTGCATTTCAAATGTAGGTCCCATTTTGATTGATATCTTGCAAAACATTTTTTAAAAAGAAATTTGAAATCCTTGGAATTGCAGCTCAGTTCTAACAGATAAACTACGAAGTACTCTCTCTCTCTTTCTCTCTTCGTATTGACAATTGTGCATAATAATCAGTAGAAATGAGAAAGTTCCGTTTTCCTTTAACAAGCCGGTTCAACAGTTCAGCGTCCATCCTTAAAACTCTTAAAACTCTACGAGAAGGATGCGAGCAGATGGTAATTGTGATTTCCCAAATTAAGATGGCCGTCATCAGTTGATGTTAGTGTGTGACCTTAACATTGAAATGTGAGGGCTTTGGCAAGGAAACCACAGACTTGTTCGCCTGATCGACCCATCCTTAGGTTTCCCAGTCGCGGTTTTGTCTTGTTTTACGAGACCATCATCTTCTTCTTCTTCTTATCATCTCTACTAATTAACAGCATTTCCAACTTCCACCGCCTCTACAATCCCTAGGCTCTAGGGAAGAGAGGGAATGGTCATGATAAGGATGAAGGGGGGGGGGGGGGTAGAGGGATGAAAAGAAAGGGGAAAAAAGAGTGAGCAAGTGGAAAAGATGGGGAATGGGAGAAACATGTGAAAGAAAAGGAAAATATAAGGATGAAAGGATGAAAGGATGTAACAAAAAAGTACTAAAAACAACTTGGTTAGCTATGGGCTAAAAGTTAAGGTTAGGTTAGAGAGCAAGAGAGAGAGAGAGAGAGAGAGAGGGAGAGAGAGAGAGAGAGAGATGAAGGAAAGAAAATATGGTAACTGGTATTGATAATGGAAACTAGATAAAAAAAAAGAGAAGGAAGAGCAAAAGAGCAATGAAGCAAAGAGCGATATAAGCGCATAGAGAGCTCTGAAAATGTATAGATTCACTGGAATATTATGCGCCGTATTCAATCAGTTCTATTATTTTAGCTCTTACTATTAAGTCCATTTCTTGTAAACATACCAATATTGATTTAATGAATACATACACCCTTTTTGTCATCGTATCAACTTTTAATTGACCGTAAAAATGCCCAAATAAAGACAGTTTGTGGCTGTTGAGTGGATACGGCAGACTTATTACGCACTTTCGAGGGTTGTACTTTTTACTTGACGAGTCCACGTGCGGACTAATAACGGGTTAATGAAGTACGGAAGCGAAGCGGTCAGTGTCAATTTTACAAAACTTCTCACATCACGGAAAGGTCCCTTAAAACTTTCGAACGCTACGCTTCACACGCAAATATGAGAATCTTAATTGGGAACGGTCGTGCGAATATACTGATATCTATCTCGCACGAAAGACCGCCACAGGGATATGCTCAAGCGTCAGAGATATTATTGACCGAATTAAAAGCTTCCAGGATATTTTTTCTCGTTTCTCTTAAATCAAATTAGATTTTGATCTCTGCATTAATTAGTTGGAATGATGTGGCGGAAAATTCGAGTTGATTTTTTCTTCTTCTGACGGAACACCGAAAGGAAAGAGTGAAAACACTCCTTTGACTGGATGATATTTCCTCAATTGCACTGTACCATTTAGTCACTAGTCTAGTAACTAATTGAGCGAAACAGTGCCAGTAATCCGTGATTGACACCATTTGGAAATTCGTTCAAGCTGATAAATACCGTACAATAAATCATTTTCACGTATGACACTACTGTCGTTAATAGTGTATTGTATATGAATATAATATAGGCCATTATTCATACTTGGATACGTTTAGATACATGTGATAGGTTAAAATGACAAAGCTGGCATGTCTAGGGCAAAATAGAAGATGGAGTAAAACAACAACATGAATGACAACAACAACAACAAGAACTACTACTACCTACTACCTACTACTACTACTACTACTGCTGCTGCTGCTGCTGCTGCTGCTACTACTACTTCTACTACTACTACTACTTTTAGTGGAGTCTACAATTAGTCATGGTCTCTGATTGTTGAAAATACTCACGATTCTAATCTAAATTGATGTGGAGACATATATCTAAATCATGATCTTCGCAGTTACAATTCCTTTTCTCCGATATTGTGAGATGCATGCTGCAAACATTAACTCTGAATAAGGATATACCTAAGAATGAACTTTATATAACCATGACATTACGGTACTCAAACATACATGTAGCTATGATGATTATCTGAGAATGAACTTTGTATAACCATGACATTATGTCATTCGAACATACATGTAGCTATGAGGATATACCTAAGAATGAACTTTATATAACCATGACGTTATATTTTTCAAACATGCATGCAGATATTTCACCCCCCCCCCCCCCCTCCGATTCTTAGTTGCATAGTTGGACCCGCATTGGCTCGGCACATCCCGTATCCTCGGAGAGAACTCAGGGAGCAACTCGGTGTAGCTTGGCATGAGTCAATTTAGCTCATGACTGATTCCCGAGCATTTTTTTTTTACAAGATTGGAATTACAAAATGATTTGCCTTTGCATAGATTGTACATGAAGGCATATTGAAAAGGTTTGACGGTTTATTTTACCTGACTGCTAAGAAAGCATGTGCATGCTTGTAAGTAAGCAACCAGGGGGCCGTCGCGACGTCTTTAAGTCCTTTCCGAGGGACTTAGTAATGAGGATTAATGCCTTACCAAAGGGCACTAGCGCATTCACTTGGTTTCGAACCCGGGTCCTCCATTTACGAGACCACTGCTCTACCTCTGAGCCATCGCGCCTCCATTCCATTATTGCAATTCCGTCACACTGGCTCTCGGCATCCTCCCAGGATCTTGTTTCATAAAACGTGTTATCAATAACAACGGCTACAGATATAATGACAAATTTGCTCTAAGGCAATCAAATTCAATAATTTCAGTAGCTTTTAACAATTATGGTAATTTGTTATTGATAACATGTTTCATGAAACTACACTGGTCCCGCTTTTTCTCACGTATATGGAGTGACTACATTTTATTGCCTTGAGTAAGTACAGTGCAGTTTCTGGGGCTCGAACCCACGACCCTGTTATCTCCAGTCAAGAGTTCACATCATTTTTAATCACCAAGATACTTATACCAGATAACTATACATTTTCGAATTTATTATTTTTTAGTTGTCTCATTAAGATAATGTTCAACAAAGGTTATGGGTAATACGTTTTTACACGTTCCTGAATAAGAAGTATAATTATGCCATTCATATAGAATAGAAAGTGTATTTAATTTGTACACTAATCGAAGAGGGAGGTATCAAATACCAATATCCATAACAAATTCGCCAAATATGAGATACCAAAATATTCAGTGAGCTCATGGCTTTCACTCCATTTCTTGATTGTGTATCAAAATACCATTAATTTCCGTTTTCTCCAATTTAAGCGCATTTTCCCTCGGGGCAATACTCAAATATATATTGTACACAACTTACTGTTATAGGTTCTCCAAAAAAGAAAGAAGAAAATCCTATATAGTAATACTTCTTGAAATATTGAAATTTTAGTAATTTTGTGTGTTGGAACACAGAGTTGTCCCCAGCTACATCACAGTTGACATTACGGATTCGGTCAATTTGAAATTCCCGTATGGATTAGTGATCGCAAATTTCTTATTGATTGTCCAATTTCGTTCAAACTGTCACCAATCTGCTTCTCTGGTTTTTCTGCATCAGAGCAACTTGCCATTAAGGTTGGATTTCCTTTTAACAATGCTGCGTGTGCACAATGCTTATATTCAATTTGACAAACAGAGTTTCATTTCATTTAAAGAGAGAGAGAGTTGAGTTCTGGTATATGTGAAAAATATGTTGGTGCTTTCTCGCTCCTTTATTTCCACAAGGAAAGATATGAGTGATGCGATTCCCTATGAAAAGTCCTGCTCTTCAAATGCATTCACAGTTGAAAAAAACACGATTAGATATTTAAAAACTTTTAACCAAATTTTGATGTCACATGTATACCCGTAATTGTATCCAGTGTTTTTTTTTATTGTTTGTGATTTGCGGCAAGGTTGAGTCCTTTTGTTATAACTTCGATAATACCTCATAATACACGTTTGTTCCTATTTAAAATATAATCAGTCATTCAAAATTCCGGACAAGTTTGTAATAAGCCACTTCGTAAATATGGTACAAATGACCCTGAAATGACCTCAATTTATACGCGCACACGCATCTGCTTTGGTGGACGCGCTACCTGTTTAACAACTATAATCATACTGGCGCGCGCATCATGGTGCGCACACTGTGGAAGCGTATAAAAGTCAATTCGAGCGATCGCCAATAGGGTAAAAATGCCCGGATGTACCGTTTTTGGCCAATTCTCATTCAACTTCCGGGACCTGTGTACTTCCGGTGTATACGGATGCTAAGTTACAGTAACCGCGGTACACACTTCAGGAATTTTTCTTCAAACTTATCTAATAAAAGTTAAGGTAATCGTAGAATTGTCATGGCGAGCGTTTCTCAAGACTTCAAGAATATGACCGTTCTGCAGCTGAAAGCTTTTCTGACAGAAAGAGGAATTCCATGCAACGGAAAACGCAAACTCGAATTGGAATTGCTAGTACGGAGAGCCGCTGAATGTTACAGCGTTATTGAGCCTTGCGACCGGGAGGCATCCGGCAGAAAGCGACGACGGGTGCCCGCTGCGGACGGCTCTGTTCGAGACTTAAATGACAAAGCCGTATCTTGGAAAGCTGATTTGAGAGGTTATGCACGGCCGCCGGGTCATTCACCGACCGGTCAGATTCCGGAAGTAACTAGGTCACAAAAGCTGTCCCACATTGCATAGCAAACGCACCCCGATACCTGCATCCGGGCATTTTTACCCTATTGGCGATCGCTCGAATTGTACTCGGACAAATGACCTGTATCTGCACATGCGCAAAATTGTAATTACAAATTGGCTTATTGCATGACGGGGGGAGCGTTTCATCAAGCGTTTTGTCAGTGATTTTTACCGACAAATTTGCTCTCAGCCAATCAGATGCAAGGATTTCAGTAGCTTATAACAGTTGTCGGATAAAAATCACTGACAAAACGCTTCATGAAACGCTCCCCGGTACTCAACCTTATATTTAAAGGGAATAATATTTTTATTTCATTCAGGGCGAGGCGGTATGTCTTAATGACTACCTCTACTACTACTCACAGTCACGCGGGATAGCTACAACGATGAGGGGGTGATAAGGTTTGAACTCCCAAGCCTGGAGTAGAAAAAAAAAAAGTATTTGTACTGATCTTCCTGCGGCGTACCTCCTCCTCCGTCTTTACTAGTAGTTTGCAGGCACAGACCCTTGTAAGTCGTAATTCGCATCATTCGAGTGTCTGAACTGTAAGACTATGTAGACTGCACGGTTTACTGCATCTCATAGGCTCTGTACTGCACCTTCTCCTGACAACTACATTATTCGACAGAGTCAGAGACTGGCAAAGCGAGGGTCGGCCCAAGGCGTTATGGAATAGTATTTACGAGTCTAAATAGGGTCTGTGCCTGGAGACTACTTCAGGCGCTACATCAACCGAGGATGATTACAAGTCACATGATCATGTTCCTTATTTGCATTCTCTGACATTTACGATAATAATTGTTGGTATTGAGTACTCATTATTGTGCCTCGTGCAAGGTGAAGAACATCGAAATGTATCACATATCGGTAAAGATGGAAAGGCCTCCAGTAATGTATACAGTCAATGCACTGTTCAAGGGCGTAACCCATAGGTGTGTATAGAATATAAATGGAACACGAATAATATAATTATGAGGGGAATGCCCGGGCATATATGACTCTTTCTCAAGTCCTTACATATGACACTGCAAAAATCAGGGTGCTTATCTAACACCCATCGGTATAGATCTATATGCATGATAGTATACGACGACTTAAGCAAAGTGTTAGGAAGACACCCAAATAAAACTGATTAAATGTCCATCGCTTTTTTGTTTGTGTCTTTGTTTTTTGTTTTACTTTTGTAGTGTAGCAACGATTGAATTGAATTTAAATAAATTCCCTGTTGGTGTGTGCGTTTGTTTTAACACTTGTTCTGTGTACTCGCATACAAACGACAGTCTGATCATGACAGTATAGTCCTGAAGATAAAATTTTATTTATTTGATTTGATTTATTGACTGTTTCAATCATTCATATTAACATAATACTGCAGTGCATAACATAAAATGAATACAATAACAATAATATATCACAATGATGTTTTTCCATAGATAGGGACACATAATCAAATATTGGATTGAGAAATATAAGAAAAGAGGGAGAGAGAGAGGGACAGGGAGAGAGAGAGAGAGAGAGAGAGAGAGAGAGAGAGAGAGAGAAAGAATGTGGGGGAAGCAGTATTCTTGAGTCTGAAATAAAGTCATCATTCAAAGTAATATTACGTCAACATCAATCTTGAAATTAAGTTTATTTAACATGGTAAAGATTTCTAGGAATTATCATGACTTCTCTTTCATAGAACCATTCGCTCTTTTCATGGTAAGAAATCGATATCAAAATAAGGCTTGAAAATGAGTTAAATAGCACGAGAGGTTCACGAAAAGGTTGTCATTTACAGAAGAAAAACAGAAAAGTATAGATCAAGGCAGAAAAACGATTAACGTCAAAAACTCCTCACAAAACACTTTGATGATTGAAGAAGCAATTTATCCTTGGCCGAAACAAACTCTATGAACAAATTTGATAATAGGAAAAGCAAGGGATGCCATTCCCGCAGGATAAGTTTTGTGGGTTTTTTTATTTTTCCGTTTAGAAACTTGGTGGATGGAAATTGCGACTATTAACTCCATCCTAAAAAAAAAGAAAGATAGAAAACCAGGTAAGAAAGAAGGAAAGGGAGAGAGAGAGAGAGAGAGGGGGGGGGAGAGCATAATCGGCTAGGATTTCATAATCTTGATTTAAAAAAGAATATATAAATGATTTCGATGTGATTAGGATATCATAAAAGAAGGGGAAATGAAAACAATATTGAGGGGAAAATTCCTAGAAAATATATGATTTGAAGAAGGAAAAGGAACAAGAGAAAGGGAGGGAGATTGAAAAGGTATGAGAGATAAACTAAAATTGAAGAGAGAGAGAGAGAGAGAGAGATAGGGGGAGAGAGAGAGAGAGAGGAGAGGAAAGAGAGAGAAAGAGATAGAGAAGAAAAAACAACTATAACATGTATCTAATTCATGTGATGAAAAGTAACTCTTCATTAAAAAATTTGAGTATTTCACTTTTCTTTACATGTACATGAAATAATATAAGTCTAGCTATGGAAGTCGACTTCGTTCTTATAAATAAATAAATGAATACTGTATGTCAAACAGATGTCAAAACAAATAATGTCATTAAATGTACATTACATAGAGTCATACTGAGAAAATAAATCGAAGTAACTCCCTAAAAACATGAAGGTGTGCATCTTGCATGGTTAGTCCTATATTGAAAAGGATTGGCAGGCTAAAATGTAGAATCTCAGAAGAAAAAAAAGAAGAGACAAGAATCTGAGAATTGTTTTGCCCGATTGCGTGGGTTGTTTTTCACCATCAGCGATTTGACCTAGTTTGAGATTAATACACGTAATTTGATTCATAAAGACGGAGATTGAAATATTCGCAACATGATGTCCTTTGGGCCCAAAACATGCCCTATTTATGAAAAAGGGTATCTTTTCTTTAGAATGCCTCGCGTCCGGCAAAAATGAGGTTAATATGTTGAAACTTCCCCTCCTCTCCCTCTCATTTTAACGCTTATCCTTTCCGTTTTGGAGGGGAACAGTCAAGTTAATTTGATTTATTTGAATCACTCGGCTTCTGCACAACCTTTCATGGTCAAGTGAATTGATTTTCGAACCCTTGAGGCTTGTCTTATGTGACTAGAACATAACTTACACAAACAGTGTCAGTTTACATAATGAACAAGTGAGGTATGACGTATAATCTTAGTCAAAATAAAACTAAAGTATCACATATA
>CM046841.1:21695163-22220163 GCA_025618425.1 Heliocidaris tuberculata
GTAGTAGCAGCAGTAGTAGTAATAGTAGTAGCTGTAGTAGTCGTAGTAGTAGTAGTAGTAGTAGTAGTAATAGTAGTCGTAGTTATTGTTGGAGTAGTCGTCTTCATCGCAGTATGATAAATGATTAAGTTCAATAACAAAATGCATATTCTTAAGTAAGTTTTAAAGTACCTGTACACCAATATCAATATTCTTCTAGAATATTAATTAACAGAAAGTAAGAGATACAGGAAACCCTCCCCCCCCCAAAAAAAAAACAAACAACAAAACAAAACAAAAAAAATATGTGAAAGGTGCAGTGGTAGGTTTGGCATAACTAGATCTAGGCACATAAGATACAAAGGCCTTTCCAGGTACTAGTGTTATATACCACTTGAGTGTTTATATTTTGATATTCTTAATTTTTATTTTCAAAATTATTTACTCATAATAAGTTCACTATAGTGCCAAGTCCTAAGTCCACGACGTTTCCTAAGATATTAAAGGGAACTCGTGTATAAGGGCATCGGTAGACATGTAATATCCAACATCCCCCTCCTCCTCCTACAAAGATTATCTCTACAAAAACTTAATATTATCGAATATTCACGAATCCATTCTTATTTCCCTTTTGTCAACATGTAAAGCATTAAGACGACTTTTGTTGCTTGTTCGACAGTTCTTCCGACTTCCCAAATTCTAAATGCTTTCTAATGACACCTATGGGAATTTGGCAATGCAATACAACAAGATCAGTGAAGATTAGCATTTCTCGGTAAACGAAGTGCAATTAAAATCGAAAAGAAAAGAAAATGACAGTGATATAAAAAGTCTTCATTATATCCTGTCTCTCGGGATTCAGTTTTTTAGTTTCATTTTCAACCAATATTCTTTGGAAGGGCGGCATTTTCGAGAGAAGTAAGCTGGAGGAAGTATGCCTCAAATCCTTCAACCGCTTGAATGTAGTGCCATGACAACGCCAAGACCTACTGTCCTGTTTCTAACTCAACTACTGTTGCCATGGTAACGCATTCGTCTGCTGATTTCTGATAGGGCTTGTATTCCATTTTCACGAACAAACAACGTGCCTCAGATGTAGAAAAGAGACCATCGAAGAATTACTCTTTTCAAGCTACCCTGGTAAAACACCTCATGATTATAATGAGAAATGTTTTTTATTAAATCATATGCCATGATTTGGTTTTCTCGCATTAAGGAGAAAAGAAGATGAATTCGTTTGAAATATGACGATTCATGCGAGTAGCATTACATTGCCAATAACAACATCAGACAAGGTGCATGATACTCCACAAAACCTATCTATACATGTAGACCTATATCTTTTAAATTATTATTATTATTCAAAAGGTGTTATAGACGATAAATTATCTGACGGGTTGCCTCCAGAAAAGGAGGGGGGGGGGGGAGCCAAGTAAAACGGTATGGTGCATTGGATTAGTTAGACATAAAGCATTATTTGGTATGTGGTGGGTGAGAGCAGGAGGGAAAGGGAGAGAGACGGAGAGAGAAAGAGGGCGAGAGAGAAGGTGGAGGGAGGGAGAGGTGAGAGTGAGTGAGAGAAGGGGGGGGGGGGAGAAGGGTAGAGAGAGAGAGAGAGAGAGAGAGAGAGACCCCCCCCCCCTTTAAAAAAAGGGTGGATATAACAGACGATTGTAGGAGGGAGAATGATAATATTTCTGGGTTTATATAGCGCCTAATACATCTACGATTTTTCTAAGCGCTTTAATAGAGATATATTATTACCCCGGTCATTTGATTGAGGCTTGCCTGCACACACACAGTGTATGCACCTTCTCCACTCCCTGGGGAGCATTCCAGCCAGTCGCAATTTAACAGAAGCCCACAATGCTGAACAAACCACAAAGACTTTCACATCATATCGGATACCAAGTTACCACATGGGTGGAGAGGGGCAATGTAGATAAAATGCCTTGCTCAACGACATAAGTACCATGCCTGGGATCGAACCCACGACCTTCGCAAATCCAGCCAAGTGTTGATGACGGCGAGAGTGGGCCGTAAAAGGATAAAGAACATCAAGAACATCATGACGAGGGAGGGAGAAAAGGCCCCCTGTCTACAGAATTTATTTTCAACTTTTAACTTTTCTTTTTTTCATGGACTAAAACAAACAAATTTCATCCATGATCATAGTAAAAAAAAAATAAAAAAATAAAAAATGCCTCAGAATTGTGTAAAACATGTTCAGGTCCCAATAGTACTGGCTACAGTACCGTATCCTGCTCTCAAAGACAATCTTTTATTTTCGGAGTCCAACCGATAAGAGAAACTGGTGGTAAGGTGTGTAGTCCGTTAACTAACCTGAAGACAGATGATTACTTAGAAGAAGCAGGATGAGGTTCATTATACCTTACCAACCATGCATCAACCATCATTACATGCGGTTTCCTACAATGGCGTAGCTAAAGAATGCGTATGGGGCACGTGCCCCAAAAAGAGATCAAAGGGCGAAAAAAAGAAGGAGAAAGAAGGAGAAAGAGCCAGAGAAGGGGGGGGGGGGATAGAACTTGAAAATAAATTGCTATGACCCCCTCCGACACCCTCCCCCTGTCAATGGCCTTACAAAAATCTTTGTGGTTTGTTAAGCACCGTAAAAAGGCGCCAGGATGGAATGCTCCGCAGGAGTGGAGAAGGTGCATACATTGTGTGCGGGCAAGCCGAAATGAGAAAATGATATAAATTTGAAGCGCTTGGAGACATCGTGGATGTATTAGGTGCCTTTTTATACAAACAATACACATCGGTGAGGGAGTTAGTATGGATTATCAACACCAGATAACTTTGGAATAGTCTGATACACCCGAGACGACAGCCAGAATATTATGATTACATCATTATTTCATCCACTGGCAGTGTGTAAAACCGACCCCCCCCCCCCCCCCCCCCCCCATGATGCCGGTGCCCCTCAATCTCGTAACCCACGCTTACACCTTTGTTTTTCTCTATGTCACGGTAACCCGTCTCCAGCACCTTAAACCAAGCTCCCAAACCAGGGGTCTCAATGGACCGTGTCGAAAGGGTGTGGTAGAGATGTGGCTATCTCGCTTCGGTAGAAGACAAAATAGGGATGGTTGAATTCACGGAAAACCTCTTTCATGCACCTTTGCTTTTTACAGTTTGACTGACACTCATTCCCTTAGGAAATCATATCGACATCTCTTGTATCATGTCAAGTCATCCTCCAGCATTACACAACACCAGTAACAACAAGATCAATAGGATATTATTTTAAGAGAAAAACTAATAACCTTGCCAATAGCGAGCTAAAAGATAATAAGTGTGCCACAATTATTCCAGGTGCATCTACAAATAAAATGTATGAGGTCTAAATATTAAAAACAAAATAATTGGACGCAGTGGCATAGACCCTGTCCAGCATAAGGGGAAGCCAACGTACGACGTCCCCCACAAAGAAGCCCTGAAAACCAAGCACTTGTCCTCTAAAACTTTAATCATGCACTATGGTGGTGCCACAGTACGTATTGTAGACAGACCAAAGTCTGGATTTTAATTGTCTGAAGATATTAGAGCGGGATCAGTTAGTTGTCCTCGACTTGATGATCTCATCCAGTCCCTTATTGCCTCTTTCACACATGGTGCGCAAATCGCTCCCCACCCCCTCCAGTGGGACAGCCCGGTAGACCAACAGCCTTCATGACCTACAGCCCACGGGACGGACGGCCCCTTGACCGACAGCCCACGAGAGGGTCATTGTCGGTCTAGTGTATTCTCAGAAAAAAAAAATGTTTAATAGCAGGCCTATACGAGGCCGGCATGTCGGAATCGGGGACTGTCGGTCTTGTGGGTCGTCGGTATCGTAGACCCTACGATAACTTTTCCGAAGGTCCACGAGACCGACAATATCTATTCATTTACACGTAACAAGGAACTTAACCTGATGACTACCAGGGGAGCGTTTCATCAAGTGTTTTGTCAGTGATTTTTACCGACAACTGTTATAAGCTACTGAAATCCTCGCATCTGATTTGCTGAGAGCTAATTTGTCGGTAAAAATCACTGACAAAACACTTGATGAAACGCTCGCTTGAATTACTGTCTTATTCCCATAGGCTTAATACAGGGACCACCCGATTCCCATAGACAACGGGTTAATGTATTTCCGCGGCTTTATTTCTTTAGACGGTTTACTGCGTTGAATGTGAAGGAGGCCAACAGCGCCCTGGATCACTCGAGTGAAACTACTCATTGCGGGATGTACTTATCTGATGATATCTGCTTATCCACTAGGCGACACTCAGTTACCATCTCCAAACAATGGAAACGGAAATGCATGTCATGTATCATGATCATCTTCACTGAAAGATATTATGGCTCATATTCCTCGCAATGACCACTTTCCCAGGGCATAGCATTGTAGTTTTTTGTATACAGGTGATTCAGCTTCAGCTTACTCCACTCAGGTTCATTCAAGGCATGGGTTTTATTATCCCGTTCGTAAAATGTTGTTTGTGATGAAGCATTTGAAAAGTTGTTTCTTTCATTCATATTTAATCAAAGTTATATGTAAAGCAATGATGATGATGATGACGATGATCATGATGATGATCATGATGATGATGATCATGATAATATTGCTCATGATACTACTACTACTACTACTACTACTACTACTACTACTACTACTACTACTACTACTACTACTATTACTGCAGCTGTTGGTGCTACTAATACTACTACTAATACTTCTACTATTACTATTACCATTATTATTACTTCTACTATTACTACTACACAAACCTCCCCCAACCAATTTTGTCGGCAAAAGGTTTTCTATGCAGCATCGGAAACCTCCAGCCGACCAAAACGCTTCGACAACCAGCTGCCGACCACTGACAACCAAATGAAAATTGACGAAAATCTCTCCGCGATCTCAGACAACCAACTACCGACCCGACCAATGCTTGTCGGAAGTCGGCAACTTGTCGTAAGACTAGTGAGACCATGGCTTAACCAATCGTATGAAAGCCAAGAGCCTTCACCAATATACCCCATTGCTCCCATCTGTAGTTGTTTATTGATCCCACCAAGGGGAGTGCCTGGGAGTGATTTAGGCAGAGAGCTGACCCTCTAAATGACCTGGAAAGCATAGGTGTTTGACAGGAATGATGACATCATAATGAGGTCATCCATTAAGTCATCTCTCCACACAATCGATTGGTATGGATGAATAATGACAGTCACTATCTCTATCTATTAAGTCGTTTAATGATGATCATACCTTTATAATCGGACAGTCACTTTATCTATCAAGTCATTGAATGATGATCACGTTAATAATTACGTTATGAGGGATGACACACCAAATCCAACTCCTCTCTTTGGAGGATAAAGTTCATTCCTGGCAGATAAAAGTCAGTTAGGTCTCTGTCTGTGGTAGTGGCGCTCTAAGTCAAATCCATAAATGTGTTATCTCATTCTCGATAGATTCTGAAACCAACCATACAGTTAAACAACATAAAAACATAAGAATATCATTTTCAAAATTAATATGCAGTAATAAATCTGGACTTTGATACAAAAAAAAAATCGTCTCTGAAAGATTTACATATCGTATAATCCCGGTCATCGGATTCATTCAGGGACACAATGTGTGCCCAATCTCCACTACCTGTTGAGTATTCTTACCATAATTAAGGTAACCGTGAGGGCATATAACAGCTATGGCCACAATGGCTTTCGTCACCCTACTAGTCCCATCTCTCTCATGGGTAGAGAGTGGCAAATGTAGATGAATGTTTTGCCATGGGACATGAATGCCTTACAGGAGCTGGAACCTACGACCTTCGTATCTCCAGTGAGTCCAGTCAAGTGATAGAACCACTTGACTACGACATCTTCATAATTAGGGTAACGGGACAAGAGTTTAGTTTGTCAGATATACTCAACTATAATTGAAGTTGAAAGATGATAAACAATACGGTCACGTGATGTGATGACGTAAGAGTCAGGGCGGATTATGTTTTCTAAGTTTTACCCCTGTGTGAGGAAAGTCTAGACGTGTAGATGACTCATTACGAAGAATCAGCCAAGCAAGAATCGTAAAAGAACCACAAAATTCGAAACCAATTATACCACTGACAACATTTTTACCTAGGTAAATCCACGAAATGCTCGGGATTAACCTACACAATAATTCACCTTTATAGCTCTAAATGTATCTTATGTAGCTGTCATATTATGGGATATGTATCAAGATTTCAAATATACCTTTTCGGTTTACACTTCATGCAACGATTCCTAAAGCTGGTACCTTGTCCATAACGAAATTTTCATTTGACACTACCATACAATAGAAATATCCACAAAAATACATTTATTGACAAGTCAGTTGTTATTTTTCATGTGACGGGTTCCACAGACCTTCGTGAAAAATCTTGATTTACCACAGTTGAAAACTCCTGCAAGTAACCCAACTGGATATTCATAAATTTCCCATCGTTGAACGACAGTACCAGAGACTGTGAAGAGTATGAAAAGAAAAGAAGAAGAAAAAAAAAATGATAAAGATCATCTCTATGGTCCCGGCATTTAATTTCAATTCATCTTGACAGCTAATATGATCAACTGCCATGAAACCACGGATCAAGCTGTTAGGATGTGAGTAATGCAGAAGATTCGACGAAATTATGTTCTCAAGAGACTAGTAAAATATCAAAATTCGAGATTTCGACCATTTAAAAAAATTGCATAAAGAAGAGAGAATGACAATCACACATGAATAGACAAACATCATCCAGACAGAGAGGGATGTATATATATTCAAATGTGGTTCCTGGAAATTGTATCACATGTGGTCCAAATGAACTTCTGATAATCTATTTTGTACTGTTTATTGTCAAAGAAAAGAGAAGCGACTTTGCCTGAATATCATGGGGGAAAAACCCCATAATATATTTCACAATAATTGTGTCTTAGTGTGATCAGTTCACGTCACGGACGGACATTTCAAAATTTTCCAAATTGGGAGGTTTGTAAAAATAATTGATTGGATGTAATGGCTTGTTTTAGGATTTATTTTGGAGGGTATCACTAGGTGTACTGCAAAATGATAAAATTTGGTTGTCATGGTTACTCATTTAAATGGGAACCAATAAAAAATGCTCCATTTCTTAGAGTTGGAGATATAAATTTTGTGCTGACTTCTCATTGCTTTTTTTCTATTAATATCAGAACAATATCTAATACTTTAACTTGCAAATGTTAGTCAGATAAATTGTCTTCCCTATCAGACATTTGGAATTTCAAAGCAAGTTTTAGATTTTATAAGAGATGTGAAATATGTTCATCACAGATGGAAATTTTGCTAAAAGTGTCATTTTTTTTTACAACACCCTTCCTTAAACATAGTTTGGTCCAAGAAATCTGGCACCTTGGGACCCTTTGAAGAACCAAATTTCTAGTAACTTTCGATATATTTCATGGCAGTGAAATTTTTTCAATTAATCTTATGATAAATATATTTTGTGAAACGGACGGACAAAATGCTCATTCTTAACCGATCATGCTCTGCTCTTTATCATCATGATCATCTAGACTCCTGTCGTGGCCTGGGAATGCAAGGGTCATGGGCAGTAATGTATCTTGGTAAGAAATTAATGTACAACTGCCACTCTCGACTCAGGAGTAGTACATGTGTACCTGGTATGAAGACATTCCTTACATCCTCGAGTTCCGTGTAATAGTAGCCTTGCTAAAGCCATGCGTGACAGACATGTTGTGCGCAACACAAGAACCCATCATTATCAATTTTAACACAGTTAAACCACTAGGCTGTTCCAAAGTAATGGACATTTATACATTACATTTGGAAATGGGACTAAACTATATATCAAACTTTCAACATTGAGATATAAACCTTAATTTTCAAAAAGTTCAATTTAAAGAATACATCAAAACTTGTTTTCTTTAACCAAAGCAACGAAAGTGTGGTACATTTTGTCTAATAGCCTGAAAGAAACATACATCCATACATACATAATTATACACATTTATGAAATGGAATTTTACCACTACCATCCTAAACAAATTAAAGGGTAATGAAATGTAATATGACAAAAAATTTAATCAACAGACTGGTAAAAGTATGAAAACATTGCACGAATAAAAAACAACAACAAAAAGATGAATGTTTTAAATTGAGATCCTTAATAAAATCTCAAATTGATGAACTGATCATGAACGTTAAAATGAGCTTTGGACAAATTCCAGTTTCCTCATGAAGTCACTTTTCGGGGTAGTACTCATTGTCGTGATATTGATAATCTTTTGTTACCATGTGTTTTCATCTATACAAACCTTGTTCAGTCACAAAACACTAAAATGAGCTTTGGACTAATTCCAGTTGCCTCATAAAGTCACTTTTCGGGGTAGTACTCATTGTCGTGATAATGATAATCTTTTGTTAACATGTGTTTTCATCTGTACAAACCTTGCTCAGTTACAAAATTGATTGAGAAAATTATTTTAGGTGAAAAACACAAATAGAATTACGTCCTCATAATTATCATGGTGACATTATGAACTCCCGGTATGAGTCCCATTTACACTGATTTTTAGTGACATAAACTTTTAAACATTCGTAGCTCTGTTATAGATCATTCTACATGCATTGCGTTCAAACGTTAGTCAATTAATTTGTCTAATTATTTGTCCGCCTTCAATTAAAGTAACCTGCTTTTTCAAGGTTAGACTTAAAAGAAATTAGCAATGAAATAGAATGGAGGCGCAACTATATTCCGAGATGGAAATAAAGAACTATCACTGTAAATCAAAATCAGGAAATTGGTTGCCTTTCACCATGTTGCATGGCGTGTCCTTAAGCTGTAGCCCCGTAGGCTAAGTAGCGAAAAGATCCAGACTTGACAGATGAAGAAAATGTTATGCATAGTATCTTTCGCCAGCTATTGCCCAGAGCATAGTAGAGATATTGTCTGCGATCTCTTGACATCGCGATGACTGAGGGTGAAGTCTGAATGACATATTAAATGACTACTTCTCATATTATGACGTTAACTCCTACCCAGTAAATATGATAGTTAAATACTAACTCACTGTAACTCGATGACCCTCCGGCTAAAGCAACCTTATTGATAATTCAGGAGACTTAAGCCCTGCTCACACAAGGCGTCATTTGCTGACGTTAGGACCGCGTCAGCGACTTGTGGGTTCCTTTGCGCGTCATGAAAGAGTGATATCGTTTAAAGTGTAATTGGAAAATGAACAGTGGAAGCAATAGTTTAGATGGCGTATGAGTTAATTGCCTTCAGACTAGATCAGCGCAGGTACTGACACAGTCGAAATGACGCCTCGCGTGAGCCGGACTTTATGCACGAGGCAAATGAGGTGTCATTGTGACGTAGGACTACGATCTTTGATGCGCCATGAGAAAGTATTAAAAGTGAACATCAATGCAAAATGAACAGTGCGAACACTGCATTGAATAGGGAACTTTCGAAACCACGACGATAGGTAGGTGGACGGTAGAAAACAAGTGCGCAGTGTGGATTTAGTCTATAGTGACGTCATTTTCTTACCGTCCTCACACACACCGTCCTCATTTCGAAAGCTCCCTACTAATTGGCGTGTGCGGTATTTCAATTCTCAGGTTAGATTGGCGCAGGTGACAACGCAATCTAAATGACGCCTCATGCGCAGAGGGATTTAATTCTATTCACTCACAATGACGTTCAAGTAAAAAAGTCAAGTAAATGAGTATTATTTCCGATTACTAAATCATACTACAGAACAATCGATCGGTTTTCAGTAAATGAGAATGTGGCGTTTCATTATTACGAAATACACGGGACATCATGTAGCGCTATCATGTGGCTATTATAAGTTAGTACATCAATAATAATTATTGCACAAAAGTAAATAATAAACTACAATATCGTAAATAGATATTGAAGTGTTGATCTCTTTATCGAATGACTATTGCAGAGAAAAAAATAAAACTCAATTCTTAAACAGCCATGAAAGATGTTTGCTAAGGTATGTACTTACAATAACTGTATCAAAACACTTTTCAATTGAGTAATATAAAAAAGATTGTCGTTGTGAATTTGTGAATGGTTGAGGCCTCCTTTAAGAAAGAACAATAGAGTTATTCCCACCAGATGTACTTCAATTCAGAAGACCAGGAAATGTAGGAAGGAACTACTACGATATGATTCACACCCTACTACATGAAACAGTTTATCTTACTCGCATGTCAAAACTCCTTTGTCTTCTAATTCACCTCGTGACAAAGCAATTCATTCAATACTTTTAGATTGTGCATAAAAAACTGTATGGTAAACTGAGAACCCTTGCTTTTGCACAATCAGTAAAAAACTGCTAATTTCTTATATGACTGGGGAAAAAAACTCTCTCAATGCTACATCACCGATCAGATGCACCTCTTTATTGATCTATATGATATGTTTATGATTGCCCATGTGATTAAGTATATTTTATATATATTTTTTTTTATACTAAATGATTATTTGAAGCATGATTAAGCACAATTCAAACGTCGTCCTTCTAGATTTTAGTTTGTATTGCTTCTTTTAAAATTATTATCATTATTTGTATATACATTTTGAAGTGCCCCATACATTACCAATAACTGCATAAGAAGCAAAGATATTTGTTTATGATTGCGTAGGATGCAATATTTTTAAAGTAAAATTTTCAAGATTTGAAATGTTCAATTAATCAACTTTAAAATGACATCTTATTGTCTCCGTTTTACGTTTGAACCTGAAAATTATATATTGAAAATAAATACTAATGAGGCTTCACACTTGCCCATGTTGTTGTTTTTTTTAATCTTATTTTAGCATTATCACTTTTTTCTTTCCCTTTTTTTCTAAACACAAATCCCTTAGATCTACACCTTACTATATCATTTTATGCATCTACAGGGTGATTGATCATAATGAGATTTTAGTGGACAAGTAAAGCCCCTTCTCTACGAGCCAAGCTCCCAATCAATTTAATTTCTTCAAGTTTCAAGCATTTTCACTAAAAAAGCACAAAGTCCCTTAATGTATAATTTCTTACCGAAAAGACATCAAAATATTCTATTCCATTGTATGATTTGAAAATTAAATAAGTAACATTTTAATATATTGGTAAGAACAACTCAGTATTTTTATCATTCTCCTCTCATGATCTCTGCTAGGAAAGATATGCTACATCTTGCTTACCACACCCTATCCTCATAGATTAATGTCACCTTGAGACTTAAGCTATTGAGATATAAAAAACAAAACTTAAAGTATTACGTATCAGTACGATGAATAAATCGTTGGAAACTCTGGAAGAAATAAATGTGATATTTTGCATGTTCATTATGTATCCAAAGGGATAAAATGATGTTCAGTCTGTGCTTATTCCACCTTTAGAAAAAAAAAAGAAGCATATGCATCTGTTCTGCCAATAAATGTTCCTAAACCATGTAAACATCATCCAAGTCATGTAAGTGTTCAGTTAGTACTCGTTGTAGTGTCCTTGTATTAAGGTGTTACAGAAGGTTTAATGTTATTGTCTGCGAATGCATATTTCATAATATGATCAACGTTATAAGAACAATTTTTAAGAATGTAACAAAAATCATATCCCGATCTGCCGACAAGGGTAACAAGAATTCCAAGTCGCTGACATAAATTCTTGATGGGGGGGGGGGGGGGGGGGAGAGGTCACATCCCTCCCCTCTAAAAAACAGCAACCTAGATGCTACTCGAGTAAATTATGACATGGGCAAGTTCATCCTTAACGTGATTAAACGTAGTTGACTATCACTAGGGCAAAGATTTTATTAGTATTTGCGACCTGGGCATGTGCCATAAATCCAATCTAATAACAGGGAATGGTTGAAATGCAAATTCCAATATTTCGCTCTGTCACCCCAAATATTTTAAACTCTATTTTCCATATTTTATATGGAATTGGGGTTTTGTAGTTTATTTCAACTTGGCAGTACCATCTAGAATGACATTATACTGGACCTGCATGAGTAACATACCAACACAGACACAGAGGCCGCGTCGAAATTGTGTTTTCCATATAACATTGAATGGAAAGTGCACTTAAAGTACTTCGTTTCATTATTCATTGTCGATGAGGCAGAAAGTAATAATAAGAGTGGCCATAGAGGTACATGGCGCGAGGGCGGCGGTCATCCCCCTCCCCCCCCCCCCAAAAAAAAAAAAAAAAAAAAAAAAGGAAAAAAAAAATGTTGCTCACTTGCAATATTTAGAAGCTGGCAAGTTGATACTTCGGCATGAAACGTCAGCCCCACTCCTGGCAAAACTGTGCCATTGTGATAATGTGAGTGACATTACAAGTTATCAAAGACTCACATTCCAAGAAAGTTCTGTTCATCCATGTCTTATAGTGTTAAAACATAGGTAACATATAGGTAACTGTCAGAATCTAGTTGAATCAATAATTTACCAGACTGATTGAATGCGGTGTATGTGACATTTATAACATTCTCGAAAGCTGGAAATATTATTTTCGACACATAAACATGATATTCAGATTTACATTCAACTTTCGAAGAGAAACTTCCAATACCTAGTGTAAGTTTGCTTTTGCTAGACCATAAGGTGATTTGGTAAACCCTGATGTTGCTTCAGAATGATGATTTAGCCCAACGTTAAAAACCATTGTTTGTTATCCCTTTGAGACTGACTAGACAGAAAAAAAAGAAGAGAGCAAACCCAAGGCATATTTCTTGTGGTATATGTGTCATTCCAGCCAAAAACCTCAGCCATTCATGGTAGTAGTCCCTACTAACAAAATGGAAGATAGGGGAAAATGACAAAATAGCCACTGCTTTTTACAATATGTTGGACATTTTAGCACATGGCCTTGATTTACCTTTTTAATATCTGATGGGAATTTGACATCAAATCTAGGGCGCTCGAACAGTTGCGATAAACATGATTAATCTTAAGCAATCGCAACTCCACTGTTTATGACAGGTCAATGCATACAATTATTTGCGAGCAATCGTAAACGTGTAGTCCTATAAAAAGGTCCAAATCACGACACGATCGGACGGGTAACCTCTTCAC
This sequence comes from Heliocidaris tuberculata, assembly GCA_025618425.1. Taxonomy (NCBI): domain Eukaryota; kingdom Metazoa; phylum Echinodermata; class Echinoidea; order Camarodonta; family Echinometridae; genus Heliocidaris; species Heliocidaris tuberculata. The sequence continues at coordinate 21,708,270 of CM046841.1, forward strand.
GGTTAGCATGGTTACTGTAAATGGTGATCTAATAATATCTCTAAGCTATGTCATTACTGAACAATTTATAACGAACATTTCTTTCGACATTTATCATGATATGAATGGTCCACATCAAGTATCATAATCCCATTTGCATCACGTGTATCCTCCCATAAGTCACCTGATATTACTTGACAGTGCATCACGTGATGAAATATCATGTATCACGTGATAGTGCATCACGGATTACCTGTGACATCAGTTCAGTTACTTGCTCCTTAATTCCTTGGATTATTTCTTGATACAAACCACCTTTTCATCCGATTCGAAACGTATTTCTGGCATTGATAATCTTCAGTCAGACAAAAAGTCGTAGAATACAAATCCTAACTCTCACTACAGTCCTTAAGAGTATGGTGATGAGAAAGGGATTCGCCTAGTTTTGTTTTTCCTTCTGCTTTGACCTTACAGATTTCTGTTTCTTAAAGCGTCATTGAGTCTTTCCAATCCCTTGCCAAGTATGTTGGATCAGACAGAGACGTGCAACCCATTTCTAGGTATGTGAGCATTCAATCTATATACGGCATCGAATCTTGGAAGGGCAACGGACTACCAATTAAGATAGGATCTGAAACCACCCTCGCGATTTCCCACCAACCCTAAAAGGCCTGTATGGGCTATATTTAAATATCCATTAAAGATATCGGATCTTGAATCTATTAGCAAGTCAGATGGAGCCTTTATCCTCTGTAAACCAAAGTCATTTTAGTTTCTTATGAAGAACATAAGCACGTCGGTAATTGTCCAGAGCTAGCTATGGTCACCAATACCTTATCCAGTGAATAACAGACAATCACAATATGGTTTACGTTAATTTGTTGAAATTCTATTTCATTGTTAACTATTATTCATATCGATGATAATCCCATTCACTTACATGGTTTTATTCGTTTATTGGTCGAATGACAACGTCGTCAAGTATTCAGATCGTCCTATCCAATTTCGTCTATACTCAGCCCTTCTAATCTCCAACTGGTCTAATATCATTTTGTCTACTCCTACATTTTTCAAATAATGTAGTCTAATCATCACTTTGTCAAATTTCTTCAATTATCATTTGGTCTAATGACCAAATGGACTACGTGCTTCAATTTTATCTAGTGCTTGTTTGATCCAATATTCAGGTCCTGTAACAAAGTGCCATTTGTCTTTGCCCTAGGTTTTTAAAATTAGACAAAAGGGATACTAGAGTAAATGGATGATAACTCCAAAATTTAAGAAAATGACACGAACTGGAGATTGCAATATATGAAATGGGTGTAGAAGAAATACGTTATAAGCAACTTGGAGGATGTACCAAAAAGCAATTTTGCCATTCTTTTGGCTGATGTGTTCTAATTACAGAACGGCTAATGTGGCTGCTAACTAGAATGTGTGGTCGTGTGGCTATAATGGTTACGACACCAATATCTAGAACAGCATTTTTAGTCATTTCATCATGGATTTTTGAAAGAAAAAAAGAAGATAATCTTGTTCTTTGTCCGGATTATAGTCAGGCCGTAGAGATTGAGGGATGACGTAGTTTTGTGGTATGTTGGATTTAGTCACTCTCTCTCCATACCTCAATCTGTGAGCCTCTTCTTAACATAATTATCTTAACATCCGCCCCCTTGTATTACCCTACCCAAACATGTGCCAAACTCCGAAACAATAATAACGCACTCTGCGAAAAGCATACTTTTCGGCATCTGCTGTAGGTAAGGCAACTGCAATGAAACTGTTCTTTTTCAGTGGGTTCTGCAGTAGTTGAGGCACTATTATCATGTTTGTTTAGTTCAGTATCTTAATGGACAAGACCAAAAAATGATGAAATATCTATATCATTGAATATTCAGAGCTCTGTGCTGTCAATTAATTCGCTTGCATCTTTCACAGATTGACCAATGTCAGTGGCGCCCTACACTCGTTCAAATCTGTGACGTCACCATGTTATAATTCCTGTGTAGTTGTGATGCCGAGGAATGCACGGGTGCAGACGATGCGAGAAGTTTGAAGTGGATAGACGTCGCGAACAACAGCACACGAGGGAGAAACTGACTGCCATGACCGATTCTTAGGAACCTAGATAACCTAAATGTTGACTTCTTCCTGCTCCGTCACTTTTTACAGTGCTTATGTTTTTTATCTGCGTCAAACCCTATGACATACGAGTATATCCAAAGAAGATGATTTTACTTACTGTTTTAGGGGAAATTGTTTTTGATGTGGTCAGCTCTTGCGACTAAATGGAAGGTAGGATTTTGTCAATACTAATGCACACAAATGTACTGTGATATTGTTTTGAAATAGCATGATGTGTTTGGACATAATGGCAACAAGGGAGACATCAGAACAGGGATTATTGACAAATTGTGACTATTGATACAACATCAGCATCTCTCTCACTTTCCCATCACCATCGTCATCACAATCGTAATCATCATCATCATCATCATCGACTAGGAGCATCTCAAAGATGTCAGCATTGTTATGGATTACGTACCTGATGTTACATGTGTTTGTGCTCCCTGCATCAACCCAGCTTCAGCCTATGATTGGCGAGCAGCGAATGAGACCAAAATGTGAGTCCAACTTTAAATTATCATAAAGAGAGAGAGAGAAAAAAAAAATAGAAAAAAAAAACGGAAAAAATTTGTAGGCCAATTCAAGAGATTATCGTCATCATGGTCACATGAGGGAAAATTTTGTTAGGTTGATGGGTGTCGGAAATTAATTACATTATTGGCCTCCACCCAACAATAACAATATCATTTCAAATTATGAAAAAGGCAACACAAAAAAAAAATAAAAAAATCAGAGGTAGATTATCTGAAAGCCTTGATTCATAGCTTTTCGGCCAGCATCATCACGATAATCACGGCATATTCAAAAGATGGATATTCAGTTAAAATACACTTGCATATTCACAACAATATCTATAACCATGCTAAATTTAGTTATGTGATAACATTGTCACTAAATACCCTCGATTTAGCGACTTACCATGAAATATAACTGACTGGAGATTGCAATTTATCAATTTCCCACTTTTCTAATTACTGAAAATTAGCACAAATTTATTGGTTTCCTGCTATCAATTAAGTCTTGTTGATGCTTGGAAATACTACAAGGTAGTCGAGACTCACTCATCCGCTTCTACCATATCTGCAAGTTCGTCGGTAGACATTTCAGTGGCCAAGCTCTTGTCATGTATATAAGGAAATTCCAAGTTATGTCCCATACCTTACCAAATATCAAGGAATTGTATAATGTACGTACTGGACAAAATAGTTTGGACTTGGCCATATAGGTGAGATCTTGACGTTTTAAATAAAGACCAAGCTATTGGTCTTGAGTTGAGTTGAGACACATTTTACCAATGTACTATCATTATTTTACCTGTCACATAACAAGACCACCTTTTTACATTTCTATGGTATACTTTTGTTTGCTCCTTCATACGCATTTGCATGGTAATCTTTAGTACTAGCACTCTTATTTCACTTTCTTCTTCTTGTAATCTTCCTGTCAAACTCACTCGCTAAATGGTTCGCTTTGAAAGTGGTCACCTTATTTTCACTGACACTCCTTGTTTGTATCGTCAGTATGAAATATGATACAACTGTTTGCGTGGGACCCTAATAGATGGCTTCCGCATAATATGGAGAATGATATTTAGAACAGCATGGACTTCGGCAGGTTCGGACTGTTTAAATTCCCGATGGTTAGAGCTTACATGGTAAGGAAGCCAGAAATAACGGAGGCCGTAATGTCGAAATCTGAAGTTATATTTGACAGGTTAATTCGATAACGACGCCTATCATAATGTTTGTACAGATAGGGGTACTTGCTCTGTATTTTTACCTGTGATAACGATAATTTTATATAACTGGCCACGTACATTTCTGCTATGGTTCTGTTTTGTGTACGTAGATTTGTTTACAATTAACAATGAAACTTCGATCATCTCCGCGTTTTCATTTTATGAAGTTTATTTATCTTTTCCATTAAGTAAAAAATGCTTCTTTACATTTCACTGGGGAGAAAAATCAGGTGATTGATGTTGATATTGTTTTACTTGTCAGTTTGTGAAAATAAGGGCAGCACATTTGAATGGTTGTCGAGCTTTGCTATGTTACCCTGTAACAGGTAGCATATAACATAAGAAAAATAAATTGTGAAGATAAAGCACTCATAACAATAAGGCTTCATCAACTCAAATTTTACACTAAATTTGCAGTCCCCCAATGAAGATGTAAAGATTTTTTATAAAATGAACGCGAATATAGAGTTTTTTTCTTTTAATAAACAAATGCAAACAAAATTTCCACCTGCTTCTCTTCATTTGTATATTTAGTCAATGAATAGAATATACAACATATATCACAGGAAGGACGAAACGTAACATTCCCACAGTAATTTAAAACATTATTCTAATAAAAAAAAAAAAACACCTTTGATTGAACAATAAAGGGAGAATAATAAGATCACAATACTTGTTATTATTATTTAAAAAAAGTAAAATGAACACAATGTTATGGGTACAATGAAAAACCTTGACATTGTTAGCATAAATGCCTTAACCCATTAAATAATTTCAAAGTACGAACGTAAATGAAATTAGTAAGTAAACACTGCATTATCTATTAGTAACACGGCATTATATCTTATCTTTTATTCATTTATATTTGGGTATCGGTTTATGTGATTTCTGACCCACAGAATAAGATTCTCCTCTGACACATCAGTGGAATTGCTGATGCGGTGATTAATGTTTATAATGTGATTTTATGCATGTTATACATCTGTGAGAAAGGAAGGGCTCAAGGAAACCACCTGCGATACTTCTCATCTCATCACATGACCAAACAAGGCTACAGCCTTCAGACACCGTCTCCCTTCTCTCTTCAGTATTCTCCTTTCCCCATTACACACTGTCTCTGTTCTCTGTTTAGTATTAATGATGATGATGATGATGATAATAATAATAATAATAATAATAATAATAATAATAATAATAATAATAATAATAATAATAATAATAATGATGATGATGATAATAATAACAATAACAATAATAATAATAATAATAATAATAATAACAATAACACTGCTGATAATATTAAACATACCTGAGCGCGTATATCCACCACGCAAGGTGATCAAATATTACCCTGGGTCTAGCTAGGCTACCGATTTTGGTGCTCACAGCATTCAAGGAATTCCCCTCCTACCTGTGATAACTCCTTGCTCCTACCAAACACCTGGGCGGAGAGTGGCAAATGTAGATAATTTTCTTGCCAAAGGACATTAGTGCCGTACCATGCAGGGTTCGAATGCACGACTTTCTCATCTCCAGGCAAGTGTTTAATCCACTCAACTATTAAAGACATCTTATAGGATTCTTCTCCTTTCTTCATCAGACACTGTCTCTTTTCTCGTTTCAGTATTCCCTTTTCCTTCTCCATCAGACACTTCTCTAATACTATCTGTCTCTATCATGTCTATTTGCATGTTAAAGTGTTCTTCCTCCTTTTCCCTCGTTTTTTTTTCTCTCTTTCTATTATATTTACAGGCTTCTTCTCCCTCTTCCGTAGGACTATGTGTCTACGTTGCACCCCCCCCCCCCCCCCCCCACCCACACACAGGATGCTGATGGGCGAAACAAATGTAGCACAGAACTGGTCGACTTCTGTGCTTCTTTTTTCCCTCATTGCTTTTCAACATAATAATTGCTGATGAACTTAGAAAGAAAGAAAAAAAAACCCAACAATAACAATTAGACTATTAATGCATTCTAGCCCTATTCACATTAATCAGCAGAGGAACCGTTTTGATGTTGTTTATTTCCTAATAGTTCAAGTGAAATGAACATCGTAATTACACATACCCTTGTGTCATTACCACCCGCCATAATTGATTCAAAATTGAATGAATTGATTCATCCAGACACTGAAAACATCTCCGAATTCGTTAGATTATGATTCTAGTTAACGATTGCTTTGGCCAAAAGAGGATATAATAATTCGAAGGTCAATATAGCGGAAAATAACAAAGGCATAACACTACCCCTTCGCAGTAGTGTGGCGGAGGTAAAACCATAGGGGGACTAATTTTATGAACAGGGAAGGGTCTAGAAGAGGGTGGAATTGTGTCATCTTCTCACGTTCCCTTTCCTCTCACTCTCCTTCTTTCACTCCGTCCCCTCTCTCTGTTACAATTCAATAAGGGACACTTGCCCCCTAATTGCCTCCCACCGTCACTACGCCACTGGTCAACTGTATAAGATTTATGAAATGTCACGCATCAGGTTAGGTTTGTTCATATATCTCTGAAAGTAATTATCACGTCTTTCTCATGTAGGGAGGCGGATATTGCGGTAGAGCATAACGATAAGAACAAGTAGGTAGTATCTTATGGAAATGGAGCATAACGTCATGTCTAATCTAATCTAAAGGTCCTTAAAACTATTGCTTCGAAACAAAGATGCAAGATTACTCACTGATCATTCTGCAGAGAAGCTGGTGTAAACGGTCCTTTCTCTTTAGTAATACAATAATAGTACGGTCTTTTTTTTTTACCAGGGTAACTTTATCAGTGTTAATACGGTTCTCCCTGAGCTCTCTGTAAACATATTATTACCACTGCTTTAGCCATGATAAGGCGCTCAAGAATTCAACGAATTTTTATATATCGGTACTCATTTACATTTAGATTCAAGATTTTTTTTTTCAGATTCAAAATACATTTATTTCCTTCTCATGATCAAATAAATACAACAATGAAATGTACATTCCCAAATTTAAAAAAAACAAGGTGGAGGGATCCGAGGGTGCAAGGAAGCACATGGCTTGTGGCGGGGTCGCCTTGACAATACATAATTACATATATAATATTATACAACAATCATTATATACCATACACAAAAAATCTAAAAGATTAAACAATCAAAGAAAGAAAGAAAATAAAGACAAGAAATTTGCAATATGTGCTAAGTACTGACTATATTGAAGGAAGTATATTTTTTACAGTTCGAGTAAATGTATGGAGTGAAGGGCATGTTTTACTAGTCATTTAAGTTGTTCCAGAGTTTGGGACCAGAAAAAAACCCGAATATTTTGTTGAAACGCAACTGTTCTATGTCTCGGAATATGGACGTCTCTCACAGATCTTGTTGGATAATTATGAAAATTACAATTAAATTCAAACAGATTACAAAACTGTTCGGGGAGATATTTGTAAATGCACTTATACATGAAAACGTACTGTTGGTAACTGACAATAACTTCCAATTTTAAGAGTCTGAAGTCATGAAAAAGGGGTTGGTGTGATTTCCTTATACATCATTCTCTCAGATGAGTTCTGTAAAATTTCTGTAAAATTTACCCAATGTTGATTGAAATTTTAACCAACTGCCCAACGAGAATGCATGTTCCCTCTTTACCCAACATGGGCAAAATTTTACCCAACTTTTCTTAGAGTGTACATGGGCGGAGAGTGGCAAATATATATTAATGTCTTGCCAAGGGACACTAGTGCCGTGACAGAGATTCGAACCCCGTACAGTGTGCTTCATCGTACGGTGAATTATTCATTGGACCACGACACATCGACTCCAGTTCTTCCGTTTGCCGGATATTACTAGTGCTAAAAAGATTTAACGTATTAATCAATAGATGCCTGAATTGTTTGAAGGCTCCCTCTTGTAGGAACAATCATCACGGTTCGTGCAGGTGTCTCCAACTGTCATCAATTGCTTGAGCAAAACTGATGCGATGTCCTTGTACAAGTTGTGTATGTGATATACCATTAATACCATACGGTCTATTACCTCATATTGGCATTTGCTCATATATCAATTATCTTCAGATGCAAGACGCATTAAGGAAGGAAAGAAGAAACAAAGCTCGAACAGAATTGTAGCGAGAGTATTTAATTAACTTATGATTTATGGCGAAGTATGTTTTACCTATTCGCCGACAATTATTAAGCGGATATTTTGGATATCAGTGCTTTTCTTTGAAGTATGACTAAACTATTCGTAAATTAAGTAAAATATAGATATTTGGGGTGTTGTACCTGGTCCCTCTTGCATAAAAGGTCGCGATTAAACGTAACTCAAAATATTAAAAGCAAGTCCCAAATATGCGATCCTGATTAATTGAAAATCGAGTTGCGTTTTATTTTTTGAGTTGCGTTTTATCGCAACTTTTTATGCAAGAGGGCCCAGTTCATGAATATTTTCTTGATCTTGACATTTCTGACTGATTATACCTAAAAAATAGTGAAAATGTAACTCATATAAAGCTGAAAATTGCACATTGCACATTGGATCATTGTAGAAATGATACTCTGAAAAAATTTTTTTTTTTGAAATTTCGATAGGTTCACAGCATAGCATTTGTGTATCGCCTTTACTATTTAATAACGCCTTTCGCTACCAACTGTCATGAAAAAAAAAATCATGATGGCGTTTGCTTGATTAGGTGTTGTGGACATAACATGCATGATGCACAATGGGGTTATCTTCTGAAGCAATTAGTGATTCACACGGTCTTACTTTCTTCATCATGGCTCCAATCTTTAAAAAAAAAAATCACAATTGCTTTAAGATTATTCTCTGAAGAAAAGTCATCAAATGTTATATTCTGCAATATTACAAAGCACAAACATTTTTTTTTACTTTGGGAATAGCTGTAATTTAGAGAGTACATGTGAGTTGTTGGTCAAACTGCTTTTTAGGCCTACCTCGTCCACCGCGGAATAATGTAAAGAACAAAGAGTATTCCACCAGGAAAAAGGTCTGGTCAACTTTGTAAAAATTGTTGTTAAGAAAGTTGTGAATGTCCCTTAGAGTATGAGAATGGTTATTCATCTTGAGTTGATTTAAACCTTCCTCTCTGTCAATGACGTTCGTAATATGCTCTGCCAGGATGGGACAGGAAGCATGAGATGAAAAGGAAATCAAATGATAGGAGATGGTTGGATGTTATTACTGTCTTTCTCTTCTTCGATCTAGGTCAGTATTGCTTTCGGAAACAAAGCGAGACATCCGTATTCTTTTGATAATTATGATCTACTTAGAGCAGCCAAAACAAAGAAAAATAAATTATGGCTCATTTAGGCTCAAAGTCATTCATCATTAAACAATAGATTAAATTTATAATGATTTTGAAGTTCTGTACTATTGCTTATTACAAAATTTAATATTTTTAAAGTAAAAAACAACAACTACTCTATAAGAAGAACCTTAACTACAGACGAACACAGGGCAAGAACACAACATGACAGTTTCCCAAACAAATGCTGTCAGCACAGTCTGTAAACATACCGTAGCTCATAATAAGACAAAATTGTGTATCATCAAAAGCTAGCTTGTACTGCTCGACGGAAGCAAATGATGAATTAAATCAGTATCTACATTATCAACTCAACGAGAGTAAATCTAATATTCTAAATCAGATTTGGGAAGTCTTTGTCTGAAAAATATAAGTCATTCATCACAGGCATATTTCCATCATGACTTGTGACTTCACTTTTATCACTCGTTTATAGCTAATGATAATGGAAATAAATTCTGATAAGCTACTAAGGAAGTGATGAAAGTCATTTATCACATAATTGAAGCTATATTGTTGGCATTTAACGAAAGAAAACGCACCAATGGTTTAAAGCTTCAATCGAGACCGCATCCCATACAGTTTGGCCCAACACAGGGGTAAGATTGTAGCTCGTGTCACAGACAAACCAGGATACATAATTCTTTGAAGAGGAAAATGTTCGTATAAATACAGGAAGTATTAAAATCTGAATCATATTTCTGCCGTATCGTATTATTTCTAAAGATTCATGGGTCAATACGGCAACTCCACTTTGGTGCACGTATTATGCCACCAAGCTTCTGAAATATTAAGGAGACAATTTTTCCGTTGTTTTTTTTTTTCTTCCATCAGTGCATTGGGCATGCGATATCTTTCATGGGCATATATTCATAAAGAATATACCTGACTATGTTTCAGGAAGAGAAATCAAATCCTTAGTTAAAATGTATTATACAGCATTTAAATGATTTGGCGGGATTAGCCTTCCATCGCACAAGTCCAGAAAATTAAATGACCAATGGAATCAGGGAGTAATCGTATTACTGTATAATTACATTTGAAATTGGTCCCTCAATTATAATGTGATTTTGTTAATGTTTTCACCATTTAAAAATATTTATTGGGACTTATTAAACTTGACCTTCATCTGTAAATGATAACACACGTAATTTAACTGCAGTCATGGATGCTATAGATTTTCATCCTCTCCATATAGATACAGTTATTTAAGAAGAATGCTTAGAGAGAGGAGAAAATGTGCTACAACTGTTACGGATGAATAAGATCGCTTGATAAAAAGGGAAGAGGCTGAGAGATAGTGGAATGTTCCTACAATGAATTGAAAACAGGATATGATATTGAGAATTAAGAGGGCATTGAGGAATTACTGTCTGCCTGGCTTGCTTCACGGATAGTGTCCCTCGAGAGTGAGGTTTTCCGCCCCTCAGTTCAGGCTTGGTTCAGGGCTGCAGAGCTACAGAGCTAAACATCTGCAGGATTCTACTGCTGCTGCTATTCTCATTTAAAATCAATGAGATATCAATGCAAACGAAAACAAAAATATAAGACTATGACACCAATAATTTTAGCACGATCGAAAAAAGAAGAAAACGTATTTTCACTATGTGTGAACTGTCTTAAAAAAGCAATGATTGAAAAAGTTCAGACTAAGGGTCGTCTCCTAATCCTTTGTACCTCAATTAATAAACAACTTTGCTCTATAAGATACAAGTATAAAACAAAAATGTCTGCAGTGTGAAAACACGTTAAATATATTTTGCAGTTAAAATATAAAGATGAAAAACAAACAAGCAAATATCTATGTATCTGAAATTGAAATTATGCAAATGAATAACAGTCCTTTTCCTCAAAGAATATGTGAACTTATAAAATGGAATCCAACCATCAAATGTTGTCTGAGATTATTAAATAAAAACTATAAATATTCGTATTGTAGAAAACATGCAATAAAACTGGTGAAGATTTCTCCTTTTTTTCTTCATGAATTTGCGAACCTATCTCCACACTGCATAGGAATTCATTCGTTATTGTGTATGCACACAGCAAAATGTTTTATAAATAATGTACGCATAAAAGAAATGCCGATATTTTCTTGTAGAAAAGGAACACTGAAGTAGATTTAATTAAACTGAATGGAATCTAGGAGATTACAAAAAACCGTGGACTTTAAAATTGACCGTCTACTTGATTAAGTAAAAAGTTAAAAAAGAATTTTTTTAATAGCCCTATACTTTTTTCAAAGGCAGTTTAAACAATTTCAACAAGATTTTAGTGGAAATTGTTTAGACCTCAGTGTACTTTATTTAATCGTAAAGTAAAGTACGATTTCCTCAAAATATATCCGTGTATATCTCAAGTGAAATTTATCTGGTATATATTTCATATCTCCTTAAAGTAAAGCGTACTGTACTTTAATGCTTTTAGCAAAATCTACTAAAGTCTAAGTGATTTGCACTAAATTGATTCAAATGTTGTCTACTTTGAAATATGAAATACAATCTAATGAATTAAGGAAATTTATGTACCAATCCAATTAACGTAATCTATAGATACTTTTTCATTACCAAGTCGCATATGGATATTTACAAATGAGAGGCCAAGTTGAGTAATCATATTCATATCACTATCTAAATTAAATTCTTAACATGTTACTTTCCTAGCGATTTTAAATTTTTCTTTAATCTTTGTAAACACCCAACCCTTTTAGTCCCAAAAGGATTCAGGTTTATATTTATAAGGCTTAATACACGAAAAGGAAATTAAACAAGTACACGTTTTTATACATAGGCCATTTAAAGTTTATTTATGAAAGTCGGATGTAAAAAAGCTTTAGGAAGGAGTGGGATTGGGTCATGAACCTTCGGATGATAAGTTCATCAGTCTCGTCATAGATCAATGTAATTACTTTCTCAAACGACTGCTGATTATCTACAATTCGCCTCTATCAATATCGCGTTGAACGCATGATTAAGCCACCCACATAATATTCCAGCTTTGAAGTGCTGTCAAGATGGCAAGCCCCTCCTAGTATTCGAAGCTTCTAAAATGTTCCAATCAATTTACATGCCTCTCTTTAGCAGTCTGATGTGAGCCGATATGAAGGAATTAAAAAGCTGGGGGTCATAAAACTTTATTAACCTCTTCCTTCTGCGATTTCGACTGTTGATATTCCAAGGTGCAAGGGTGCTGGTTTAACCCCTCTGATCTTATTTAAACATAGGTCATCGAGGAATCATTCACTGATGTTTTGATTCTTTTTGACTTTTTGTGAGAGAGGAAGATTATTCCAGGAAAATTTCCAGTGTAAGTCTCAACGATCATTCGAAGCGCGTAATGTAGAGTAGCACTCAACAAGGAGTTACCACAGAGCTATGTGGTAACTCCTTGATATCAAAGACCCGTGAGAAATAATATGTTAGTTCGATTGCGATGTAGGGTATATCTCATATGAATTATGTCCACTGAAAGTAATCGTAAATATATTACTAGGATCAATTCCACAAATAAATAAAAAATAAAAAATAAAAATAAAAGTAATCTTCAAAGAGACCTTAAAATTTCTGAAATATTGTTTATAAAATACTCTTTTCCAAAGCAAACCCTTCATCTCTATCACGTTTATATCAAAATGAGACATCTGCACTCAGATTTTAGTCACCTGTAACTGCGTTGTTACAAATCACTTTCAGAATATGTACTCCTCAAACATTAAACATTTACATGTACAATGCCAGAAAAAACATAATTTTTATGAGGATAGTTTATGTCAATATTGCTATATTATTTTAAGGTAATTTTTAAAGCGATAATAATAAAAATAATAATTATAATAATTTTGTTTACCCAGGGAAGCCTCATCAGCATCGATGCTGTTCTTCCTGAGGGCCCTGCAATTATTTATTCAGGTCCCCATTTATACCTGGGTCAAGAGAGAAAAAAGTAGGTAAAACATCTTTCCCAAGCATGTAAGCACCCAGCGAGGATCGAACCCAGAACCTATCATATAAGAGGCAAGAGCCTTCACTAACATACCACAGTGCTCCCACATGTTGATGAAGAAATGTTTAGTCATGACTAGGATTGAAATGTTGCAAGTGATGATTAATGTAATCGTAAATATTTCCCGGTCAAATACAAGCCAAAGCTCGAAAGACAGAATGAATGTTCCATGTTCGGCCGTCAAGGTTTTGTGACTCGGAGTTGACTCCTTGTTTGCTCATAACAGTAGATTGCATTACACAATTTTTAAAGGCTAGTGTATGATCGAACGTGTTGGCGTAGGGTCACTCAATAGGTTGGTCAGCCATATTAATTAACGCAATGGTCAACAATTTCCGTTATACTTGGCAGGCTGTTTGAAGGTTGTCTACCAGGAAACTTCTACTGGGTGTGCCAAACTTCCACTACGTCATTTCAATTGTCCGTTAATATATTCCGGTCAAGATCAATGAACTTTAGAGGCTTACGATGTTTTGTAAATAAAGTTTGAAGACCGTGCAATGGAATTCTAAAAGACCATGGCACACTCAGATACACGACCTTCAATAATACGGATGGCTATGGTAACTAATCGTTATCAATGTAATGAATTGCCAGAACTAGGATTCAAACCAGGGCCATTTGGTTAGTCTGGTTACTTTCCAAATAAAAAACAAACAAACAAACAAACAACACATGAAGTACAGACTTATCTATTGATTCTGTGTGAAGCTGCCAAGGATAACAATGTCAAATGGAATTTCCAGTGGTACGTATGTCAGATGTAAAAACACCAGAGGTAAAACGCCAGAGCTCAAGTAGCCAGAGCTGCGTATGGATATCGCCCATATTTTTCATTAAAAAACGTCATGATTTTACAGTGGCAGTTGCATAGCAACTACCATGACTACGCCAACTATATACTGAAACCCGCGAGAACAGAGATTTTGTGAGTGTATAATTTTTTGAGATAATACTTTTGAGAGGGAAGAACTTATGAAAGAGCAGAGTAACGGTAAATTGCATGTCTTTGCTCATCAAGGTGAAAACTCTACAAATTTTTACAGTTAATCTTATATTTCCGTTTGAATTCAGTCATGTCAATAGGCATGCATTTTCATGTCAAAGGACATTGATTCGTCAACACTGTATAGTATTCACATTATTGATTGACTTGGACTATTGTTTCTTTTCAGGGAAACAGTACTGTACATTCAACAATGCACTACGGTGTCATCCGACCATCGTAGCTCAGTCTGCTTCAGGTATCGTCAATCAAGGATGGAAAATATACAGGTCACCAAAGACTAAGGGTTCGTATACCGCAGGTCACCAGACACTAAAAATCAGTTAAACCTAAATCGCCAAATGTTAAAAAATACACCAAAGACTAAAGAGCAGTTAAATTGAAATATACAGGTCACTAATGACTAAAAGTACTGCAGGCCACAAAGGACCAGGACCAAGGACTAAAAATCAGTTCAAATTTCCATAGAAATTCATGCTGCTGGATCTAAATACATGTAGAATCGTGAGATGTTGCGATGAAATGACGTTAGACTCAATATAAAATTTGAAGAATCGGCAAAACGATTCCAGGACAACTTACCTCTGGGCAGTTACCCTTTGGAAAACTACCCGGGAAACTACCCCATATGATAATGGACCTTATGACATTTACCTTCCAGACCGGTGACCCGACATCTGCTCCGGCGACGATTGCCCCGGGATTCATTTGGGTCAAAGATATAGGGCTAGGGGTTAGTGTTGAGATTGGTTTTTAGATTAGGTTCATTGTTAGAGCCAAGGTTAGGTAATTGTTTGGTCTAGGCTTGAAGTTAATAATGCGGTTAGAGTGTGTGCGTGTAATTGAGTTTTGACAGACGTGTATCAATCAAATATGACTATTTACGTCTTATAGCAATTGCCTATCAAACATGTTAAAAGAGCATGTGACATTCGCCTCCCACACAACTGCCCCTGGACAACTGCCCTTAAGTTGATTACCTCCCAGGTTATTGTCCGGGGATAATTATGATACAATTCAAGGGATTAGTTTTCCTGGAATATTTTTCCTAGGGGGTAATTGTCCTAGGGACATTTAAAAAAAAAAAAGATGATAACTGTCCTTCGATCGAGTATTCTGTTGGTACATGTAGTTCTCCAGGGAACTAGTCCAATTGGGTAATTATCCTGACACGACCAAGACACATTATATTCGTTAAACACATTCACCCATAGAAATGTGTATTTAATTATACATCTGAAAGCAACGTTATCATGGTTATAGAAACAGGTCAGATGATGCATGTTAAAACTGATTAATGACAAGCATAGACCATAGGTTTAGATATGTCAAGTAGTTCCTTGGCAAACATGACATGACGTATCTACTCCCAGCTGTCAGTTTCTAGTTTAGAAAGACAACATTGGGAAGGATAATTTCAATCATTTCAATAAATGGCTTTCCCTCCTCCTGACATGACTCAATGTCATTACTACCTGCTGACCGCTTCAAATAATATTTTTATCATTTCTCATCTTATTTACTCCTCTTATGAACCAGATCAAGGCAATCTGAGACAGGAACACATCAATTAAATCATGCACCCGCTCTACTGTTTACACGTATACATGTATCGAGAAGTGGCTTTTAATCTACAGGCTACCATGTTTTTAGACCTACAACTTTTAAGGTGCCTGTGTACCGACTATTATTATCCCTGAATGGAGTTAGATATTACATCAAGTCTTCATGTAAAGCCAAATGGTGGTGGGGAACCAATATTTTTAATAATCAGCGCTGTATTTTTCAGTATTATTATCATTATTATTGCTTTTCAATTTTAGTCTATTAAGTCTGCTAAATAGTTGAATCAGATGATAGTGAGTTTAACCATTTTGTTTACACGCGTCATAGTGTATGATTTAATATACCTTGTTTTATGTAGCACTTTGTGAATATTTTCTCGGATTAATAAATGGGTTCCTTCAGTATTTATCCTTTCTTTCTTCCTTTTTATAAGGGGGGGGGTCTTTCTTATGCAAATTAAGTTAATCATTAATGAATACTTATGATGTAAACGTGAATATTTCTTTTTTGTCTTACAGATTATTACGTGGGTATAACGTGTCCACAGCAATGTTGGCAGAACATTCGCGTATATTCCAACATGCAAGCATACAACGGAGTTGCTACTCTCTCATTCTATTACTATATTTGGGAAACGAAGCAGAAAGAAGGAGATAAATTACTACCACAGCTGCGTATCAAAGGTATAGCTACAACATTTATAATATTTCAATTTTTCCTGTAGCAAATACATGTAGTAAAGAGATATCCGACCTTTACAGCAAGTTGCCCTGAATGAAAGCAGAAAATGAGCGAAACAAATCGGTACAATTTTGAACGAAGTCAGACATGTCAGATAAATATTTTAACTTATTGAAAGTTGATATCACTATATAGGCATATATTTTGGACTTTGATCATGTTGATCGGTAGTGTCACTGTGGAATATTTTAGAAAAAACTCTCCCCTTTATTTCTAAACACAAAATGTCTGACATCCTTTTTTACAAGCATTTATTACTGATATCCTTTCGAGGAAATAACATGACATCCATAACATATGTTTAGAATAGCCTCGATGGAAGGGTTATTTGGTTTTGGATGAGAAATGGAATTTCATACAACGGAAAAGTTGTCCCCCAATTTTTTCATAGTCATATGACGAATTCTCGAATTTGCCAATTTAGATTACAAGAACTGCAATCCAAGAAAAAAATGTCTGGAGTTGAAAGATGGGTTTCCAGTAGATCAGTGCACGGCTTGTAAATCCTAATATTTATCATGATTTAAATGAGTGAATGTGTATTAAGAAATGGATACTTTCAATTAATTTGGGAAACTCAGTATGATTGAAGAATAACCATGTGTCGACATGAGCACGTGTATATAAGATGTTTCGTAAAAAAAAAAAAATAGTGGTGTAAATGGTACCATTTATCATCGTCATTGAAACTTTACAGTGATGTATATCTTTATTGGTGGAAAGTACAGTGTTTTATATATTTTTCTGCCTGACAAAAAAACAAAGCTGTTATATCAAATAAACTGCACAGTATGAGGAGCAAGTATTAAGACGTGTTCCACCTAGAAGATAAATAGGGTGAGAAGATACCAAAAACAAAACAAAAAAACCCCCCAAAACAAAGAAATATAGAAACGGCAAATCGAAAATAATTATTGCAATATAACAACGCTGAGAAAAGGGGTTCTTTTTCAACAATCAATTACCCCTTTTGCTAATCTTTTTTGCCGTGACTGGTGACGAAAATGAAAGCTACACCAGAAGAAGTTAAACAATACTGATAGTGAAACAAAAATTTGATTTTTGAATAGAAAAATCATGATTTAATAATTATTCTTTTTTCTCATTTTCTTGTGGTAACAGGATGTAATAACCAGGAGATCTGGAGGTCTAGTGATCACCCACAATCACACGAGACAGGGGAATGGCTAGGGGTTATTGTACCTATCTACTGCTCAAATTATTTCAGCGTAAGTATGACAACGATAGCGCATAATATACCCATTATGTCTTTTAGCTCTTTACAAACATGTTAAACCTCCCAGTTATATAGCTACATGATTGCCGCATACAATGTATGCACATTATCCCCTGCAGAACATGAAGTATAAAGACATTAAGACGTAAATTTTCTCTCAACAACATGCATAGCTTGATGAAATACCTAGCACATATTTTGTAACTTATTTTTGTTTCCGAGAAGAGACCTCTCCCCAAAACTTTTATGTTGGGGTAATATCTCTACTCCCACCCTCTGTCTCTCGCTTTCGCTCTTCCACCTGTTTTTTCTTCAATTCTCCTTAGACCGCCAGAGGCTATTCCTTTTCTGTAAAAGTTTAAATTTTTTTTTTTTTTTTTTTTGGGGGGGGGGGGGGGGAATCAATCATACAATTACATATCTTTAGCTCAGTTGGTTAAAAAAAAAAAAGAATTCTCTCAGTTTTCTTCATAAAAACCAATGTTGAAGGAAATAATTTAATAACAAAACACATGTTGGTACCAAATATATAATTAATGTATATTTCATCCTCGACATATTGAAACAACATCTTTTCTTTTAACTATTAAACGAAGGCTTTTGTTGCTCAGCTTTTCTAAGAACATTTGCATAATGACTACAACTGACTAGAAAACTGTCAGATGTATAATTATAGTAGGTATCGGTGTGATCGAGCGGCTCAAAGATCAAGGCAGTGCCTGAGGTATCACAGCTCGATAGAATCGGGTTAAAAGTACAGGAATGAGTTCATGATGATTCACCTGATATTCCAGTTATATCAGTATCAGTATTTTTACGTCATGGCCCATGCACTTTTCATTTCGAACTGAAAATGAACGAGATGTTATCTGAAATGATTGACTGCAGCTTTATAATATAATGCAACATTAAACTATGTAATGTGATTCATGATTATGATGATGATGATGAAAATATGAGAAAACAAAACAACATCAGTAATGATAATAATAATGATGATGATAATGATGATGATGATGATGATGATGATGATAATGATAATAATAATAATAATAATAAGGATAATAATAAGGATAATAATGCTAATAATAAGTATATCGGGGTAACCTCGCTAGTTATAAGGACCGCTATTCATAAGGACCACTTATTCATATGGACCGCTATCCATAAAGCGTGACTAAATGAATAGCGGTTTTGTACGAATAGCGGTCCTTCTGAATAGCGAGCAAACCATAGACAAATTTCCTCGCTATTCATAACTTCATAAGGACATCCATTCATAAGGATCACTATTCATAACTACTCATAAGGACCGCTATTCATAACGCTTGTTAAATGAATAGCGGTTTTCTATGAATAGCGGTTCCTATGAATAGCGAGCGGACCCGGGATAATCTGGGCCCCGTCTTATAAAAGAGTTGCAATTGATTACAAACAATTTGCAACTGATATCAATCGCAACTCTTTAATAATACGGGCCCCTGGATCTATATACATGTATGTAAGAGTTTCAGAGATGTACTATTGTTACTTTCATGACTGTAATTATTAATGTTATCATTATTATTATTACAATCGTAATCAATATTATTATCAATATCATTATTTAAAGTTTGAGTTCACTGTGCTAGAATTTGTTGAATGCCTGTGCTAATCACCTTTATCGTTTCCGACGACCCCCAAAATTTAAGCTACCGCGGTTGTTTTTACAACCGATCTTGGCACCCGTTTAGCAGATTTGGGCAAATCAAAGCAACTGCCCTCGAGATGGACTTGGCAAGGGGGTTACAGGGCAATACACTCAACTTCTCTCATACCAGTATCTGATTACCAAGACAGGGACTTGAGATACGACCCTTATTTAGACTTCACACTTGTATACATTTCATCACAAAGACTAAAAGCAGCTCAATAGAATCCTGTAAGGATTACAAGAATCTAGAACAAGTGCGATACAACGTCTATCGACCCTTGCAACTTGGACTATGACGTCAAAGCAACCAAGGCAAAGCTCATCTTGTCTACATTATATTTTTCTCAGCCTTGTCAATACTTTTGTTCCAAGGAAGAGCGTTGAAAGGCTTGAATTTCTTTTGTTTGTAGGTGTAATACCATTGTCCATGCTTATACAACATGTGGTTAAAAAAGGAAAGAATTACGATCACTCCTTTTCACTTGAGCAAATGCCACAGAAGCTATTCATGTTCGTCACAACAGACCAAAATTAATACTCTATAGGTTTTTGAACAAAGCAGATTTTATTATTTGTTTGAGGGAGGGGGGCACAACCCCAGAAATGCCCCCTTCTTTTCAGATTTTCGATCTAAAAGATACCTGGAGAATGCGGGACAGTGTCTTTGCCTATAAACAATCGGGATGGAACTCAAGTCCCTTTTTTCCTGAAAGAGTTTTTTCTTTAACTTTCCCTGGTCCAAAACAAGGAATCTTGTTTTATGTACTTAAAGTTTCATAATTATTAAGATCCACATCGTATGCAGTATTCATGACGGATTTTAGCGTTTGGTGTGTTTTCTTTGACATGTAAATGAACTTTTGGTCTTAACCGCTCGTCAACTGATAGTCCCATGATAATGATGATTGACTGAAATATGCAAATAATAACTATATAAAAATAAACTGCATTCACAGAATGTAGTTAGTTTAGTGCAAATCATTTACTTAACAGACTAAATCTACTGGACTATCATAATAAACTCATGAAAGTGAAAATCTGGTTGCTATATCTCAGTGACTTGTCGAGGATGTCCGTTTCTTGGCTCCTAAAATATCATGAGCCTACTCCCGAGAGGTGCTTGATTGGCAAACAAAAACACCTGTACCAGAACTCCTCGAGAGGGTCTTCGTGTGATCAAGGAGTTATCACAGAACTCCTTGGTGTGATAAATGCTTGTCAAGTTTCTCCAGATAGCTCTACGGAAGATCCAGTATACCGTTGCTAATGAACCAGGGGAATACTATCTTTAGACCGAATCGAAATCCCATTTTTCCATATAAGAAGAGCCAAGAAATACGGCGTTATGGTGTTTCGTTTTTTTATTTTTGTCAGATAATCGCGGTATTCTGTGAATGAAATCTTGAAAATGATATACAGACAATGACCCCTTTTTGCTTTGGATCACTGATTGTAATCTGTCGATGTTTTTCTAAGATATCATGTGACTAGCATGTTGCTGTTTCTTACGTAGCAACGGTTTCAAATGTCTTTTGTAAGAGTAGCAAAAGTGCCTGAAGCCTAGAGGTTATTGACTCTTTGAGTCGTCTTTGGTAGTGCTTCACCAGTTAGAAATGCACAGCATCTATTCCGTACTTGCCAAATTTTAGTTAATGACAAGAAGCAGCAAAAATAACAAAGTTGCAAATTAACCAATACCATTTATGATCACAACAAAAGTAATCACCTGACGCACTCTTTTTTGTCTTTACTGGTAGCGAGGTATAAGCCTAACTTACCTGAATATCCATTTCCATGCATCGTGAACTGAGCTTGTTAGCATGCCTCATTTCCTTTAAAATATAATTCAGGTTCATCCGATTTGATATTTTTTAAAAACCCATTCATCTATCCGTTTGTTTTATTGTTTTGAGGTAACGTAAAGGGGCTTTATAGAAAAAATACGTATCCACACCCATTTATAAATGGGTGCGTGTGGGTGTGTGTGTGTGGGGGGGGAGGGGTGGTCAGATTTATTCCCATAACGTAATTTATGAGTCAGAGTCACAAAATTGAAATAGAGTTCAATTAACGCTCGCATTATTTTCATTTTATGTCGATCAGGATTAAGTACTGCTAAATGCATTTGAAAAAAAATCTACCAAAAACGATTTATATGTTTAACATCTAAAATGGCATTTTACTTCAATTATTCCCACCCTCCTTTTCATTCCCCCGTTCGTTAATATAATTATTTCTGTCCTTTCACCCTTCAAAATGTTCACTGCTTGTGGTTATTCAAACGAGGGGAACTTCCTCTCCCTCCCCAAGCGCTACGCCACTGCCCCTGTCAGTGGCGCTCAGTCTGGTGGTCATTGCTCATCCTGATAGCATTTGCTAGTCTTAGTCCAGCTATACAGAAGTAGGAGAAGGAAACCTGTCAATAAGAGATTCGGTTCACGAATAACACTAGATCAATGATAAAAACTAATGACGTGCTAGTACTTGCAGTGACTTGGAACCCATCCAGTCTCTCGGACATACATATGAAATGTATTCTATCAGTAAGCAGGCTGTCATGTCATTAGTATGGTCAGTGGCGTAGCTATGGGGAAGCTGCTCCCCCATCGAATGGCGAGAGAGAGAGAGAGAGAGAGAGAGAGAAAAAAGAAGGTGTAAGCGTGAGGGGGGAAAGGAGCATGAAAAGAATGCGATAGCACCCACTGCCACCACAACAACCCTAATTAATGGCCGTAATAATTCGCATTTCATCCAGCTCTTTAAATCGGCGCCCCCGCCCCAACCCCAACGATGCCAGTACACCCTCAATGACTGCATCCACGATGAACAAGGGGGTATTGTTAATTTATGAATGACATATCTTTATATGATGATAAATTGAAACATTACGCGTACAAGAGCAAGAACAAAATAATTTTGATGAGCCAATTGATAGGTGACAACATCAATTACGAAAATAAAACAGCAATATCAAAACAATGATGAAATACGTTTACATGTTCCTGAAAGAAAGGTCACTTTTAGAGGGTTCAGTCGGGATGTTGTGCAGGGGCGGAAATGATGTCATATGGAGTCCTTAGCAACTACTGAAGCTTAAAGGGCAGCTCTCGTCCCGGAATAACTTTCTTTCAGTGAGAATTATGACTTCACAAATTCAGGGCAGAGTTGCCACTACTATTGCTACTACTACTACTACTACTACTACTACTACTACTACTACTACTACTACTACTACTACTACTACTACTACTACTACTACTATTACAGTCAATATAATTAATACAATATTTACTACTAAATCATAACCACTCCACTGTTGCCCGACCTTTGACAACACCGGGTTCAAAGCCTGTTATCGGTTATTATGTGTATACTAGTTTACAAAAACGCTGAGTTTGCTTCATTTCATATAAGACGTAAAAATTCCGCTAATACTTTACAAATTGAATAATAATGATAATAATAATAACAACAACAACAATAATAATAATAATAACAATAATAATAATAATAACAATAATAATAATAATAATAATAATAATAATAATAATAATAATAATAATAATAATAATAACAACAACAACAACAACAACAACAACAACAACAATAATAATAATAATAATAATAATAATAATAATAATAATAATAATAATAATAATAATAATAATAATTTATATAGCGCAGAAACTATGTATATATTCTACTGCGCTGCGAGAGCTCCTGATGTGCTTATAACTATGATGAGTAATTAAATGAAAAGATATGCTTTTAGTTTTGATTTGAAAGTATTTACAGTTTATGATTTCCTGATTTCTAACGGTAAGTTGTTCCACAGTTTGGGGGCTGCGCAGATAAATGCTCGATCTCCTAAGGTTATTTTTGTTTCATATGATGGGGTTTGCATAGTAAAGTATCTTGAGGACTGCGCAGAAATAGTATTTATACAATCTTTTTGCTTGTTCTAACAGGTTATCTTTGAAGGTATACTGACCTCTGGTGGACAGCTTATTGCAGTGGACAATGTGGCTCTAACAGATGGAAGAACATTTACAAGTAAGTTACACAATTCCCACCTTAATGGACTTATTGTGTTCAAGATTATTTTTAAAATATTTATCCATAAAGCTACTTGCTGTAACAGACATGTCATGCATTACTGAAGAAATTTTACTTGTTCCCTAAAGATGAATACGTATCTTCTCTCTAATTTGTATAATTGTTAAATGCCGAAGTTTGTATGATAATAAATATCACAAGTAAACAAATAATAATTTAACAAAATAAAAATCTACTTGAAACTTTTGTTGCAGTATTCGTCTTCTTTTTCTTTTCTTTCTTTCTTTTCTTTCTTTCTTTTCTTCTTCTTTTTTTTTTGTTTTGTTCTGTTGGTACTGGTGTCGTTCATTTGTTCATATACTTTCAAATGATGGAATATAAGTAAATAACGAAGACTCTGAACTACACATTCTTTATATTGCCATTCAAACTTCTTATCCCTGCCACGAAACTAACGTCATTTGGCAAGACATTAATCTACATTTTTCACTCTCCATCCATGTGAGGAAAAAGTGGGTTTCGATATCAATAAATTTCTTTAATGTTGGAGTCTTATCGAATCAAACTGTTAATATAAATCTATATAGCTGTTATTACTTATTGAATGTATTGTTTTTAAAGACGTTCTTCCACAGCCAGCTATATCAGTGGTCCACCCTACGATGTCAACCAACAATCCTGCCATACCATCACGTGGTACACAACCCGCCGTAAGACCACGACCACCAATCATTCGACCATCAAGAGCTACCCCTCGACCACCATATCAGTCACCAGTCACTGATCGGACGACCATGACGGTCTCGACAACAAAGCCAAAAGGTATAACATATCAACACTAGCTCATTTGAAGGGGGCGAGGGACACTTTGCCCACCCCACCATATTTTTGACCAAGAAACAATACATTGAACTAAATTTTATATTTATACATGTATCGTTATGAATTCATTTGTTAGTCAGTTATTGCAAGAATACTATTGAAAAGGTAAGAAATGTTAGCATGACTAACATGTTGTCAAGAAATGCTACCTTGCGCAATAGTAATATTAAGCATTGCAGTAACTTAGCAACGTGAATTATTCTCAAAACTTTTGATTATCACTACGCGCTAATCTACTAATACAAGCGAACATAAAACAATTCTACTATCATCTAACATTATCAAGCAGGATCGATTTATGTACCTTTATTTTAATAACATGCGATTCATTTGATTCCGTTGCCGTTTCAAGTTTTGACTGCTACAAACGAGACTTCTGACCATGGTCCCTCCACGGCAATAGAGGGAGGAGCAAATAGAAAAGGTAAGCTGGTTTCTTCCAAATGATAGTGATAAGGGAAAGTCGGAGCTCTACTTTTTAAGATCAGTCACAAGATGGCGACATTCTTTGCCACAGTTGGAAGTCCTTGTATAGAAAGTGGTAGGACATGGACGTCAGATTTTTTATTTATTTATCTATTTTTTTGTTGAGAACATGGCGTTCGTTTTTTTTTTTTTTCTATTTTGAACATTCATGTGCTCATTGCACATGAACAGAGATGATGCCTAACAGTGGAAACAAAAATGGCATACAAAACATGGGTTGTCGCCGCTCTCCTATAAGGGCAATCTACCGAAGTGTAGGAAGCTGTGGTATGCTGCAAGGTCAGTTTTGAGGGATCTGTTACTGTATTTTGAGCTGTATATGTCTTCCTCTCAAAGTATTCAGTGGCTGTTTTGGTCCACAAGGGCAGAACCGTTCCCGAACAGGGAAGAAGTCATAAGGATGGAGAGGGGCGGAATCCCCCCCCCCCCCCCGGTTTGGGGGGGGGGGGGGAGATGGGGAAGCGGAATTGGTGGGGATGGAACCTATTGAAAGATATATACAAAAGGCACCCCCGGACTGAGTGCTCATTGCAAGTCTTCACTAACCTTTCTTTAAAAATACAACTGCCGCCCCAGGATCGACGCCCCTGGTAAACAGAGCTAATAATGCAGCACGTGTAAAGACCAACTGAGCGAATATATTATGCATGAAAATAAAATCTGAAATGTATATACATATACATATATATATAATAAATATATATATATATATATATATTTTTTTTTTTTTAACTGGGGCCTTCAAACGAGGGGGGCGGGATTCACCCGCTTTTTACCTGTCTGGAGCAATGCCATCCCACTGCCTCTTGATGATAGTGTACACGCATGTCAGTACAATCAATATCACTGTCGACATGTGAATATGTTTGCCCCCTCCTTTATCACCTCAGTTCGGAACATAGATCAAGACCTTATCATCATTACAGAAAATTTTCATTTCTTGCACGAAATGACTAAATTAATGCATTTTTCATGGTTGTTTGTTTCTAGCATTTTAAAAAATGATGAATAACGAATATTACTAAAAATGATGAGCACAACTAATAAGGAAGAGAACTTGAAATACGTCACGTATATTTGTACTTTTGTGTGTTCTCGTATATCCATACACTAAACTGCAGTCAGAGGTGTCGGAACATCGGTCGCGGACAATGCATTTGTGGGGGGGGGGGCATCTTTTGTCCGCTAGACAAAAGATGCCCCCCTAATGCATCGTCCGAGCCCGACGTTCCGACTCTGACTGCAGTGTTTTAGACACCTAAACTACACAATTAGTGGCCATATTCTTAATTACAGATTTAGCACTTTAGATACTGGATCCAGCATACTCGTAGACATGTACCATGTAATTCATCCAACCATTAAAAGTGTGGCATTATCATCGAGGTATTGTGGTTACTGTAGCATTTAAAAATATTTTTCAAAATGAATGAACAGATTAATTATTACCTTTGTTTCTGTGATTTGTCCTAAGGTCAATTTTCGGCGATACCCAAGCTTCTGGTAGCACTCACTCTCTGTATATGTACTCTCACTATCTGTATACACTGCATCATCTACAGGAAGCAGAAGTAAGCATGTTAAACAAATATGGTAATATTGAAGTTTGGAAACAAATAAACATGGGTAGTAGCGTATAGAATTTTCCAGCCACTTTGCACAAAGCTTTGCGATCAATAGTATATAAGATTGATCGAATAGTATATATATAAGATTGATCGAAGGTAGATTCTGTCAATTATTCTGTGTTACTACTGCTATATTGGTTTTCATCGGCGGATGATCAGGAAGCATTGAAATACCAACACATCATGCATCAGGAGCCGATCTAGGATCGTCAGAAGAGGGTGAAAAAAAAGCACCTTCCCTACTTTATCCGCCACCCCCCCCCCTTTTCTAAATATATTTTTGCCCTTTATTCAATAGTGAAAAGACGGGGAGGGGGGTTTATTATTTTATTATGTACAAGTAACATCTTGTTCTTCAGAGAGCTACTGTGCCTCTGAGCAAATATCTTAGAAAATCATAATTAAAAACAAATTGCTTGTTTTAGTTTTGATGTCGATACGATATCATCCTAGTTTTGGGGAGAGCTAATAAAATATGAAATCAGAATCAATCCGGATCACAATTTGTTTGCATAAAAGTTCAATTTAATCTCCCCTCTCTTTCTTCTTATTGTCTCTTTCATTATCTTTCACTATCCTTTTCACTCCTCTCTGTATCTATCATGCTTACTCTTTGTTTAAATACAGGAAATGTCATAACATGAAGCACGCAGGTTCATCGTTAGGACCAACACCTGTATCAGGTCAGCTGTCATCATGTTCGTCAGTGTGCGAGATCGTCATCACTGACCACAGTAGAAACTCCTGGGCCATCAATCGAAACGACAGTCATGACATCCCTGGTCCATCCCATGGTCTAACTGTAGACCACCTCACCACCCCCCATCGCCCAAGGCTAGCCACCTGCACTCTTGGATCTAGAGCCTTTAACAGCAACCTAAATGGTGTAAGCGAGCTGCGTCCATCTGGACGAGCAAGCAGCCTTCCGAGTCGACCCACTCCCAACATCTACGAGTCTATCGATGAGGTCAAAAGCGGACTATCATCGCACCCATCAAATTTCTTCCTGAATCTCAGTAAGCGAAGTTCGTTTGTTAAGAAGGTAGTTCATACACTTGAGATGCCATTCAGGAAGACTCATCTTGAAAAATCTCGCAGTTCTGCCTTGTTGACTAAAGACAGAAGTGCGTCTGATGCCACTGTCAAAGCAGAAGCGACTAAGCATCACAAAAGAGCCTTCAGGAAATCTAATAGTCATTCTGGTGGCATACGCTTCTTTCCAAGTAGCCTGTCCTCTTTGAATTCGCATAATGATGTTCACCCCTCGCACAATCGAAGTAACCTCTCCCCATCGCTACCTAAACGACCACTCTCGAATGTTTTCGGAAAACACTCATCAAGGAAACCTAACTTTAGAACAAGTCTAAGTAAATCCAGAAGTCATTCTGATGTCAACACTGCGGCCTCTGGACGAAAGCATCTTCCATCGGGCGTATCACCATACTCATGCTCCAAGCTTCCGAACATCTCGTTCCAACTCAGTGACTCTCGACCAAGCGTCCACTTTGCCAAATCGTCTGCTGAAACATCTCCTAATCAATCTATTACAGAAGAACCCAACGAGACAACTTCATCTTCTCGAATGTCTGAGCACTTCTATCATGACCTGGACAGTCAGTTCAGACCGACTGTCTCAGCAAACTTATACCATGTATTAGATCCAACGTCCTTTGAATCATCGTCGTCTTCGGAAGATGAAGACTTTGACAAAAAACGAACCACCGTAAAACGCAACACGGTTCTTCAACGCACAGAAAGTGGCTATACCATCGTTTCCAAAAGCAGCTACAACTCAGACTTTGAAAACTCTGTGGGTAGCAATCTCTCCAACATCCAGGCCCTTGAAAGGGTGTACTTTAGGCTTGAATCTCTGGACAATTCTCATCATGACATCGAGTCTGAGTCTGGTGCTCGAGATGGCCTCCTCGACCACGAGTTCGACATGAGCTGTGATTTACAACGACGTTCTCATAAGCTTGGAAGACGAGTGAGTGATCTCGAGACGACGTGCACGTTGTCCATGTACGAGGAGAGTGGGCGTCTTCTTGATGAGACTGATATATCGAGTACCATTGATGATAGACCAGATGTACTCAGAGGTGTTAGAGCATGAAATTATCCTATATATTTATGTATTCTACCGAGCTACGTATGTACAAAGACCTTGAGATAAGAAACTAGTAGACCCATTTAGTCGCAAATGCGTACCAATGACTATGATAAACTTTTCTGTGTTAAGTGATTCACCGAATTAAAATGCAAAATGCATTTCAGAAGGGTTGATATAATTTATAGCAATCCTTCAAGACCTCTTATAACATCGATTAACTTCAGCGTAATTTCGAAACCGAATAATACTGAAACTTTCAAAATTATTGTAAGACGATTATGAAATATACTGTTTTTCTTTACTACGTTCCAAAAAATAAATGTATGGTAATGGTTGCTGTTGCTTTTCTTTTGAAGTACATCATTCGTGAGTAGAGACTATGAGGCGGAATTTTGTTCTGCTAACTGTTAACAAATAACTTCAGGTAATGCTTCACAAGCGATAACATGTAAAATGGGAAATTGTGATTATTAAAATGACATTTTTCAAACGGCAAATCAGTCAGTTTAATTTGTAAAGAATAAGCATTCATTACTCATTTTACAGAATTGATGAAAATGACTAATTAAATAGGAGAAACTGTGTTCCTGTTGTTATGCCTGACATTATTGTTGTAAAATCATGACCACCACCTTGCAGTCAATAGTTCTGAATGATCCGTATTTGCCCTAAATGGTATAGAATTAAATTTTACAATTTCTTCAAGAGCCGGAGAGTATTATGAAACGCATACATACGTCATGTCCTCAAAAGATTCACTTTACGAGAGAATATTGTATAAATGTTTGTGTGCATTATCGAAAATTGACCACCTTATTCAAATCCGAATACAGCAATGATGATGGCCTCAGTCAAGTAGAGAGTGAAGCTGTTCACCATTTGGATATAAACAGAAAGTAGAAGATAGTTTTGATCCCAAACAGGAGATGTAAATAATTGGAGACATTTCATATATTTTACAGTTGCCATGGTTGCCTTTAACTGAATCCCCTAAATAGCGCCATCCTTTAACGGGATTTGGAAAACATCTGTGCATCTTATTTTCCCATTATGCACCATTCTCCCTTGTTGAAGCTTAGAATGTACTTGAAGACAATTTTGTACGCTTGCAAGTCAAAAGTTATAGTTTTAAAAGGAAAATGTGCTTATTTGCCAGGCAAGTTGTTAGTGAAAATTCAAAATAAAATGCAAATAATCTCTTACAATCTTTATTTATGAATTACCATAAGATGGCGCTTTTTAAATTCTACAAATTTAAGGCATCTTTAATACTCTACATTATAAGAACGAAAAACAAAAACAAAAACAAAAACAAACGACTGCAAGAGAGTTAAGAGTTGTGAGTACCCTCACTAGTTAAAAACCAAATGGTCTTGCCAATCAAAGCCTAAGAATTTCTAAGTGAGTTCCGGCTTCATTACATGATAATTCAACATTCACTGAATAAACGTTAATGATTCAGGTAAATAATGCACATAATTTGCTCCGTATATTTCATCTCAAATTTAATAGAAAAACAACACAAAACACAGGAAAAATATGCATGAATGATATAAATAATGTTTTGTTATATGTTATATTCACTGTGATATATTGCCTATATGTACCTTGTAAAAAAAACAAAATCACTACGTTTATGTCATGTACGTAAAAAAGAAATAGAAGTCTTTGTAAATTTCTGGATAACCTGTATAAAACTTTGCATTGTTTTAACGAAAGAGTCCTCCTTAATTAATTGATTCGGTCAGAATATTAAGTTTATCTTAACAGCTCTGATATCATCATTCAACTTAATTGTTTAAGTACATTATAATTATGATGAAAGATTAACAGCCGGTGATTAAAAAGGACGACTATAATGTACTCTGTAAGGCTCATATTATTTTTTTTTCATCATGGGCTATACAAATATTACTTATTATCTATTACGACTGATCTACCACGAACCAATCGTTTAGATTTATTAGAAATCAGTTTCTTAATTCCAAAGAATGCAATAAATAGATGTATATATCATAATATGGCGTTCGTGCAAAACAAAGCCGTTTGGAAGAAAGATTTGATGTAGTACTTGAGCAAAACGCAACATCAATTCAACGCAATGTCATGATGATGGAGCGACATCTATTGACTGATCCTTGACAGGATTCATGAAGATGCTACCACGTTATATCCACGTTACCATACATACATGTATTGTAGAAATGTTGCCATTTTATTAATGGCTTTATATGATGCTATTTAGACTATGATTGGAAGGTAATAATGCATTAAATACATGTATCTAAGAAGAATACGAATGGTTTCTTCTTAAACCATTGACATACGAGAACCGGGTAACTCTTGTACTAAGCCTGTGGGAGTTATATAGAATGCATTAGTCAACGGGTTAATAGACTCTTTTTACAAATCGATGGAAAATAAAATTTATGTCGAATAATAATGAATTGTAAATCATATGCATATGTATATTTTTGAATGATTGGTTTTAATGTATGTTTTATCGGTCATTTTACCATATGGTAAGATGCTTTGTATGAAATAAAATCAAACCCTTATGAAAGCTGACAAGACAATCTGATTATTAACTCGATGTAATTAGGGTATTTTCTTCATACCGGCGAAGCCCCTTTCCACTGGGCGCCGGAAGGGGAAGGGGGCTGTGCTGAGGGTAGTGCTGAGCAGGTGAGGTTTGTTCGTGGTTATGTAATGCAAGGTTAAAGGAAGTATTATCAATTTGCAAGGTTGAATTATTTCCTTGAAAATGATATATTGAAATTCGAATTTAATGTTCTCATAATGGTCTTCTTTCCGGATTCTACCGGAGAAAGTATTATAACAAAATTGCCAGTGACACACAGGCATAAAAATTGTCGAAGCAATAAAAATACATCCAGACTGGAGAGAAATCCTAAGTCAGGCTGAATTCTCACTTGAAAATCAACCGCGCTTACGGTATGATGGGACAAGGAATAAGTAAATGCATGTATACGACAAGATGAAGAAGAAATATGCATGTGAATAATGACTAAGAATAAGATGGTAGAGAACAGGAAAGGGACATGGGCGAGAGAACAGGAGGGGTACTTATATGAGCGTTATGAAAAAGAAAAAAAAAATGGCGAATGTAAGGCTAGTTGCAGTGTAAGACGGAGACAAAGCAGTCATAAGGACTCGAAAGCAGAATACTTATTTTCAGAGAGAGAGAGAGAGAGAGAGAGAGAGAGAGATAGGGGGTGGGGGTAAACACAGACATAACGACAAGACAGGCATTTGGTACTGCATTGAGTCATTATTTCTGTGACTATTACGTAACATGCTTATAACTCCTATTTATAGTCTAAAATGCTCTTTTATAGATAGGAGTGTTTTAATCTGTCCAACTAAATCAATAAGATGTTGATGAGAACCATAAGGCATTAATTCATTGGTGACGGATACGCCCTTCTGTTTCTCAGTGGAACTTGTGCAAATGAAATCATCTGTGCTACTAATGTAAGGTTAGAGCGTCTCTAGAGGTGGTGGAGGTGTGACACCCCTATTTAAAAATGTTGAAGGCAAATTTGACATTTAATAGGCTGTCGGCAAATGTTTGAAATTGATGACCATTTTCCCAATTTTTAATTCCATTTCTGTTATTGTTTTTGTTCTTGTTGGGGAAGGATGTGAATATCTGTCGGTAGATGGGAAAATCCGAAAGAGGTCTTTCCTTGTCGGTAAATTTGAATATCTCATGACCTTCATTTTACTATTTTTTTTTTTTTTTTTTTTTTTAAAAAATTTCCAGCTACCGTGTCCGCAAATACAGTGCGACATCCCCCATTTAAAATGGTTTAGCGACGCACATGGTAAAAAACATATTAGTATCACAATATCATACTAATTTAATTTAATATGACCACTAAAAGAAAAATAAAACTACATCTACCACTATGACTTCTTCCTGACTACCAACAGTATTAATATATATAATATGATTAACTCCAAATTGTGCTAATATATATATATATATATATATATATATATATATATATATATATATATATATATATATATATATACAAACACACACGCGCGCGCACACCCACACACACACACACACACATTTGAAAACGACATTTTTTTATGACCAAGCCAAGCATGTGTTTTCCATAGCTTTCCAAACGTAGGAAAACTAGTCCATTGAAAAGTTCGTTCCTAGGGGTTCTTTTGGAAAAATCATTCGTATATAATCAAATAAATTGTGAAACTGGTTCACTGGAAAGTTCGCAAAGAGGGGTTCCCTAGGAAGGGAAACTGGTTTCTTTTTGACATTTTTCTTTCTACTGTTTGAGAATAAGTAGTAACCTGGACACTGTCGCCTGGCACAGGCCCTCTGACCGTGGGTTGAAGTGGAGGCCTCCTAGATACTTCCTAGACTCCCAGGGACAAGGTTTGTTCTGACTGACCAGTCCTAACTGTTGCCAAGTCTCTTGTCATCGAGTTATTCTTAGAATGACCTTCAGATTAAATTCAATTATTCATTTATAGCATTTCAACAGCCTGTCTCAATTCTATTTTTCTTCAATACACTACGCAAATATCTGTAAAATCTCCCAAATGCGAAGGTAATATATATTTTTTTTATCCACAAAACATTTTTTTTTTAATGCAGATTGTTCCCTATTATTCATAATGGACTTTCCTGACATAACATTACTGTATTGCTGTATTCTATGTTTAAACAATTTACAAAATTTAAACTCTTCTTTCTTTTTGTTTGTTTGTTTGTTTTTGGAAGGGGGAATGAATACAAGTTTTAAAATTATGTTCCTCAAGTGGAATTAGATCGACAGTCATGGGCGCAGAAAGGGGGGGGGGTGGTCAAGATCTAGCCCCTCATCCTACCTCTGTTTGTGGATGTGTGTATGTGGGGATGCAACTGTGTGTTTCTGTGATTATGTGTGTCACCGCCGTTTGTGCCCCCTCCTGTTCAGCAAGTATGTTTATGCAAGTGAGATGATGTTAATGATGTGCCAGCTGATATTAAACCCAATCCTTATGGATGTAACAATATTCAGTTTGTTTCAATTCTTGTTAAGCTTTGAATTACTGTTACGCTAAGAGTATATAATGACAATAATGACGGTAAAAAAATGACGGTAAAAAAACCCCACACACACAGACAAACAAACAAACAAACAAACAACAAAAAAAAAAATCAGTTGAGCAGTGCTTCTATATTTCCCCTATATTATTCCAATTTATTTTATAAATTATCATAAGTATATCTGATTAAAAGAAAATTATAAGAAGACACCAATTTCCGGATATGTGACAAATGAATCCTGTGATATTCAAGTTGGGTGATCTCTAGTTCCTCTGGCGACAGTTTACCAGAGGAAAAAAAAATCGTATTAGGATAATTATGTTCAGGGTTGCGTCTTGGTTTTCGGTCAGGTTTAGGATAAGGGAATCAGCAGATCAGGGTCCCTTTTCATAAAACTTGTTATCAGTAACAAGTGCCACATTTCTATGCCAAATCTGCTCTCAGCCAATCAGATGCAAGGATTTCAGTAGCTTATAACAGTTAATACAACTTGTTATTGATAACAAGTTTTATGAAATAGGGCCCATGTGTAGGTACAGTGCCAGGTCAGGTCAAGGGTTGAAGTTAGGAACTCAACTCGTGTTTGAAATTGGCCGTTGAGCAAGATTGCCACTGTAGCATGTGTCGTACACTTTCAGGTTAATACTTGCTGTCCCAGATTACCGAGCTTAGTTCCTCTGGGTGACCCAACACATGTTCTGGCGGCAAATTACTAGGGACTAATTTCGTAAAAGATAAAGGGAAAGGGTCACAGCACTTTGATTTTAGGTCAGGTTAGGTTAAGGATTAGGGTCCTACAATCATCATGTTGAGCTTGAGTTATAAGTAGGTGCGGATGTATCCGAGGGCAGACCACAGGTGCCTGGGAGCCGCTTTTCCTATGATATAACTTTCTTCTTCATTAGAAGTCCTGCTCTCTTAAATAGTACAAAATATAGTATAGGTTGTAGGAGCTAATTAGAGGAGGAAAATGTCCATTTATATTGAAGGACAGCGATGTTGCTTCCTCCTTGCCCGGTTAATGGTTATTGTTATAAACAAACTTGGTATTTGAATTTGCCTATAATTATGGGACACGGAGGTATCCACGATCCACCGCCTAATGATTCATGATGCCATTTCGTCATGTTTTAATTTTAGCCATGCTTTTCGCACATTTTATGTAAGAACTTGAAAAAGGCTCAAGGTCTTTTCCGACCAACAATTCCCCGTACCCTACCTCAATACATACACGCAACAATAATTACTGCATGCATCGATTAGCCCTTTCACGACAGGAATTATTTAACGGGCGAATTGATCCCATTTCATTTTTTAAATTGGCAACAATAATATTTTTCTTTTAGTGCTACATGGTTCTAATATGTGTGCAGAAATTTTTGCCCTTTCTACCCATGCATCGTATATTTTTTAGAGCTCTGAATCAAAAGATACTGAGTCAAACCACAAAATGTGGTCAATTGTCTCGAAAGGATAAAAAAATGAATGTAGTGGTTTGGAACGGTTGAGTGGACTGTCTCTTCCCAAAGAGAAGCGATATTAAATAAAAGCTAAAATTACTAATTATCACCAACCATCATTGTAATTCATAATTCTAATAATCATGATAATTTGCGTCTAAAACACTTTTGTTTTTTACTTTTTATATTTTATTTTTTGATAGTTTAAAACTTCTCACTCGCCTTGTAAAAGTCCAGGACTGACAGAGCTTAAAGTTGAGTGAGCCCTCAAAAACTTTTCGTCAGATTTCTTAGATTTTTGTTGATAAATAGCAAGATACTAGCAATACTAAGACAATGTAAAGATTTCGCCTCCTAAAGTAATGAGGGGCAAAAATAATTAATATGCTGGGCCAGGCAGGTAAACTCCCAAGAACGGCAGCATGTAGTATACATTATATACACACACGTGTAAAACCAATGAGTAGCTACACACAGAGACACACATGCTGTCTCTATGCGAAGCCCCAATATTGTTGTGCACGGAGACGTCCGGTTGGAAAGTTCCTAGCGTAGGGCAGTATATTGCTGTGATCTAGCGTTCCTTTAATATACACATTCACCGGAAATCATAGATGGATTACAAATGATCTCTTACAAACATCTTTTAATACAAGGAGAACAACATGAGACTATATTTAACGCCTTTCTTTCCTGTTTCTTTTTTGCTAACAATACTGTACATGAGCTTTAAGTACTGGCTAACAGTGAGAAAATCGTAACCTTATCAGAGATGCCCTTTCGGAAAAATCACCATTGATTTGTACCAGCAAAATTTTGAAGGTACTTTTCCATCGTCTTCAGTAATACGGGGTCGTAGGAAGGGAGGGGTGTCAGACCGCCGAAGTTCGTAAAATCATGAAAATTGTAATTGTGCGGAAATAAAAACAAGAAAGGGAGGGGGTTCCATCACCTCCAGCACCAACAATGGGGGGGGGGGGGGGGGGGGGGATCTGATCTGCAAACAATATAGGATCTTCTCACGCAATATTTTACGTAATTTAGAAACAAACTGATATATTGATCCAATGGATATTACCTGTACAACAAATGGTGCAGGACTCAGGAGAGATAGAGAGACATCTGGGTGTCATCAGTGACCAGCTGAAGGCAATGTTTCCTTGCCATTGTTTAGGTGACACTTCGAGTATGAATCACACCAGAACAAAAGTCTTTGTCCTATAAGAAGAAGAATTGAGTCACAGAATGTCGGTCAATAATAAAGCCATAATCCAGTTACATAAATGAATATCTTAGAAGAAATTCAATGTGATTAGGTTTAGGCAGATCACGAAAGAGGGAAGCAGTGCGTCATTACAAACTAGATATAAGTATAAATACTTTATCCTTCTGCAAGACGCATCTCGGACTCTCAGAGAAAGAGAGAAAGAGAGAGAAAACAAAGAATGAAAGAGAAAGAGAGAGAGAGAGAAAAAGAATGAGAGAGAAACAGAAAGAGAGAGAAAGAGGACAGTTAGACCCAACTCCAGAAACCGAGCACAGGTATATACTCCGAAAACGGCGTATGGAGCAAGATGAATATAGAGCCCTCATCGTTCAGTGCGAGACAGTGTGTACAAAAGGCATGTGGAAAATCGTGCAACGTCGACCTGCTCCTGATAATATATTTTTCTAAAATAATGCTGCGGATATATTTATTTCAAATTTTTGTCATTTAAAAGTCATTTCATATGACGAATTAATGAGGTATTTTGAAGATATTTGACATTTTTTTTTTTCAAAATATATATATCATTGGCAGGTTGACTTTGCAAGATTTCCCGCATGCCTTTTGCACACACTACCTCGCACTGAACGATGAGGGCTCTATACTATACGCGGTTTTTGGGAGTATATACCTGTGCTCGGTTTTCCGAAGTTGGGTCTGATGAGGAGGGGATGATACTAGAGAAAGGAGAGGGAGAAGGGGGAAAGTGAGAAAGAGAGAAAGAGGAGGGTAGAACGAGGGAAAGTGACCGAGAAAGAGATAGAGAGAAGGGGAGAGGATGATAGAGAGGAGATAGGAGTGAAGAGAGAGAGGGAGAAAAAGAGAGATATGGGGGATGCCAAAAAACATAAAATAATGAGAATCAGATAGGTATACAAAAAACCAGCCTAATCAGACGTTGTTGTTATTGAAAACAAAACAAGAACAAAACAAAACAAGGGACACACTAAAAGAAGGGGGAAGCTAAATGTATTACATTGTACATAACAACATGCTGTCATGGCTTTAGTGTTACGTTACTGAAATTGACAAGCTTATACTGTTAAATCTATTATACGTCTATGGTTATACCTATACGCGCTACGTACGCGCTAGTTGTGTCGTATGTGTGCTGGAGACGTGACGTGAGAAATGCGCGTTACCGATGTAAACATAAAACTCTCTTTACAACAACTAACTAGCTCTATTCGGATTAGCGTACACTTTGCTGTTTCTCTAAATACAATGCTCGGTTTTTGCAATTTTCGTGATTATACGAAAAAAAAATTTTTAAAAATCGGTGATCAATAGACAAGACGGCATGTTCTAGAATGTGATAATCAGCTGATACCTTAGATACAGAGGGTCATTTACTTTCTGACAGAGACATCGCATTAAATCAAGGTGAGCCATGTTTTTCAACATGAGGAGCATACGTGTTAAAACCAGAGCAGAAATCATTAATACTGCATTATCATGTATTATAAGACCTTTATCTGAAAAACAAACAAACAACAAATTTCATCTGTAATTCATTTTTAAGTCATATACATGATAACGTAAACCTTGCTTTTTATGTAAAGCGACGGTCATTAAGTTGTAGGAACTTAATTCTCAATTTAGCATATTCAGAATGCTGTTTGTTTGGTAGAAATCTTAAATCTAATTCAGAATGGAAAAAAAAAAAGCCATCTTGAACTGTTTGGCCCGTATTCTTCTACAACCCCCCCCCCCCCAAAAAAAAGAAAAACAAACAAAACAAACAACAACAACAACAAACAAACAAACAAACAAACAACAACAACAACAACAAACAAACAAACAAACAAAACAAAACAAAACAAACAAACAAAACAATAAACAAACTAAAAAACAACACACACAAAAAAACTATGCTGGGTTTAAACTCGGTCTATAAGAGAAATCGAGGTCTAAGTTTCCATAATTTATAATAAACAAGACCAGTGTCGAATTCAAAAATAAAGTTTGGTTATGGTCATGTAAATGTATTGTGAAACGAAGTATCTCAAAGTCTTTGGGAAACGGTTGATTAAATGAAGTTCATTAGAAAAAAAAAGGGTTTGGAGGTTTTGAAATCGTCAATATCGTATAAGAAATTGACTCAGTCTTCCTGAAAATTACCTACAGTGAACATCGTGTCACACAGATTCAGATATAGGCCTATCATGACTGTATATGGGACTACACACACGTGTGGCATCAAATTTGGTCAAAATTTTCAAACTTTGTGTAGTATTTCTAATGATTATGGGGGCACCTCGAGAGCAGTCCTCTGCATGTGACATTGCCATGTTTTTCTTTCAGATATGAATGAAACGGATGAGAAAGCTCACAATATTTTTTACCTTTACAAGCCCTCTATCTTCTCTCTATAACTGAATTATTAGAATATGGACCTTTTGGACGAAGGTATACTCTTTAACACGTGGCCTGACACCTTGTCAGACCTATATCATACCCCTTGATGGATTGGCCAGGAAGAAAGGGATTACTACCACTGTCCTCACAAAGCTCATCAGATTAAAATTAGCTGCTCTCCTAAGACACCATTGTGACTTCAAATTGCAATGTGGATCAAAAGTATCAACCAGTCATTATTAAATTAGATATAAAACAGAACTTGACATCAAACGGAGAGAGAAGGGAAGTGGAGATTACGATTAATTCCTTCATTGTAGATAATTATGTCCTTGAACAAAAATTCAAAATTTCTACGGAAGCTTAAAAAGTGCCATGGAGAAAACGAAATAATCCTCTTGTTAAGTCGGCTTTCGTGGGCAGGAATAGATTCCCGATCTCGTCATGTCGATAAATATTTGGACATTAAGACAAGAAAACGAAATCCCGGACTTCACCGATTCGATTTCCTGGGGATTAAAATTGCAAGAAGACCAGTTGTGATCTATTCTTGTTTTCTCGTCTAAAGTGAAATCGACTGACGATATGTGCGGTCTTATCACCTTGTTCACTCGTCCCAGGGAAGTGAACTTCAGGGCCAGTCCCAAATTACAAAAAAACGATAATGCTAACTATAACTATGAAATCGGTCCCACACGGTCATGTGGGGTGAAAAGGGGTACTGGATATGACATCGACCCGAGGAAACTGATGGCGAAAGCTTATTAGCATGAATAAGTGAGCAACATCAACATCCATTACCCTTTTCCAGGAGACCAGTGTTAAAGGTATCGTTATCAATGATCTTGGACTAGCCCTTTATACAACTTTGCAATTTTCAGATACCCTATGCACAATGATCATGGCCTCGTATTCCAGCTAGTTTATGGGTTTCGAAAAGTAAACATACAATGGTTAATATCGCCGAGGATATTATGATGGGCAAGTTTGTTTGTTTGTTTGTTTGTTTGTTTGTTTTTTAGGCAATATTATGCAATTACGATACGTAGCGGCAATGCATGTATAATTGATGTATATAGAACATGCAGCCGAAGGCCCGCTTGGACTATGTATGTGTATTTTTTTTTTTAATTACTCAGCTCAGTATATTGGCATAGAAAAAAAAATGAAACAAAACCAGTTCTAAAGTGTGATCATTGTGCCGTCACCCTGAGACTGATGATCTCAAACGCTTTCAAAGGATGTGGTTTATGGAAAATGAATAATTAATTTTTAAAGGATGCTGACTATAAGGTGAACATAAAACGTGTGATTCGTAAAATTGAATTAGAAAACGTAGATGGGAATGCCCAAATGAAATGGCAAAGGTGCAAAAGTAGAATAAAAGAATACACTATAAAGTATTCAAAACGAAAACAAACGCAAAAAATAAAACATTAAAAAAAATTACAAGATGAATTTAATAAAGTTAATAATGACAATGAAGAAAATCCATCCGAATAGAGATATTGGAAAAATCAAAATGAAATTAGACCAATGCTTAAAGGGAAATCCAACCTTAATAGCAAGTTGCTTTGAAAGAAAGAGGAAAAATCAGAGAAGCAGATTGGTGAAAGTTTGAACGAAATCGGACAAGTAATAAGAAAGTTATGATTTTTTGAAAGTTGTAATCACTATGCATATGGGAATTTCAAATTGGCCGAATAGGTAATGTCACTGTGATGTAGCTGTGGACAACTCCCCCATTCGCTCTAACACAAAAAATGACTAAAATGTCACTTTTTTTTCAAAATGCATTACTCAGTAGGATCTTTTCGTTCATGAGGACCTATAACAATATGCTATCTCCAATATATTTTGAGTACTGCCCCGAGGGTAAAGGCGCCTCGAAGAAAACCGCAAATTAATGATATTTTTGTGTACGACAAATGGGAGAGTTGTCCACAAAAATGTCACAATTGACTCACCAAATTGCCAATTTGAGATTCGCATAGATGTAGTGATCTTATTCTTCAAAGATCCATAACTTTCTTAGTCCTTGTCCGATTTCTTTCAAACTTTCAGCATCCTGTTTTTCTTATTTTTCTGCTTTCATACAAATCATCTTGTTACCAAGGTTGGATTGCCCTTTAACATAATAGAGGAGCCTTTGTTAGATCAAGACAAAAATGAATGGATGTGGTGAAAAATCAACGAAACATTTTCTTCAAACTGAAAAAAAGAAACGGAAAGAGCAAAGAAATAGATTGTATCAAAAAGACCACCAAAACAAAAAACAAAAAAAAACCGTATTACAAATCAGTATGAATTTTCATACTGTAAAAACACCGATGGAGCTTAAACTGTCTGAAATTGATAATTATCTAACTTCAGTAGAACTTCCTACTTTAACGGAAAATAAGACTTCGTCTTGGGAAGGACTGATTACTGAACAATAATGTCGGCAAGCTATTTTCTCCATGAAAAACAACAAGTCACCTGGTAGTGATGGTTTATCGGTGGAATTTTTTTATATGTTTCTGGGACGACGTTAAAACTTTGTTAATAGACTGTATAAATGAAGTTTTTAAACAAAAAGAATTATACCAGTCGCAAAAATTAGCTGTGTTAACGTTGTTATATAAGAAAGGGGATAAACAGAATTTAGACAATTGGAAACCAATATCATTACTGAACAATGATTATAAAATGTTAGCAAAGGTGTCTTATTTCAGTTATTATATATGTTAAATTTCAAAGAATCATTTATTATTTTGATCAAAGTAATGTATGCCAATGCGATGGGAAGTGTTAGGAACAATGGATGGGTGTCTCAAAAATTTCAGTTAAGAAGGGGAAGAAGACAAGGTTATCCACTTTCTGCACTTTTATTTATTCTTGTTGTTGAAGTAATGGCCTTGAAAATCAAGCAAAATAATGATATTATTGTTAATTCTGCAAATACTCATACTTCAGAAGATTTTAAAATATCACAATTAGCTGATGACGCTGTTCTTTTTCTTAACTCTGTTGAATCAGCAAACATTTGACTTGAAGAAGTAAGACGATTTGGACACTATATGCTGGACCGAACTTAAATGTTATGAAAACAAAAGCAATAACAATGACACCTCAAGTAGAATTTGTAAAATAATCAAAATGGAATGATGATCCAGTCAAGTATCTGGGTATATACCTAACTCGAAATTTAAAAAAAGAAAGAAAGAATCTGATCGATTGAACTGGTCTCTGAAACTTGAAAAAGTTAAATCAATCTTAAATTTATGGAAAATGAGAAACTTAACCATTTATGGTAAAGTTGTTATAATTAAATCGTTAATAATTCACAATTTGTGTAATTCCTTCAGTATTACACATTCCTCCGAAATTAATTGTGGAGTTGAATAAATTGATTTACAATTTCCTTTGGAATTCAAAACGAGACAAGGTCAAGAGATCGGTCTTAATAAACACAACTGAAAATGCAGGACTGATCATGGTAGATTTACATTCCAAGGTTCAATCCCTGCAAACATGGTTAACGAGGTACTTTGAAAATAACAATGATGGACGGTGGAAATTCATGTTTTTAATACTGGATTGAAAAAAATATGTCCGTTGCCTTTGATATTAGAAAACAAACTGTTCTCGCAAAGATACGTTGATGCTATATTCAAAACATAAAATACCTGATTTCTATGTTAACTGTTTTATATCTTGGAGTGAACTTAGATAAGTTGACTTTCTGCACGTTGAAAATGTTCGAACTGAAGTATTATGGTACAATAGCAAAGTAACACTTGGTAGTAAAACCTTATTTTTTAAAGAATGGTTTTCAAAGTGATTCTTAAAGATTAATGGACATTTTAAATCACGAGATTATATTTGTAATGCGCTTGGTTCGAACTCTTTGTTGGTTGACTTCATGTATGCGAAGCTCAAGAAGGCGATCCCTAACCCTTTGGAGACGACGGGCTTCTACAGAAGCCGAGCGAGGTGTTCAGTCTGTGACGGAGGGCTTCTACAGAAGCCGAGATTTATGCCTAATATGTTGACAAAGTTTTCCAGCTAACTATCGGCTCTTATGCGCTAAAATTCTTAGTAGTATTATGTAGATATATTCATTCACAAAACCCGTTAAAAAAAATATGAGGTTACGTGGAAAAAAAATCGAGAAAAAGGAATTTCGTTTCAACCTTACCCGAAATTCTTGTTGGGATCGTAAATCCCGTATACCTAGAGACGAACGCGTACGTGTCCGCTCCGATCACGTGATATCATCGCGTTCGGCCGGCCACGAAGAGTATGCGTTCTTGATCTTGACCACATTATACAGGCTACAGACTCGACTTCGCTCCTTTTAATCCAAGTTCATAAGAAAGAAACATTGACCAAGCTCCTTTCATTTTATAAATTGAAATTGACCAATTTAGCTCATCATTCAAGAGTGGACCATTAATCTACTCTTTTCAAAATGAAATGCTTCTCAATTGCTTGGACCGGACCCCACCCTAAAATGAACAAAAGAATGTCGAACAAAAGAATGTCGAAGCAACTACTAACGAAGATTAGCGTTTTGAAAGAAGAGGATGCCAAACCTACTGAATACATACTGAACACATGTATTCATAGAATGCACTGTAAATATGAGTTGTCATACTATCAGTGATAACACTACTTGCAATAGACAGAGACAGATTATACGAACAAACGAAAAATAAACCCTAATGAATTATGTTAACACAAATATAATGAAATGTATTTGTGAATGTAGTCTTCAATTCTTTTTTCTAAAAAGGGGAATGTACGCTTTTGCAGTACAAAATATGAATATTTATTTTCAACGCATATTTACTTTTTGCCTCCACATGTTTCTTTTACGCCATCACATTCCATAAAAAGATTTAGAACAAATATATTGAAACAATTTAAAATATATGTGCCATCAAAGATATTTCTAATACTTATTTATTACCATTTTTTTTTTCAATGTTATCCATTTTGATAATATCTCGATGTACCTGTTTCACTTTAGTCTTGTGGTGTTCTTTCCTTCAGTGGCGGACCAAGTAGATAATGAGCCCGTACACCCCCCCCCCCCCCCCCACCCCCTCTTTGGACGAAAATGAACATGGAAAATATGATTTATGCCCCCTCCGCCTTGCCTCTATATAAAATATTTAATAAGAATAAAAAGTACATGAAAATTTAAAAACCTAATTTGCCCTTTCGTAGATTATTGGGGGAATTGTTTTCCCCTTTTGACAATCCTGGATCTACCTCTATTTTGCTTTGCTATGTCTCTGTCATTTCCGATTTCAATTTTAAAAGTTTAAATAATTATATATAGCTAATAACTGTTTTGCGTTCTTTTAATTAATTTTAATTATCCTTACATGATACATGTTTGTTGGGATCTTGTTTTCTTATAATCGCTGTATTTTTTTTTTACTGTGTTTCATTCTCTTCATTATTTTTCTCATTTTCTCGTAACATGAATTACTACACTCTCTATTTCAAGGTCCTTTTATTTCAAAGCGATCAAACTCCAAGATACGGGGAATAACTCTTTATTAGCCATACCCCTTCAAAAGAAAAACTGCATGAAATGCAGGAATAAAACGCAGATTCATTTCTAGAAAAGTATAGAATCCTCTATCTTTTGACGCTTTATTTTCTTGCCTCATTCTTACAATATTTTCCGATATAAGCTAACATGTATGTTTTT
Source organism: Heliocidaris tuberculata (assembly GCA_025618425.1). Classification (NCBI taxonomy): domain Eukaryota; kingdom Metazoa; phylum Echinodermata; class Echinoidea; order Camarodonta; family Echinometridae; genus Heliocidaris; species Heliocidaris tuberculata. The sequence continues at coordinate 21,752,698 of CM046841.1, forward strand.
CATCCAAATAGTTCTACCGACCTACAAGAAGAGTTACAAAATGAAGAGTTTTATAATAAAGCGTCTGAAAAAAAAACCTCGTAAACTTCGCTCCCCATTTTCTTTTCGGGTTGCCCCTACTCCTAAGAAATGAACAAAAATGCATTTTTACTTTTTCCCATTGACACACGATCGGACTTTCTTTTTTTAAGGGATATAAAGATATGAAAATCAGACTGACTTTTTCCATATGTTATCTATAAGATAAAAAAGAATTAAGGTTTTGGCTCCGCGTTTATCTTTTACGTCAATGTATTACATAAAAATAGATTTAGATACAGTGCTGGAAAATATTATATGAAAACAACAAAAAGGCTATTTAAACATTCGGAGATCTATGATAAGAAGAAACATGCATTATGATCTGATGATACATCTCTCGTGATGTATTTTATTTTATATGATGATAATCATATTTTCATTTTAAACAAATTTGTGATACGCCTGTTTCACTTGGTCACAAATAACCACTCAAAATATTGGTTAGGAAAGTTTGCGGCATACATTGCATTTTTCAATGAATATATCGCATCAAACATTATGCACGTTATAATAAGAAAAGTGCTGGGGTTATATTTCTGATGGAGTATAATTATATAAAGCACAATCGAATATATATATCAAATGCATCATGGTTTACACCTCATTTGACCTATTTTGATGAATTTGAATTGGCTGTCTTCAGTGTAAAATTACCTTACTTTCAATATGGAGCCTATACTGTGTGTTTATAAAAGTATACATTGATGAAGGTCATGGTGATTCTTCTCCCTTTTATTATTTACCAGAGAACGAACTTGACAATACTCCTTTCATGTTACCAAATTGACCAAATAGCTCATCATTCATGAATGGACCATCGATCTGCTCTTTTCAAAATGAAGCGCTTATCTCAGCTGAGTGGACCATGCAGGCCCCACCCTAATAAGAGGAACAAAAGAATGCCAAAGCAACTACTATTAAAAGGAAGATTAGCGTTTTCAAAGAAGAGGTCAATCTACTGAATACATGACAATACAAAGAGCCACTCTGACCTACGTTTAAGAGGGCATGTACCCATTTTAGAGCATGTTTGTGAAAAAAATATAGCTATCAAACCCCAAGCGGTCTTAGTTTTAGGCGGCAAATGAAATGTTCATATTTCATGTTCTGAAAAGCGCCCCCTTACCCTTCTCTCTATCTCTTCCTACGGAAGGATACCCTTGTCTTGAGTAACTCCGGCGGAATAGACATAAATATGAGAATGTGAAGGAAGGTTCGGCCAATGTTGAAAAAATGCCAAGCAACATAAACACAAGTTCCTTAGAGAGAAAGATTTAAAAAACAACAACAACAACAACATTATCTTCATTATCATTACTACTAATTATCCTTGTTAGCATCATCATCATCATCATCATCGTCATCATCACCATTATATATATATATTCATGTCAAATACAAAACTTTTCAATCATGAAACGAGAATTAACAAAGTTTTATAGACAAAATATATTGGTTGAAAGAGACCAAAGATGGAGACGAACACGTATAAATGAATTTCAGTACAGCCCGTTAAATGTTTAACCTGATGACTGGGATTTGTGTCAAAAGGATAATAAACACAACACGCATTGCCTATTTGAAAGCTTTAATTAAATGCGTCTTTATAATCTATTCCCGATTCTGTTATCCACTGTAAAAAAAAAAAAAAAATGGGGCGGGGGAGGGGTTGTTATTGGAGATACTGCAACATCAATTTATAATGATATCTTGATTTGGTCACTCACCTGTAAGCCTACATCAGAATCAACTTACAACTCACACATCTTTTTCTTATAAACATCTTGATTTATTAAAACAATACTGTGCTCGCATTGAGGTCTTTCGAGAGTATGAGGATGCCCTTATTTGTCTATCTTCGACAATAGGGCTACATAAAATATTATATTCGATCATAGTTGTACATGTATTACACTATGTGCGGAGTTTGCGTTCACTTGGTATCTTCCGTGTCATTTTATTCCATAAAATAGCATTAGAGGCAATAGTGGGGGGGGGGAATAATATGATAAAGTAATGATATCTTTTGTTTACATTTCTTTATTTTGGCATTATCTATTATTTCTGAATGATCATGATTTTCTCCCCTCCCCTCCCCCCCCCCCCCCCCCACCCCCCCCACCCAGGTCGATATGTAAGGGTTTACCAATGTTTCGTCTTTCAAAAAATGTGTTACCTGACATGATATTTTGTCATCATCGATTTTTTTTTCTCACTGCCGGGAAAGGGGGGGGGGGGGCACAAGCCATTACCATTAGTTGCTATACTATCGGGATCGCCGCCCATGGTTGTCACTGTCCCCCCCTCCCCCCTCCCCCCCCCCCCCCCCCCCCCCCCATCGCCGTAATTTTTTAAAAACATATTTCTTCATCGTTTTAGTTTGTTTATGATTCTCATCAATATCAACCACAACTGTTGTGTTTCGGTTTTCACTTTTTTCCTCATTATCTCGTAATATACAGTGAATTACTATACTCTCAATATCATGCTCCTTTTCTGCTGTTCTCTTTATTTTCAAATCGATCAAATTTTTAGATACGGCGAATAAGTCCTTATTAGTCACACCCCTCAAAAGAAAACTTGCATGCAATGCGGAAATGAAACGCACTGAAACAAAGTTCTAATTGCACGAAATTCCTGACGAATTCAGAGAGAGTGAGAGAGAGAGAGAGAGTGGCATTGAGATGTTACAAAGTATTATTTTGTTCCAATCACTGTCATTCATTTAGCTCTTTCCCATTACAAAAAAAAATAATCAAATATGCGTACACAATTTTTAATTATTTTTTTATTGATACAGCAACTACATAGGAAAATAAGGTTGAAATAGAGATGGATAGTTAGAGAAAAATAAACGAATGAAGCGGGAGACAAAAACTAAAGCAAATAATTACGACAAATTATGAGAAATGAAGTCGAAAGTGAATAGGATTATTTTTGTCTTATTGAGTAACATGATGTTCATCTGAAAATTCAATTTCCTGAATGCCTATACCTGTGATAATGTCACAATGTTGGTCAGAATGCGTCGGAAACTCATGTAAAATGTAGGGTCTATGACTCGGGTGATAATAGGCCGAGCATTTAGCAGACGACAATGGGGCCAGTGAATGGGGTATCGATCGAACCGCGCGTGCGACGGCGCTTACGCAATTTGTATTGTAAGTGTATTGAAAAGGAAGGAAGCGAAGCTTCAAGAAAATAAGACGGCTTTTCCCCTCAAAAATAACAAACCTTATTTTTTTTTTCGATGAACAAAAGTTATATTTTTAGAAAGAGGAAAGTCTGACCTTTCATGTTTACATTTACTAAAAATGACGAAAATGACCGAGTGAGGTGCAAGGAGCAATCAAAGTAGAAAGCACCGGCAAATTTCCCATTACCGGCAATGTAACCGAAATCGCTCCGTCACAGGGAGAACAATCGCTGTGCGCGGGCTCGCACTCAAAGGGCTAAAGTCTGGATCAAACGAATTCATGAAGTCAATCGGCATGATAACGATACAGGTGTTATGCACCATTATTATAATGGCTTTCATGAAATCAAAACAGGTGATGCTATTAGACTGTCAACAATGATATCAAAACATTTCTATAGTTTACTGTGTGAGTTCGAGAAAAGTGACCCAACTGTATTAAGACATTGTGAAGAACATTTTAACCTTCCTATCGATTTTGACTGGAAAAATATATTAAAATTCAAATTGAAAACAATGAGAACCAATAAAGTGAAGCAATTCAATATTAAAGCACTTCATCGTATCTTACCTTTCAGATATAATTTATGTAAATGGAAAATTGTAAATGAAAATTTATGTGCTTTTTGCAAAACAACTGAATCGTTTGTTCATGTTTTGTTAGAATGCCCCAAGGTAATATTATTCTAGAAACGTATTGTTGCATTTATTCGTTATGACTTCAAACAAACACTGATATTGAATGAAAAACACTTGATTGTTGGTATAGATTCTAAATGTTTAAATGCTAAAGATATAAATATAGTCATTACATATGCACAATATGGAATATATAGAATGTATATGTTGAACTAATTTCTGGGGAAAACTTATAATAGTTTTACAATATGACATGCTTTTAAAAACGAATTATATTTAGATAACCTTTCAGATGTTATATCAAATGCTCTTCAACAATTTACTCCTTGATTTTAACCGATTGCCATTTTTTTCTTCTTCTTTTCGAAATTTTCGTTGAGAAGTGAATGTATATTTGTATGTATTTTAATAATGTATTGTTGATTGCATCGAATAAATGACCTCTGAAGAGGTAAAATAAAACAAAAATAAAAAAAAAATACATAAAAAACCCTAAACACTTAATACAATCATAATAGAGGGAAATAAAACGAGTAGGGAAGATCTCGGAAAGAATCGAGAGGAAATTGGCCTCCAAAAGAAAGCTAGCCGCTTTGATGTTTGGCAATAAGGGATACACGCCTCCGAGAGGCCCGCGGAATAGGAGAAAATGGTGGCGCCTCAGTGATAGAAAACAGGGTCACGATAGTAACAGTCGCTTAAGGGAGTGTCTACTTTCCTGGAGTAAGGAAAACAGAGAACCTTATGCATATAGTCAAAATAATATATATATGATATAGTAATATTTTATGAAGACAAGAAAGTTGACTTAGAATAGGTGTGAACCCTAATTGCTTTACAAGTACTTTAAACACGATAAAAACTACTTTCGAAAAATAAACTCAAGACAATTTAAATAGCCCTGTCCATCACCTTTAGAAATGTGCGAACATTACAACGGCGTATTACGTAATCCGAACAAAATTTCTATGGGCAGTACAATAGGCCTTTGAAATTGCCCTTGAGTTTATTTTTCGAAAGTAGTTTTTATCATGTTTTTACGAATGGAAACGTATGTAATTAAAGTCTATGTAGTGAATGAATATATCAGCACATACGTTTCGTACTAGATATCAGTAAGGACGTAACACTGCCTTTATGATCTGACAGGAAAGCAACGTCAGGAATATCCTACTCCTCGATAGAAATACATACATTCACATACAAATCTCGCCTGTGAATCCATCAACAAATATTTTTACTTATAAGACGGCAATGATTTCATCTGTAATGTTTGGACAGACCCTTTTACCAATATGTCGGCGTTAAAGTCATATACCCATAATACGACACTTCGTAGAACTTGACTCTTCGACGACAGCAAGCGAGGAAAAAAAACGTTTAGGCTTGGACGGTATTGAAATGTTCATGATTAAAACATTATATCGATAATTGTTGTTAAGTTTTGGTCGCCTCCTAAAACGTTCTTGTCAAATTTCATGTACTATCTTACTGATAGGAAGTTTCAACTCACAGCCGGCAAACTTTTGTCCTCCTCATAATGACATTGCTTCAATCTCCATTTCCACAGAATATAAGTCAAGTTTCATACGTAATTATTCCACTTTTTTTTCAAAGGTATCAATTATTTGTTGGAAATGAAAATAAATTAAATAGAAAAAATATATAAATATTAGAAAAAAAAGTAAATTAGTGTTTAAGAAACCTTGTTGCGATCAAAACAGCTGCAATTTGGGGTTACTTTGTTCGAGGTAACTCAATCAGTCATACCTTTTAGTTGGTTTCCACTAATTCGGTATGTTTTTTATGAACATGAATAATGAATATATAGCAATGAAGCTCTTCCCATTGTATATCTTTGGCTCAGAATGATTAATTAGATAATCTATTTATGTCCTAATTAAAGGATAAAGATGTGTAATTCGTAATTGCTGTTGTATGTCTTATTGTACTCCTTGCTTTATAAGAACATACATTCTGAAATGCCAGTGCTATCTTCTATTTCATTGTATTCAAATGTACTCCATAGCAATATTTTCACAAACAATAAACCAAATTTTCTTAAGTCTGTGCTCTCAGAGCATCTTTGGATACTCGTTGTCAAAACTGTTTCACACGTACACCGGACATTGCATTCCTCTCCTTTTAATATTATCAGCTGATAATGGATAGCTGTAATCTTTGCAGGCTACAGGGCCATCTGATACTATAACTATAATATAATTATAAATACATTCATGCAATCTAGGTTAACACTTTCCTATTACATAATCAAACTTTGCGTGTGTGTGTGTGTGTGTGTGTGTGTGTATATATATATATATATATATATATATATTTATACATATCACACCTTTTTACATGCGGGAGCAAAAGCAAAACACGATCGCGATACCAGTCGATCTACATTGTTAATAGTGAATCAGTATTTTTTGAAGTATAGGTGACATATCTAGGAGTCGATTAAATCGGTAGATCAGTTATGCTCAAAGACAGGAGGTTGGTTGACCCGTGCGTATCATCATAATCAAATAACCTTTATAATCTTAATAAGAAGTGGAGTGATTAGTTTTCAATCCCGACTGCTTCGCGTGAATAGGATAAGATATGATTCATTACAATGCCCCGGTAAAGAGGATGCGACGTATTGAGGAGGGGGCTAAGGAGGGGAGCAAAACGGGAAAAACGCAAATGAAGAACAAAACGATCAATTTCCTCCATTTCCATTAATACTTATCTGTCATTTTATGTAAAGGCATTCTTACATTTATAAATAAGGCAACACATAATGAAAAATAAAAGATACAAAGCAAGAGGCATATTTAGGTCTAGAAATTGTCATGATCATGGTAATACTGATAAGTGGCAAATCGAATGAAACTTTGCTCTTTTTAAGGAGACAATCCTCTAATCCCATTTTTATCTGTGGTTAATATTCAAATTGGATACAAGAGTCATTTCTTATGTGTAGCTTAATTTCTCATTATTGCCCATTTCCATGTTCAGTATCAAACCGACCAGGAGAAAAATACAGGGAGAGAGAAATAGAGAGAGAGAGAGAGAGAGAGAGAGATGGGTATTGTAAGGGAAAATCAAAAAAGTTATGAAGAAGTTAGATAAAGAGATGTATAAATCTAACTACAGATACATAGAGATGAGGAGAAAGAGAGAGAGAGAGAGAGAAAGAGAGAAAGAGAGAAAGAGAGAAGGGGTAGGGAAAAAAGACATCCATTTTAAGTGAATGGTAAATATGCACTTCTAATGAAAACCAACTACTATATACGGAAGACAAACATACTTACTAGATAGCAAGTAGGAAATTCACGAGTGGGTGAAAGAGAGAAGAAAGGAAAGCGAGAGTGACTGGTGGCTCAGAGGAAGCAGTAGAAAGAGTGCGATTGTAAGATGTGCTTCTGAGCATGTGAGCGTCAAAGGCGGTTAGCATGAAGGCACTGATCGTGGGCGCTTATTATCGAGGCATGCTCCGTACAGGCGTAGACGTTCAGCTGACGGATGCAAAGCTGACTTGTCTTTAGATCACTACGCTCTAACAACTCATCACCTGCCAGTTACATTTATTTCGTAGGTCTGCAAGTAAACGCACAAGTTTCGTCGGAGTAATATTCGGTTTCGAGAGTTGCTCATCTGAAGCAGATATCTGCGTATTCAGTTCCTACACTCGAGTGAAAAGTGCACTGCGGGAGCTCACTTCTTAACTTTTATACTTTAACAGTAATTTTGAGTTGGTCAGCGTTCCACCTGGGATAATTACCTGGACTCGTCACTCACTCCCGCCATGTTTATAACCGTGACATTCATGAGAGCATAGGATCGATAGCGGCTTCGTCTGAGCTATGAAACATAACTTTTGTCTCCGTTTCAAGTTTGATCGAAGAAGGACTATATATCTTGAAAACGGTTGGAAAGCGCCTGCAACAGAAGCCTCATGTAAAGTGTTCATGTAGTAAACTGTTCATCCAAGGTGAAAGGGGCCCTTCGTGATGATGTATTCACCTGGCCGGCTATTACTGTGGACGATACCGTGGATTCTACCACAGATCAGAGCAACTCTTCAAGACAAAAGTAGGTTTATTCTTTTTCAACAACCCTAAATCTAGAAGTTATATTAAAGGTCATAAAAATATGAATAACTGAATGTCCATCAAGGTGCCTACGTTCTTCCAATATCATACCACAGCTCTAGCCTGGCTGTCGTGGTACTCGCAGCATTCAGGAAATTTCTCGCTAGCAGGTACCCATTTACTACACCTGGGTGGAGAGTGACAAACGCAGATTAAGATTTTGCCAAAGGACATTGGTGCCGCGCCGGAGTTCAAATCCACGACCTTGGCATCTCTATAGCCAAGCGTTTAAAGGGCTTTTTTTAATTTTTAGAGACAATGTTAACAGTATACGACCTTGTATTGTTTAGACTCCATCATAAAGCTCTTCAATTTTCATTGGATGTCTGGCATTCAACGTTCTAGTCAGGCAATTGTCAACATTTGTTTCAGACTCAAAATTGGCTTCATTTCATAGACATGTTAGTGAAACTCACTCCTTAAGATACAATCCTTAAAAAATTCCGATAGAAATAAATGTAAGATACAGTGAACAAGCAGAGCAGAGGGCAGCCTATTAGATCATTTTTGGCATCTTTTAATTTTATAAACAGTTAAATGTAAATAATTCACTTTCGCCTCGAAAAAAAACATCGCGAAAGCTTAACCCCAAATCACCCGCATACAAAGATCGACATAGAAAATATACATGATAGGTTAGATAAGTTTAAGTAAACGGAATAATACAACACTAAAAATTAAAGTAAAAATCATTCTTGCAGTTTCATTTATAATCCAGTTTATAAACCAAATAATTCTCTTTCGAAGGCAAATGTTCCTTACCATCGCCAGATATTTAAATATAACTGTGCTACGAGATGACAGCTCTTTTGGGCAGGATTAGTGGATTTTTGTAATCGGTCCATTCCATGTCCCTTCAACGTATGTACGAGTCATTGCTCATATGCAAAAAGTTTGCTTACTCATGTTGCAGGGGTTGGTGTTCTGCCGAAAACAGATAAACCCAGTATGGAAGTATTGCTACGTGACAGGTCAGGCTGTCTTGATAAATTAAGCTCGGTTTAATTCCTATCCATATTAAACTGATCTTACTCAATTGACAGAAATATTCTTATCACCATGACAACTCAGGTGCAGAAGGAACTTTTTTCCCACCGCGGAACAGAGTTCAGGAAGGCGTTTCATCATTAAGGATTCCTGTAGTAATTTAGTACTTACCCCCTGTTTATTTAAGATTCTACTTATTAAACAGAAAAAGAGCAGGTTCATTTATGCGTGAAAGAAAACAAACAAAATCTTCAATGCTCAATACAGAGGAAGGCTATCAAAAAAGTCTTTTTATATTTCTTGAGAATGACCTACATGTATAGGTCATTGTCTTCCTTAGTTATTACATCTGAACAGTTTACCATCACTTACTTGTGACATCGCACTACGTCATTCTGTTTTTTAGTACCAATGAATGTAGCAAACCATTCGGAAAAAAGAGGTAAATCAACATTGCTGTTAGACATTTACTGGGTACCTAGTTTATTGTAGGTAAGAGGTTTATGAGTAAGCAGCCAAACTTCATACACCCACGCATGTAATTCCTGGAGAGTAATATCATTGAGGTCATGCCATATACAGCCATGGATCTAATTCCAAGAAAGTCATGGACTTTGTTTTTTTGTTTTGTTTTGTTTTTGGGGGGTTTTTTTGGAGCGTATCTAGCCCGCAAAGTCTTATACTTTCCTATTTTGTCGTATATATTCTGGCTTTCAGAGTAAATACTTTACTTTAAATTTGTTTTGTATACGACCCGTTTCTGGTCTACAAAATTCTTAAGCTGTAGGATTTATCATATGGGACCCATATTTCAATCCATGAAGGTCTAGAGTACTTTGGTGTATAATCGTATAAAACCAGTGTCTGGGTCCAAGAAATTTTACATTTATATTCTTATTCATTCCAAACCACATCTGACTCCAAAAGTCCTATACTTTGGTATTTTATCCTATAAAATCCATATCTGGATAAAAAGTCTTATCTTTGGCGTTTTATCATAAATTATGCACCCTATATCTAGCTTCAGTAAGGTCTTATACTCAGTGGTATTGCATGCAACCCATATCTTGAACCAATAAGGTCTTCTACAATGGTATTAATCTTATGCGACCCATATCTGACTCCAAGAAAACCTTATACTTAGTCATTTTATCGTGTACGACTTGTATATGGCTTTTAAGAAAATCTTATACACACATGTACTTTCGTATTTGTTTCACATAACCCATTAAAGAGAAGGTTGAGTTCTGGGAAAGGTAACAAATAATTTGTGAGCTTTCTTATCATTTTTTATGTTAGTTTTGAAGATTATCATAGTAAAAATTTCCCCTGAAAAGGATTTCTCTCCAAATGCCCTCACATTCAAAATATGAAGAAAAAAACAAACAGTTGAATTGTTCTGGCCGAACATTTGTGTGTAGTCCCATATACACATTTATGTTTGCAGTGCATAATGTGACTCTCAGGAGGATAAAGTCAATTTCTTATCATTTTGGTGATTCCAAAATCTTACAGCATACACCAATTCTTATGTGTTATATAATCAATCTTTCCCAATTCAATCTTATGACCCGAACTCAACTTTATCTTTAAGAGCTTATATGCATGATTACCTAACTATTATAACTCGCATATGAATCCATTTTTACTCATGAACATTACTCACGGATATTACAATTTGGTTCCTGATAAAGAGCTCACTCACCATATTCCAAGGTTGTTGGTGTTCCTGGTTATTGTTCATCCTGCCTCTATACCTAAAATATATCAAAAAGATAGTGCCAACCTTATCATACATCAGACAAATATTGTGTTAGAAATTATTACTTGGCTAAATCCTTCACACTCTCTAGTAATTGTTTTTAAAATAAACGAAAGCTAAACGACATATCTCTTGCGTAATTTGCTCCCTGCTTCATTTCTTTAAAGAAAGTTTAGATAGGACAAAGATCAGGGCTAGGTACAGATACGACAAGTTTTGAGGACTGACCCAGTGTTGAAGGGAGGAATTTGATGAGTGTTATGAATTGATCACGGAGCAATATCATTACCAACGGAGCATGAGTCGTGTAATATCACTAAAACAGACATAATAATCGGCGAAATACACACATAGGCATACGACATAATGATCAGTCAATCAGAATCAAGGATGTGTATGAAAGGCAAACTGGTTGGCTAGAATGCACGGAGACTTTCGATTGATCAAAAGTTTGCGTAACAGTGATACTAGGTTAAAGGTATCGTACAGTAGTGGGAAAGATGGCGCTTTGGATATTTAACTACTTTGTCAGCTGGAATGGAAATTACTACATATACTGTTGCGAAATGATTAATTTCGAACATAGGTGACGTTTGTTTGAAGAAAAATGGTTTAGAAATGGCTAAAATATCCAAAAAGATATACATCGAATTACTTGCGCGGTACCGTAAGTGTGTGTAAACAATGTGTGCGAACCGCTATGCGCCGTTGAGCCGGGAGCGTCGGGGTAGTTGGTCCTTAGCGAGGGTATAAGGTAACCGTTGATATTCCATCATTTGAATTATTTTACTGAAAAATCACCGGAAATCATGAATAGAACCGGATTATCTCACTCATGTATCTTTTTATGCAAGCCCAACAATATGAAACTATTTTTGAGCATTTTCATGCCAACTTTCAATTTGCTACCACTACTGTTTATTAGCTTTAAGTCTTCCCTACCCGACCTGCAAGGATAAATTTTATTTTACTTTTATAGTTCTCATATTATCCGGACGGGTGGCATCGCATAAGTCACTTTACAAGTCACTTTACAAAGACAGAAAAGAAACGGAAGACTTCAGGAAAGGCTTATCCTTTGGTAATTTCCAAAGGTGGCAGGACAGAATGGTAAGAGTCAGTGGTACCCCTATGACCAAGAAGTTAAGGGGTCATGAAGAGTTTTCGTATGCAAACAAAGATTATTTTTCAATAAAGAACATATTCATATTGGGATGAGCTGGAATTAGATATTGACTTTCTGCAATATGGCGCCACACTGTTCAATCAGCGGGATCCATGTGAGATAGGGCGAGGTGGGAAACAATTATTGAGATCGTTCCTCCCTGAAATCAGGTCAAAGAACTGGCATTCTAATCGGACCGTTTCGATCTAATTACTAAAACTAGAACACGCAATTTAAGAGCCTTTCAGCAGAGGATGAGACATCTAGTGAGCATTTCTCACAGCAATTGGACGATGAAAGCTCAGTCTACCAGACTGAGAACAGGTTGCACAGTGAGTGAGCACAGCATAATCTGTGAAAACTCAGTGTGAGCGAGAGGACGGCGAAACATAACAATTACGATAGTTTTAACCATGTCCTCGCGTGTCTTCGTAAAAAGAGGCTGTGGATAAACCTTTCAGTTAAAACGAATATAGGAAAGTAATATATAACAATAACAGGATAACGTCAACAAAATTAGGAGGCCTTTTTCATTAAGACAGTAAGAGAGTTTACATTTGACCTTGCTTTTTATTACTGTAGTTTACTGTTAAAAGTTTCGATTGTTTTAGATAAGAACTAACTTAATGAGCATTGATTATGAAGTCGGAAACTTGTTTGAGTAGGACAGAGTCTTATTGGCCCCCCCCCCCCCCAATCAACTGCAAAGACATTTTAATCTTGTCTCGATTGTCCCTTTCAAGAGACCCTATAGGTTTAAATTTGCCCGATCATATTTTAAGCCTGCTCATATTTGAGTGGTATATTCAAACGTGGTTACTTGCAAGACTTGGGTGAGAATATAGCAATGTAAAGCGTGCCAGGAACTTACACCGTGGCAGATAGTTACATAGGTCATATTGAATCTTACACATTTCCATTTTATATTACAAAAACAACAAAAACAACGTCGTTTGTTATGGTGCTGCTCGCAAATGACGTCACATTTGCTTGTATCTAAATTTAACAGTACATGGAATATGTGTCACTTTTTTTAAAAATTATTTATATATATCGGCTTTTTAACAGATTAGCAAAACTACGTTTTTGAACCCCGGTTTGCCTATCTTGTTTATTCTGTCATATTTATTGATGATTTGCCGAATTGCATTCATTCTCCATGGATTCAGCTATATGTCTGCCCTTTTGATAGATTTTAAGGCATAATGACAATTTAGAACCTTGGTTTTCCTGTCTTGCTTATTTCATAACATTTTTTGATGATTTGCCAAATTGCTTTAATTTTTCACGGTTTTAGCCATGTCACGAACCGTGTGATACCTTGTTTAGGAAAGGAAATTGGAGGGTCTTTTTTCACGAGCCAGACTAATCAGGGTATGACCGACAGAGACAGTGATCTTTGATGGGGTATGTTTGGAATATCACGTTAAGCAAATAGACACACCCATTGGCGCGAAAGAAGAAAATCTCACAGACGTACACAAAAATACGTTGGGGATTGGGAACGGAAGGCATTCATAAGACTTGTACGTCATTGTCTAATCAACTGATCAGGCATGCTAAGGAGAACATTCATCCCAAACATTGACAACACATTAATGTACGCAACGTGTGCATGAGGGCAGTACATGAAAAAAAGAAGAAGAAATTCCTTGAAAAAATTATTTCATAATGTCAATTATATGGTAAAAATGCATATCATTTTCATGTCGGACAATTTCAAGCTCCGCTATGAAACTCGGCATAACTCACAGTATTTTTTTATGGCGATTGACTTTTTACCATGATTTTTCCACACTGCATACATTTTTTTTAAAATAGCAAACCTTTTGAAGTTCCGGACGACATGTTAACGGGAGGGGGAGGGGTAGTTATTCCTTCTCATAACCCTTAGTCTGCCCCCTATGTACTAAATCGAGCTATGATCAAACATTGAAATAAAACGTTAATGAAATTGTTCCATATTTTACTGGGAAAATATCATACTGATCATTACAATATGCCTTGCATGGACCCCTACGAAAGAGAGCATTCTTGCTGATGAGGGTGTTTCCGTCCCAAAAGTGGTAAATAAAAACAAAACTAAAAAAACAATAAATTGGGGGCAGTGAGAAAGAACGCCATTTTTTTTAAGTCGCCGAGAAAAACTACCCATTTAGACAAATAACAAGGTCCCACAATGAAAACTCAATGCATCTCCTTAAGATAGATCCTTTAAGGATATGCCTGCACATTAAAACAAAATAAATAAAGTAGATTAATGCAGTCATGAAATGAAAATGAGAAATCGATTTCATGTTGACATGATTGTCGTTTGTTCATTTAGGTAGCGAAAACTGTGACATTTCAACGGGATAAGCTGGTCTTATTGGTGCTTGATAAATCAGTGAACTAAATTTATCCACTTTAAGTTTTACTAAAGTTAGTACGCTTTCACCGCTTTTACCGGCCTGAGACACTGAGACAAACACAAGAATTAATGCTTTCATCAAAACGGACCTAAATCACGAAACCAGAAGAATCACCAATGCTTCCATCAACTACTAATCGACAAAAATACTGACCTATTTCACATAACCAATAAAATCAGCAATACACTTAATGGACTTGGTTATACAGGAACCATTAAGGTTCCCGGAGATCCTCTAAATTAATTATCTTACACACCGTGAGGATCGAGGAGCGCTATATTATACTCATATTATAATAGACCGGTTCCGGTAAGATCTGGTCTAAGGATGTAGACTCTTCGCATTTAATTAAGGACTGGGATTTATGACAATACTACTGAGACGCGACCCCATCTTTCATTGGGAACAAAAATAGTTCCAGTCGCAATTTCAAACAAGAAAAATTTCGGAAAGATTTCCTACCACAAAGGTCATTGGGATTTATGGAATTTTTGCATTTGACGGTTTAGATAAACACGCATTCAGTACATATACGACTTGTCAAGTCGTGCATGAAAGGCAAGTACACATGAACATATGGGTGAACATAAGAACGGAAATACATGTACATTTGATTATGATGATAATGATGATGATGATGATGATGATGATAATGATGCTTATGGTGATTCACAGTATGTTATCAGTCTGTACATGGCGCCATAAATACAAATTCAGGAAACTCAGAGCAAGGTGAAAAAAAAAAGTATAACCTACAATATCAATTTTGGAGTGTAGATAAAATCGAATATACTTACCCACAAAGTGGATTTGATGAAATATAATTGTAAGTTCCAAATTATTGCACACACTAAAAAAGTGTTGGAGCCCCATCAAAAAGGGCCCCATTAAAAAGCGCCGAGGAGTGACCAAATTAACATTTTCAAAATGCTGGATTTAACCTTCATATGTGACCCTCCACCACAAAAACGACCAATAAGTCGCAATGGTAGTATTAGAGTAAACAGCTGAAAAGGTGGTTTGGGGTGAAAAATTTGATTTTAATTTTTTTGTATTTTCTGAAAGTTCATTTATTAATCCACCATCTGGCAAAATTTCAGGTTAAAATATCTTGTTAAAATATGTTTTTACTCTAATTCAAAATTACCATGTTTTCCTGGACATTCAAACTTTCTGTGTCAATTAATTTTGCTGGGATTGTACTTCACATCGCTTTTCTGGTATAGCTTAAAAACTGTGCACTGTCTGATATTCAAATTCTAAAGAAACAAAGAAATATATCTATTCTGAAGGTATGGAAAGTTTCAACCCAATCCAATTAGTACTTCACAGTGTATGCTAGGGAGTTTTGACTCAACCTTTTGTGCGACAAACAATAGGACACAGATTAGGCGCTCTTAAATAGTCGCTCTTCTTTAGAGCCCGTTTTGTCTATTGTTTTGGTCATTAGCCTGTCTGACACGTTGACATTCTTATTGTAATTTACAAGGGTTTGCTCAGTCCAAACAAGACAAGTTATACATCATTTTAAAGCTTAGAATCTAAGCTTTCAAACTGTGATGAAATTTTAAACTCCCAGATTTCCGACTTATTGGTCGTTTTGTGGTGGAGGGTCACATATTGTTGATTATGCATTTTGATAGTATAAATTTACCATTCTGAAAAAAAGGTCACTCCAGTGCCTGTTTAAATGTTGATTTTACACTTAAGTTTTTAGAGAGTACACTATTCACCTCCAGGAGCCAAAATGAAAACCGAAGATTAAAAAAATTTTTTTTTTTAATGCAAATGGATTATTCAACGTAGTATAGGTCAAAGAGGCTTTTTGCACTAAATTTATGCACCCCCTTTCTCCGACCTCCATGATAATGATGCATTCTACAGCTCTGAAGTACAACAATCTAAATTTCAAAATCATTACTAGTTTAAAACTTTGTATAAAAATTAGTTCAGCACATTTAGTTTTTCTTCTTTTTTTTTTCTAACAAAGTCCTTCAGATGAACTTCCATCTAACGCCGAACCTCTTCTCTGCCCATGTTGCTATTAATCCCGGAAGGAACATCATTGAAGATGTAACTTGCATTACAGTTCAAATAAGGGTCAGTAAGACTCTCCTAATTTCATTTCTGATAGCAGATCAAAATAATTTATCTCTTGATTCAATCAGAAAGTAACAATTATTTGGAAGCCTGCCTACGGGACTCGTAGACCAACGACCTTTGATTAACTCTCCACGCGGGAAACTTAGGAAAGGAACTCGTTATCATTTCACAGGATTAGATAAAGGCCAGTGGGTATAAACATGGTTTATATAACTAACAATATCCTATGATTTAAAGAACTCTTTAAACTTAACGCTTAATAACCACTATTTAATGCATTAGCGGTATAAACTTGATGACCAATTTACATAAGGTGTTACTTGCTAGAGTAGGACTGCGTTAGCTACTTGTGCGGTCTGTGACACGCTATGTGTGAGTGACATTGTACACAAGGTAAATGCAACTAAACCACGTTTTGGTACTAACGTGACACGTTGTACCTGTGGTTTGACGAGGGTACCCAGATAGGTGCTTGGCACTTGAATATCTTGAGCAGCTTTCAGGGGTTCAAGACGCCACAAAGTATATTAGATGAGAGATAGCTTTATGTCAGTGCAACCACACCTGTCTTATGAGGCTGCTGGTAGCCTGTCTCGATGTAGGTTGTGAGAGCAAGCACCTGGTTTGTAGAACTGCCATGACTGAAGCCAGCTTATTTCTTGGAAAGGGCAGGCTTCATGTGGAGACATCCTTGTCACCCTTGTCTTCATACGTCACTCAAGCAATTTTTAGGATGCACAGGAGCGAGATAAGTCAGTTGCCGAACGGGCCATCAAGGGGTTCTTATGGCTTGAGTATGCCTCAAGCACTCTCTCCAGGATGACGATATGATCCCAGTCGAATGGAATGGATTGAAGAGGGCAGTTAGCTGCATTAGGTCCCTGGCTTTTCAGGAAATCTGGCAATTTCCATCAACCCCTGTAGCTTTCCTCGGGTTTTTTAAAGGGTAGTTGAGAATCACCCTTGGTGCAGGGAGCAGAGAGTAACGGTATACTGGTGGTGATTATGCTACTATTGTCTCTGCAAGTGTGTTCTGACTTCTCGAGTATTTTTTGTTGTTGAAACAACATAGAAAACAGCCTTGAGGCAACTGCGTTACTTGGTTGAAACTTTAGGTATTTGGTTTATAGTGGATGGGGAGGGCCCCTAGACCCTAAGCAGCTTCTCTTGCCAGTGTTCTTTCCAGTTGTATGTAATGACTATAAATGAGCCGAAGCATCATCTGGGTCACCTGTTTCTTCCTGTTATTTAAGAAATTCTCAGTCCAAAACATGAAGCAAGGTGTGAAGACCTTCCAAAATTTCAGTGGGATGTGACGTTTAGCACCTTCGGTCTGGAATCCTACATACATCATTGAGGCTCGGCACTGGGTCAAGACCATCAGCCTCTTCTAAAATATCATAATCACTATTTTCATACGGATTTTGTTTGAACATAGCATTTTCTTAAAATCTTTGAGGCTACTCTTTGGCCATAATTTTACTTTTCACGAATGTTCCTTATCAATCCCGTCACAGCGATAATAAAATAGCAACAAAAATATATTGGCCTTAACGAATATGCTTGCGTTTTTTTAAAGGAGAAATCTTCGTTTGCAAATAAATTTGAAATGCCCAAAAGCCACGTGATGATGATGCCGACGTCTTACTGATGAAACATCATATTCTTTTAGCACCGATATGATTAATTTTGTGAGAAAAATGTGACTTTCTGAAAATGTACACTTTTGTTCCTTATACTTTGTGAATTGTTAATTGCGAAAAAAGGCATAGAAATAACGTGTGGACCCCCCCACACACACACACGCAAACACACCATCACTTTCCGTGATGGGCTATTTTTGAGAAAATCCTAGCTGTAATATCTTTCTCTTTAGCAACGATTCTTCTTTCTCTTTCTTAAGAAATAGAATCACTACAACATAAACTCTTCAAGGCGGTTAGTAAAATGTTTTACTTGAAATATCTATTTTCACAGATCAGGCATGTATGTGTACCATGTATCTGTGAGTGTACTAAATTTCATGACTTGGTATCACTTCATTACCAGTAGAGAGAGAGGGAGAGAGAGAGAGAGAGAAAGAGAGAGGGAGAGAGAAAGAGGGGGGGGGTGAGGGGGGGTTCAGATCAGGCCCTCAGGATACGAGGTGGTTTACAAACTTCTGCTTCTAATATTAGAGGTTAGTTTGTGCTTAAACTTTCAATCTTACCAGGTGAAAATTTAGGATTACCGAGTTTTAATATCTCGGATCCAAACCCGTAACCCAGGTAGAGTGAAGGGGTTAAGATAATGAGGTTTCTTGGCTTGTGATAGAGTGAGTCATGATAAACCCTGGATTCAAACCAGTCTCTGGGGATCAACCTTATCCTAGATACCAGGCTAAGGTTACTACAACATCAGACTATTGTTCATTATATATGCTTTCCCTCTTCGTATTAAACGCCGTCACCTTGGCTAAGTAGAAATCATGTGGCTTATATCATGTGGCTGCACTTGGATGACAATTAACGCAGACTATATCTGCGGAAACATTAATAGCAGATCTTATCTTAGTTGGATGGCTATCAGTGCAAACTATAAGATTACATTGATTCGAAATATTATCTATTAGATTCGTAACGGAAATTGTTCTTTCTTTCACAAAATAAGGATTGAAATTAAAGAATAGACATTATACGATTCCTCTGAAACAATCAATAAAATTTTAGGCTGATATGTTTTTATCCTTCATTTTATATGTTCAGGAACGCGTGTTTACGGAAACACATCTTGGGATAATAATTTGTAATTATGTTTTCTATATTCATTTTCTATATCAATACAATAATATTTCTTTATAGCCTTTCCATTCATTGCCCCATTGAATTTAAAGAATAGAGATAATTTTTCTTTGTCAAAATCTAAGATACAATATCAAAATGTGGGGGGGGGGGGGGGGAAGCCGCGCACGGCAGCGAAGGATTAACCATTGCATTTATAAGAATTAGTTGTATGCAGCTACATGTAAATATTTTCAAAGGCTTTCTTTAAATGGAAGCAGGATTCAACTGAGCGATGGCTTAGCGTGGGTTTAGTCATTTAGTCAGGTAGTCTAGTAGTTTAGTCAATTAGTCAGGGGGCATCGATTGATAAAAAGTGAATTTATAAAGCCACCAATAAGGGGTGGGAGGGGTCCTGCCATCTTTCTTTCACGTTCTCTTTCCTTTCTGCCATTATATTTCTCTTCTTTTCACTTTTTTTTTTTTATTGATTTGGGGAGTACACACGTGCCTCCCCCCTCAGCTACGACAGTGATAGGGCGATTTGCTCATGCTCATCTCTAGCACTGTATCATATGTCAGAGCGGATGTGCTATGACAATTCCTTCTTGAGGGTAAATATGTGTAACTGGCAAATAATTTCCGCTATGAGGACCCCGGTTAGCTCCGACCGCTACAACCTCAAAAACTTGACGGGGACGCCCCTTTCAAACCCATGATACCTCATCATCTTCTTGCTCTTATCAGACTTCTCACATATATTGCCTTGAAACAGTATAGATTTTCAAGAACTCTGTCAAGTGCATAAGAAATTTCAGAACTCTTAGTGCTCCTTGCATAATCCTGTCCAGTGCATAAGAAATATCAGAACTCTGCGTGCTCCATTGGCTGAATTCCACGATGTCTAATTAACGTCCTAATAGAGAATTCTGATTAATAATGTTTTGTTGATCGGTCAAGGTTAATGCACTATTTCCCTCATTCTCCTTTAAGAGGTCAACCACTATACAACTGACCAGAATGTGACATGTGATCTCATCAGAAAGCTTCAAAGAATCGCAGATTGTTCTTAGGTTGATGGCTTTTAGATGATTCAAGCATTATATCCGATCCAAAGGACTTTATATATTGAGTCACGCGCCAGAAATAGCACTTTCTACGGACAGACGAATGCAATTTGACAGGTTCCGTTAGGCACACTTAGACACTGGCAGGGGGACTGTATCCGTCCAGCTGAATCCTCAGGGATCACGGATTTGGGAACAAATGCGAGGTGTGAATCACGAAGTTTTTCTACTTCTACAGAGGGGTTATTGAATGGTTGTACCACAGCTTTACTCAGATTATCAACCTGCTTCACTTGGCCTTATTTCGGATTTAAAGCTCTTCAAGAGCAACCCCGATATGTACAGTAGAGGAATATCTCCTAGCATTATTATTTTCATAGGTCTTGAAGATCAATCACGATATGTACGGTACAGAAGTATTAGTCTGCTTACTTGGCATTTAAGGTCTTCCTGATGAATTTAAATGCAGGAACAGTAAATTTTATTTCTGCTGTAAGTCACCTTATTATGTACTGAATGAAGTCTCTTTCAAAACGTCCACATTGTATACGTAGAAAAGGTCTTACCTGCTCAACGGGAGCCTTCTAAATGTACATTAATATATAGGAGGTGATCTAACTTTTGGTTT
The DNA here is from genome assembly GCA_025618425.1 of Heliocidaris tuberculata. NCBI lineage: Eukaryota > Metazoa > Echinodermata > Echinoidea > Camarodonta > Echinometridae > Heliocidaris > Heliocidaris tuberculata. The sequence goes on from CM046841.1 coordinate 21,773,638, forward strand.
GGCCTTATCATGTTCTAAAAAGGATCTTCTACATGTACCTGAATATGTTAAATGTATCCTTATACTTGTATCAGGTAATCTATAACTGTAATACTTGGCCTTATTAAATACTGAGATCGAGCCTTCTATAGATATACTATGTATACTTATATAAGCTACTAGCTCCTTTACCGTGACTTAGCCTCATAAATTAAGTTTTCTCTATGCTCTTAGATGTGACCTGTGATTGTTTTTGTTGTTGTTGTTGTTGTTGTTGTTGTTTTTTAGCTTTTTCAATTCCAAGGTCTTATCAGAAAAAAATAAATGCACATTTTTCTATGCATAAAAGTAATCTACGTTTTCATGTTTTTTTTTTACCTGGTCATATAAGATATCGTGACAAGCCTTTACGTGACAGCGTTATAGATAATGTGAAATGGAAATTTGTAAAATAATTAACATTGTGATTTTCAATAATATTAACGGCCGCAGAATTGTCTTATGATTTTTGAAAGAATACAAATCTTGATTGACTGTTTTTTGCAGGTCTTCTGCTGTCAGAATGTGTTAACCTCTGTGAACGGGCATATCAGGAATACAGAGAGCGCAAGAAGTACCATGGCTACTGCTTATTTCCCATGCAAAGGTCTTTATCTTTCAATTCCATTAAACAGTTAAACTGTTAAACTATTTCAGCACGCCTTCATGAAAATAGAACATGATGCTTATTAAGATGATTAATATATCGCTCATTTGGAAAATATAGATGAGTGTTTTATAATTACATCTCTCGTCTGCGGGGAATCTGTACCGATTATTCATTTCAGAGTCACACGGCTTCTGCACTTAATCTTGGCCGTCTCTGTGTTCGCTGATATCCTGTTCTGTCCGTCAACACCCATCATTCTGACATAGCAAGAAATAATAATGACATTCAACGAAATGGAAATGACTCTAACGATATAACGAACGCGGGGAGTTTCAGCATTTCAAAGAGGAGGTGCGATAATGATTTTGTCAGTTTGTAATATATTTCGTCGTCTGCCTCGTTTTCTGTTGTTTCTTGTTCTGTTTCTAATAGACTTAAGAATGTATTACAGGTCTCTCCTGGTCAAGTTAACCTTGTCAAAACTCTATTGTCTGACGTCTCAAAGACTTCTCATTTTGACTTTTTTTCATTTGGCAATCCATGAAGTTTAGTTTGAAACAAAATAATGTGAAGACCATGCATACAAGAAGTTACGTCTGTATCACTTTCTTAAAGGTTTTGTATTAATGTCTTAAAGAGTTCTCATTTCAATATTCCATAAAACTAAGATTCAGACAAAATTTATGTCAACATCAAATACGTACCACTGCTTTAAGTGATTTTTAGGGAATAAAAAAGGTGTTTATGCAACATATTTCTTAATTCTGACACCATAATTCTATGCCACATACCTATGACAGCTTGAACAATGGTGATGAAGGTACAGAAGTAAGGATTTGTGTATACTGTTACACAAACATATTCCATGATTTATTTTAATGTTAGAGATGAAATGCTTAAGAAATATTAGAGGAGTCACCAGATTGGACAGAAGAAGGAATGTGGAAGTGCAGAGGGATGTTGGGGTGTTAGGGATAAGAGAGAAAATGAAAGAGAGCAGACTCAGATGGCATGGACATGTGAAGAAGAGCCAAGAGAATGACCTCATTCGATGGGCAGTAGAACACAGTGGAGAGGGGAAGAGAAAGAGAGGAAGACCGAGGAAGAGATGGATGGACTGTATTAAAGAGGATGGAGCTGAAGTGAATTTGGAGTTAGTAAATGACAGAACTAAATGGAGGGCGGTGACAGGAAGATCCGACCCCCCCCCCCCCCCCCCCCCCCCCCCCCCCCCCCCCCCCCCCTCTGAGGGGATTCACGGGATGATGATGATGATGATGATTTTAATGTTGGTCGTAAGAAATGGTATTTTGATCCGGAATGGTTTAAAAGCAGAAAAAAAATAATAATCACAAATCTAAGGACAACTTTGGAAAGCTTCAAGTACAAGTCGATGGATGTGGAGACGTATATGTCTATGTTTTTACAAAACATTTTCTATCATTACTTTTGACGTTGATCGAAACAAATTTTCTTCTGATCTGAACTCTTTAAAAGGGGTAAAAATGTAGATAAAGCAAGTCAAATTTAAGAAACCTCCAAATACTTGTTGATGTGGATGTTGATGATGTCATGACAGCATGATGCAACATGGTATGGTTATCAGAGATTAGGGATTAGGTTAAATCCTACTGCTGAAAATAGCTGTATCCCTAGAGCATGGAGAGACCACGCCTGTTTGGATTAGTCTATGATGTGCTTCTTGAGATTCGGCAGGGTGTGAAGTGTGCCCTGGTTTCTCGTGAATTATATATCAAGTAACATCAAGTACTTTGGGGAATTATAAAATAATTTTTTACCTCAATCCCATCTTTGTAAAAATCATAAAACATCTCTCGAAACGCCAAATAGAACAAAATGTTGAAAAACATTAAGTTATTACGGAGCAATTTGCATTCAAACGAGTTTTTAGTTAAAAAGGAGGAGGGGGAAATTTCTGTAATAACTTTGAAATTACCATTACATTATGCTCGGACATTTTTTTTTTCAAATGCCAAAATAAAAAAATGAATATATTCCTAGAAACGACAAATAAAACAAATTCAGAAAAGCATAATCATATATATACTGCACATAGAATAACTTTGAAACATATTTTAGTTTAAAAAGGAGGAGGAACAAATCTTAGTAATTACTCTGAAATTAGAATATTATGACACTAAGTTCATATGTCTTTTTAATATTTGTTTTTAAGGTCAAAATTCATGAAAACTCAGGTAATATTATTTTAAATTTCCCTTGATTGTATGAAACAAGTTCTTTATTTTATATTTTGTGTCTCTGTGATTAGAAGTCCAAATGATCCAAACGTATATTCTCTCTAAGTACAGTCCAACATGTCTGAAACCTATCCAGGAACTGCTATAGGACTCACATATTTAATAAAATGGAATAAAAAATTCTTCTTCATATGATATCAGTGTCTAATTCATCTTTATAAAATGTATATCTTTGCAGATCTGATCCATTGTAATTTCGAGCAGTTGGACCTGTGTCCATTTGAGCAGGACCCGGATGATGAATTGGACTGGGATCTATACCACTCCCCTCCTCTATCACCTCTCCTCCATGGACCTTACCCTGATCATACGTACGGCAAAGTCATAGGTGAGTATTGTACATCAATTCTGTCATTGTACTTGAACTATTCACCTCAAATATCATGCTGAATAATATACTAGTCTCATAGAGTATTCACTTCTTTGTCTATAAAAGAAAAGGGGAAAAAACTCATGCTGAACAGGGTTTTGGCGCAATTAATCGAATTACTCTTTGGAAAAGAAAAGAATGATCATGCATTAATCCATATTTCATGTCTTCATACACGAAACTAATGGTAATGCATATTTGAGCTACATGTATAATGCATTGGATCATTAAAAGAGGCTATTTCAACATGTATATGCATGGATAGGGAGACCTCGTATAATTAGCCAGATAAAGCATGGTTTTTAACACATTATGACAATATTTTCTTTCAGAGACAATTATTCGGCTGTCTTGATTAACCCGAGACGATCGTGCATGTATTCAATCATGTTCGACTAAGTTCACTGTCAAATCATCTTTTTATCGTCTTTCTAACAATTTGTTCGTTGAACTCTATACTTGGTTGCGATTATTATTTATCATCTAATGTTCTGCAAACTAAATATAATAATATCTTTAGATTTTCGGATTGGCCTACTCTCGATGTTATCAAAAAGTTTTGGGTGCCCGTAATGTAGTAATGTAATTTACAGTAACCATGGTAACATGTTAATACAAAATATCATCAAATTATAAACCTACATGCCATCATGGAAAAAAATACGGAGAAAAATGTCTGGGTATGATATGAGAATCATTACACTACAATATTAATAGTAATGCAAGTCTTAATTTGCGAGATTTCTATTTACGTTTTCGTACATGATTGAGTAATTTTGTTTAAACTCATTTGCTGTGTCAATATTATTTTGGTTTTAAACAGAAATAAAGATTTGCCATCTTAACCTTTACGTTATGTTATGTTATTTTATGTTATATAATATAAGTCTTATTGATAATTATTGGAAATAAAATTATTAATTTATATCTTTAGGAGTATAGAATATTAAATCTACATCAGTAATCAAATCTATCCTGTGATTAGAGGAAATGATTATGGATAACTTCTTTTCAGTGTTATTTTAACTATGATAATGATATGTTTTATAACCCTATGTAAAAAATAATGATCAGTACATTAACATTTTCATAGTAAACTTAGCCGTTCGTTTTAGAGTTTCTCTTAGTTTTATTTGTGTATTTTCTGTTCGGCATGGGGTGTATACTACCAGAGCCATTTGTCAGTCTCTCTTTCCTTTTCCATTTCACCCATTTTGTCTTTCTGATCAGGCTTTGGGGAGGATGTGGTGGTCGCTAACATCATATCTCGTCGATCAAGTTGAGTGATGTTCCCCTTTAAACATTCTTATTTCAGAGTAACGTATTTCTGTCTTGTTTTAATCATGCATTCATCCCTTTCTGATCATTGCTTGTCTCTCATATCATCTCAACTTGCATGCTAACCAATAACCCCAAACACTTGCTTGATTTATTATAATACATACATTAGGGGGGAAAATGCATGTCCAATTACAAAATTAGGATGAATTACGCATTTCCTGAATGTAAAAAACAAAAACAAAAACAGAAACAAAACAAAACCGTATGATAACATCCACCCATAACTTGGAGTGATACAATATTCGACCTCTGAGCAATATTATATTGGACACCTGAAAAGATAGGAGTTCTTTATTAAAGAGGGAGAAAAGAAGAAATAACAGCAAAAATCAGCGTTAATGTTTATCATTGATTTAATTACCGTTATTTTGTTTTGAATTGCTGTTTGCATGCTGTTCGTATTGTTATATTGTTTGAACCCTGAGATTTCATTTCCAGTCTCTAGCGTCTCAAATTAAAAATATATATATATATAAAAATTGTCCAATTTTCACTTCCACATTTTGGAATAAAGAAGCCGATAACAACATATCCACCATCACACAAAGGATTCCATGGAAACACTTCGTATTAACAAGAAAAGTTACTAGGAATATTTGCATTAAATGATAATTCGATTTTAAGCTCTGAAATTGGACATTACACTTACAAAACACAATTTATGTACTGGTCTATGAAGCTCTCTATGTATGAAATAAAGGGATATAAGGTAAAAAGATAAAATGAGAACGAATGGGAGAAAGAAAGGGAATGGAAGTGAAACAGTGGGACATGTTGAGAGAGCGAGAGGGAGATATATATATATATATATATATATATATATATATATATATATATATATATATAAGAGAGAGAGAGAGAGAGAGAGAGAGAGAGGATGAAGGGATAAAGAAGGGTTGCGGATTTAAATCAGGGATGCGAAAATCATACATTGGGATGGTTTAAGAAATAGACCAAGACAACATACAAAAATAGAACGAGGAAGGGTAAGAGAAGAACAAAAGACTGGACTTTGAAACGGTAGGACATGGTTTAAGAGGCTGAGAGAGAAAGAGAAGGGGGAGCGGATTTTAATCGGGGATGAAGGCAATACACAATGGGACTGTGAATGAAATTGAGGAGGAAAAGTTCACAATAGAATGAGAATGAATGGGAGAAAGAAAAGGAATGAAAGCGAAACAGAAGGACACGGTGAGAGAGAGAGAGAGAGAAAGGGAGAGAGAGAGAGGGGGAAAAAAGAGAGGATCTTAATCGGGAATGCAGGAAATACATATTGGGTAGGTGAGAGGAAAAGCAAGCTCAGGTCCTTGGCCTCTTATCAAGTAAGACAATCTGAACATTAATTTCTCATTGCCATCAGGCTGCTAACTGTAATGAGCGAACGTCGGATATACCTCTTAAACTAACGTGGTGAGTGAATTGCTTTCCTGCAGTTAAATGCCTCGCTCCCTAACCCAAACTTCCTCCCCTCTACAGGGTGCCCAGTAGGTTCTGAACTTATCGCCTTCAAGATATGAAATTAAGAAAATAATCATTTTATGAAGAAAATATCCTAAAACAACAGGAACCTTGACTGAAATTTGCTTAAAGATACGCTGGGGGTCAATAAACTTGAGTTAAGTGTACCATGGTATTTCATAATTAACAAATCGTTGCGATCTCTACAAACGAAATACTCTTTAACTAATCAAGTGGGTCATTTTTTATTTAGTTCCAAGCTGCATAAACGCCCGTGATTCTGATTTTCTTATACAAATTAAGATTTTCAGATTCAAAACACATCTATTTCCTTCTCATAATCAAATAATCGAAAATGAAATTTACATTGACAAAAACACTATGGAAGGGCCGGGCGAGTGTCCCAGGAAGCACACGGCTTGTGTTTGGGGTCGCCGTAACAACACATATTTACATATATGATATCTTACAACAATTACACAACAAATCTGTACAAAAATTCTAAAGATGAAATAAATGAAAATAAGAGCAAAAAAGAAAGAGAGAGAGAAAAAAAAGATAAAAAGGTGGGGGGAGGGGGGAATCGTATGATACCTGTTTTGGTATCTGAATGACTATGGCACATACAGAGATGTATATGCTCCCATGATTATACCCACTGGACTGCGATTGACGATTTGGTATTTTAATATTGCAACTTCAGCTAAAGAAAATGCTTTATTCTTAATATATACCTAAGGAAAAAGAAAATGAGGGTAAAATATAAAGAAAGAATATGTGAGTCATATTAACAGTGCTCTAAAATATGATATGACAAAATGTCACCTCAATCTAAAGGCAAATTATGAATGTTAACATGAGAGAAGTTGTCGACAGCTCATCCATGTTTACCCTCTCAGTTTCTTCAAACTGTTTCGTACTTCAAAATGTTGTTGTTCCTCTGGTGATAATTGACAATGAAACCTTAATGAATTATTGTTGAGTAAAATCATAACCCATTTAAAAACTAGATGAGAGATGGGGTATTTTCGTCACGTATTTGTATGTATGATGTGGAAGTCTAATTAGCCTAAAATACCCGTGTATGTCACCACCCGTACATTAATGTATGTTCTTCATGTTCCTATTACTAATAGTGACGTCTAATTGGAGCAACATTACAATTAATTTGTCGCTTACCAAGAAACATCATTTTCCTATAAATATATGCGTCATCTATTGAAAAATTAAAGAGATGATTAACAGAAGGGATTGAATCTATTTTTTTTCTCTCTAAAGAGCTTCACTCGGAAGATTACCTGTGTGATTTATATATGATTAATATGAAGGGGAAAATAGATGACTGCGCGTAACTATTTATATATTTCGCACATGCACTTGAAAGAATGTCAGTGAAATATCATGTCGCAACTTTGGAGATTGATGTCAGTACTGAGAGCAGAAGCATTTGGAACATTATTGGTAATGCGATTGTCCTCGTTCCTTCCCCCCCCCCTTGTTTTTCTTCCTCAGGGCTAGGTTTATCTACATGTATTTTATAAACTAAATAGTTGTAGTATTACGATGTTACAAGAGGTTTGACGCACATCACATTTTCTGAAGACCTTTTAAAAACAACATTAATTCCCTTCCTAGAAAATGTCAATCTGAATGTTGCGTCTGAGCAATAATGTGTCTATTTTGGTTGACGGTTAATCACTGCTATAATACATACTCACATGGACGAAATAAGAGTTGCATAATTCTAAGGTTGGCATGGATTTAGAATGACCTTCAAGATGCTTATGTTAGCTCCGACTTCCTCCCAGGAAAGACTCCTCTTCCGCCTGCTGTAAAGCGATGACATGAGACCTCTCTCTCTCTCTTTCTCCCTGTCTCTCTCCAGGACCCCTTAAAAAAATCACGTGAAAACATAAATGTGTTTGCCACAACCCATGAAAGTGTTCTGTTCCCGAAGAAGTTATACAAAATTTATACGAGCTTTTGAAATCATTGTATACGAATCGCTGCAGAACAAAATTAATGTCTTATGGAGTTTTGAGTTAACTGAGTTGATTCTAATAATTTATATATATATATATAATGTGTTTGTATAATATACATATATATCTATATATATATATATATAGAGAGAGAGAGAGAGAGAGAGAGAGAGAGAGAGAGAGAGAGAGCGTGTGTGTTTGGTTCTAAAACATGCTACATTCACAATGCTAAATTCTGAGAAAAAAACAAACAAACACAAAACTAAACTGTACTACTGTGTAATGGGATAATAAAGTCACTCTTGAAAAAAGCAAGGTGCCTTAAATTTATAAAAATCTTCAACTGCTCTTTTAAAGGGAAAGTTCACCCCGAAGATTACTTGAGTTTAAAAAATGCAGAAAAAATAAAGAAAAATATTGGCGAAAGTTTGGACAAAATCCGTTAAAGAATAACGGAGTTATGGACTTTTGAAATTTTGATTTTGTGACGTCACATGCGAGCAGCTCCTCCATTATGTAATGTGATAAATATTCCATAAAATACAGTTTTCTCAGAAAATTTAGAATATTTTCGTCTGTGCATTTGATATATTGTCAGAAATGTTATTCAATACTAGATTCTGAAAAGAAACAATATTAATTTATCGTGGAACGTAAAAAAAATGCAAATATATGGAATATTTATTACATGACCAATGGGCAGCTGCTCGCATGTGACGTCACGAATCCAAAACTTTAAATACTCATAACTCTTTTATTATTTGACCGATTTTCATCAAACCTTCGCCAATATTTTTCTTTATTTTTTCTGCATTTTTTAAACTCAAGTAATCTTCAGGGTGAACTTTCCCTTTAAGAAATCTGAGGATTTAGCATGTCAGTGAGCGATCATTCATGCATGTCATGCTGCTCTGCGATTGGTCAGATCCCAGAGAAGACCACTGATTTATGGTTGTAGCACGTTCTGGAATCCTCATATTTAGGAACACTTACAAAATAGTTCCCTTTCTAAAAAGCAAGTTCGTAATTAGTAGTACATGGTACAAATTAATGACCCTGAATTGACCGCAATTTGTACGCGCACGCGCATCTGTTTTGGTGGACGCGCAATTTGTTTAACATGTGAAATCATACTGGAGAGTGCATCATGGTGCGCACACTATGAAAGCGTCTAAAGGTGAATTGTACTCGGTACAAATGATCTTCATCTGCACATGCGCAAATTGTAATTACGAACTTGCTCATTATGCTGTGGTTTGAAATATTTTTTCAGATCATACATCAAATCTTAGCCCTATTCGAGAGAGGTCCCCCCCCCCTTTTTTTTTGGGGGGGGGGGGTCTGGGGTAACTGGTTGTAATGCAAACGCGATATATTCTCGCTTATCTGATTAGCGTTACTATATTTTTTTATCATGAAAGCTCTAAAATCTCCCGTGGGAAGTGGAAGTGCGCCACCTTTCTCTTTCCTGCACATCGTAAGAAATGAAACATTTGAATTGGATGTGACTCCCATGTTCACATACTAACTTGACAGTACCATTACAAATGATAATAATATAATGATAATAATAATAATGATGATGATGATGATGATAACACCTCTGTAAATGTAGAAGTTAAAACATAGCTGTGACCATTGAAATCACTATACGCATCTATAAATCAACATACACAAATTGTTGCTGTTTTTAAGAAGATGCCAAACGCAGATTAGATAAATTTGAAATGTGCACATTTTATTCATACACTGGGTTAGACCTATACAGAAGTCAGCCATGAAATAACGTCTAGACCTATGGTTTTGTAAATAGAAGATCAAGATGAAAACACAGAAACTTACCCCTTTGGCTACTGAACTCTCTTATTCCCATAGGCTTAATACGGGAACCACCCGGTTACCGTAAGCAGTGGGTTAAGACAAAAGGATGGATATATATATCCTCACACAAATAAATATAAATTTGAAAATAATAATCTGAAAATGTCACTGAATTGATAAAAAGACTACCCTGTTGTCGCTTCATGAGGACATTGCAAAAATTATTTGGTTGCATAATAAGGTACTCAGTGTATGAAACATACACAAATGTGTAAATATCAGTAGACAGACAAACAGACAAATACAAAAAACAAAAAACAAACAAAAAACAGAAAGAAGCATCTAATCATTATAATCATGTCAGTGGTTGAGTAGGCTTTCAACATCACAATCACACCCATGTTAATAACGATACATCACGGTCTGTGTGTGTTATGTACGTTACCATGACAATAATGTGTCATTTCAACCTTCATCAGTCATTTACTGTCTGCATTACACGACTCCAGACACAGTGAAATTCATACTAGGTAGACGGTGGCGTAGCATAGGTCCAGCCATTAGGGGGGGGGGGGGGTCGTTAGGAGGATACGAATTGACACCGTTAGAAATGTTGGGTTAGAAAATGCCCAGCAGGACAGTAATTATTTTTGCGACCGACTTTTTGGCAATTTATGCCCAACTAGGGTAACGTTTTTTTTTGCCCAATCACAATCACTTTTTGCTACATACTGATCCAAAAGTATTCAATTTAGGCATATAGCTCAGAAGTTGGTCGAACACATAATTAGCCTCTTGTTGGGCTATTTTTACCCCAATTTTTTCACATTGAACAAGGCCATTGACTAGGGAAAAAGGTGTCGGAGGGGTCAATATCATCATTTATTCACGTTCTTTTCATCTTTCCCTTTCTACCTTTCTTTCTCTTTCTTTCTATTCTCTCGTTTACCCTTTTTTTTCCATGCGGGGCACGTATCCCCATTGCCCGCGTAGCTACACCACTTAAGTTAGATATCAACAGCATAATGCATTGGGAAGTAATCGTTCACACAAACCCAACTAATTAGATTTAGGTTCGCAACCGGCAGAGGCGCGGAGCTAATTAATGAATATATATATATATACATTATCCCAGTTACTCTGTGCAATACGTTGCTTTTTGTATTCTAGCTGTTTTGTGGAAGAGAGAGAGAGAGAGAGAGAGAAAGGGGGGGGGGGGTGGGGAAGGTTGTATATATATATATACATATATATATACAGTATATACATATATAGCGAATATAGCGAGAAACAGGCAAAGGGAGAGAGGGGATAGGTATGATAGAGAAAGAGAGGAATGGATGGAAAGGGAACTAGAAAGAGAGTTGGAGATACAAATTGTGTGAGTGGGAGACTAGAGAGACGGTGGAAGGAGGATGGTTTAGAGTGGTGTCCGTTTTTAATAGGTACATACAAGAGCAAATTGTCCCGAATGTCCAAAATATCAGATATTACGCAATCTTTGAAAATAACTTTCAGGATAAGTTGGTTGCTTTCTTAGAGGTCCATATTTCCAACGCGATTTCTTCGGAATTAAGAATTGGGGAATGTAAATGTGTTCACAAAAAATACAACAAATAGGCCTTTAACTTACTTAACAATATAAAGTTTAGTTTGATACCAACTGCAAACATTTGATATATTATGGATCAGAATGGTCTTTTTTCACGGAGTAAATGAATAAAGATGCAGGAAATGGTATCATTGAAATACAGTACTTGAAATTCAAGCATAGCTAAAGCACATAGTCATTACATCACGTTAGAATATATAATACTATTATCAAAGATGAATATGAGCTACAGCTATACTTGGATGATTATTATCCGTGTGATAATTATCCGATGACCTTACGGTATATCACTCACCGAACATACAGGAAAGCCAGGATACACAGGGTGAATTACGTTCTTGAAAGATGTATACTATCATACAATGACCAATCACTTCTTCATCATCATCATCATCTTTGGAGCTTTTTCTCAGTGCGGTCTTATTTTGCTGAGTGGCTGATACAGGATTGTTATACGGGGGGGGGGGGGGGGTCAACTCTCACGGGTTAAATAGATCGCTGACAAGTAAATTATTAAAAACAATATATAATAAAGGTGAAAAAAAGAAAAGAAAACAATATGACAGGGCTTTCTCTCTTTTCAGAGGCATATTTGGGTGCAATGAAGAGAGAAAGGGAGAAAAGATAAAACACAATAGAAATTCAATAACTTAACAAGTTTAGTTGAGAGGTAGAAATTGTTAAACGCATAAAGAATTTTCTTCTTTTTTTTTCGCGGAGCGTGCCCCCAATGCCCCCTTGATCTAAAGTTGTTGCTCCCTTTGCATTGCTTTTCCATGCATGTAATATGGATAGAATACCAAAGTGGAGAGCATTTTAAGTGTCAAGTGATCAAAAGATACAACGCATTTGCTAATATTTCACTTTGATATACTCTAGCCAGGAAAGTAATCTCAAAAAGAGCTCTCGTGAATATTATTATTTTAATTTCATATTTTATTTTTTTAAATCAAGATATCAATTGAAAACATGAGCAGATGATAGTCAGATAGAATAATAACATGTCAGTTTTACAGGAATCAGCATAGCACACAATTGGAAATTAATATATATGAGATTGTATCTTTTCTTTTTAAATAGTTATCCGTTTCGTTTCAGTAAGCCTTGGGTCTCGATGTTTAGCATTTACACATGCATTGCATAGTCTGCATAAGTAAGCCAGTTCGTGAGTAGTACGGTACAAATGACCCTGAAATGACCCCAATTTGTACGCGCACGGTACGCCTTACGCATGCGCACACTATGAAAGCGTATAAAGGTCATTGTACTCGGTACAAATTACCATTAGCTGCACATGCGCAAATTGTAATTATTTATTACTACTTACAACGTGTTTCTTCCAGTGGGCGGGTAATTGATAATTTTATGAGATTACGAATAATGATGTTGTCATGAATTTCTCTCATTTAATCTATGATAGTACAACATATTACGGGTTTATGGCATACAACACATTTCCCAATACATCGTACTATAAATAGACGGCCACTGTTTTCTATGTCGGTATTGAGAATGGTACATCCTCCGCAATTCTAGGGTCTCTCTATGACTGTATAACGCCTACAAAGTGTTCAGTGTTCTATATCAATCATATGCATGTGTCTGCTTTAATCCCTCCCCGCCTACCCCTAGGGAAGCGTGTGTCAAATTGTGGTTTGCCTTTTCCTGAACTGCAGTTTCCTTTCTTCATGTACCCTCATCTTAAAGCTAATGGTTAACGGTGGCCTTATCTTAAGGTTAATCATGAGTTAACCTTAACTATTTATTCGCTGTGGAATGAAACCCTCGACTGGCACATAGATTAAGAGGATATAAATTATGTTCCATACACATTCATGACATTGTACATGTGAAGAAGTCGATGGTGGCAGTCAACTGATTGCCCCATTATTTGACCAAAGCAGTTCAAAAGTTAAAGCTAATGGTTGACAGTATCTTCATCTTCAGGCTAATGGTTAACATTATCCTCATCTAAAAGCTAATAGTTACCTGTATCTTCATCTTAAAGCTAACGCTTAGTATTCTCCTCTTTAAGCTAATGGTAAACAGTACACTCATCTTCAGGCTAATGATTAACGGGGTCCTCATCTTAAAGCTACTATCTTTCCTCATTTTAAAGCTTATGGTTATGGTTAACATTATCCTTATCTTTAAACGTTAATACCTAAAATTAAACTTAACTTAAGGCTAATGGTTAGGGTAATGGTTAACAGTTTACTTATCTTAAAGCTAATAGCCAATGATATACTCATATCATGCATAAAAGCTAACGGCTAGAAGTATCCTAATCTTAAAGCTAATGGCCAACGATATCCTTATCTCAAAGCTTGTGGTTAACATTGTCCTTATCTTAAAGCTGATACTTTACATTATCCTCATTTTAAGGCTAATGGTTAACAGTATCTATATCTTAAAGCTAATACTTAATGTTATTCTCATCTTAAAGCTAATAGTTAACAGCATCATCATCTTAAAGCTAATGGTTAACAGCATCATCATCTTAAATCTAATATTGAACATTATCCTTATCTTAAGACTAATGTTAAAATATACTTATCTTAAAGCTAATAGCTAACGGTATCCTCATATCATGCATTTTAAAACTAATGGCTAGAAGTGTCCTTATCTAAAAGGTACTGGCTAACGATATCCTTATCTTAAAGCTAATGGCTACGGTATAATCATGTTAAACTTGTTAAACAGTTTCTTCATCTTAAAACTACTGGTTCATAGTTTGCTCATCTAATCAACCGTTTCTTAACTTAAAATTAAAGATTAACAGTTTCTCTTTTACACAAATCTCATAGAAGAGTATTAATGTGGAAAACAAAGATATAAACATACATTTCAATAGTTTATTTGTTTTAAAATTACTAGTTAAGTGTTTCTCCATCTTAAAACAATTTTTAATAGTCTCCTAAAAGTGTGTTCATGTTGAAATTACTGGTTCATTATCGTCATTAAAGTTACCTGCATCTGCTTAGCTATTCGAACTAGTCTACTACTTAGCAATCCCCACACCTCGTACAAAAAGGAATCGAATAAGAGCTTTTTTATACACCTTATTTGCCAGTGTAACCTTGATCAAGTCTCGAAGATATTGAGGATGATGTTGTCTGCTATCTAAAATGTGAGGTTTCAATGGATGGGTTAAATCAGAAATGTTAGGGTGGCTAGGGATAGGATGGGTTCGATCATAAATTCTTTAACTGCCTTTCTGGTCTCATCTTTACTGACATGTAGACGAACATTTCCTTGCCCTTCCCCAAAATTTGCTTTCCAAAAGAAACGCACGATTCTATTTGCTCATCTTCCCTTGCAGGACACTACGCGAGACTGGCGTCACCTCCCAACACAACAGGTGGAGATGCGCGCATCATGACCCCTCATCTTGAGCTCACCGATGGCATCGCTGAACTGTCCTTCTACTACCACATGTTCGACCCTATCCCAAGTGACTTCAAAGGAACTATCAACGTGTATGGATGTAATCGAGATCTGGTGTGGAGCAGATCTGTCAACCTGGGGAACTTCTGGGTGAAAGCTACTGTCAGGTTATCCTGTGATTCGCCTTTCAGGGTGAGTATGTTCGACGCTATGGTTGTAGGAAATTCGTTAATGGAACGTTCAACGCGAATCGATAAGTGTTTAATGGGAACTTAAAAATCGAATGAATCACTCTTGCCGACTCATTATTCATAGTTTTATTAATAAGTGCCTCATAAGTAGTTAAAGAGAAACTTGCATGACTACAACTCAATCTGAAATCTTTCCCGTGATGCCGAAATGCGATTCTTGGTCATTGCCGTTGCCCTCAACAATGCAACAATACATATAACTGAAATAAGATTTGCTTCATTTACGATCCATTCATTAACCCTTCCCCCAACGTCCCCCTGGCTAAATGAAATTATCATCGTTGATCATATGTTATGTTATTCTTTAAACTATATTTTTCTATTCATTCCTTCCAAATACTCGTTCTTAATCTTAATCTTAATCTGGTACTTCAAATACCTGACATTCCTACCTGCTTTTATTGCCATAAGATAAATAAATTTATAAAAACATTTTTTTTTTTGGTTACAGAAATGCTTTATTCAATTCAACTCTTTACAATATCTTCTAATATTTGTCTACAAGTAAATACATACATGTATATTCTTAGATCCATCGTCACATAATTATTTTGCACTCCATGTGGAAAGATTCGCAAATACACGAATTGAGTGATAATAACACGAAACTGATATCCAAGTTATCACGTGACGTCACTAGCACCTGACTATGAAATATTACCCATATTTCCTGAAAGTGGACTTGAAAATAAATCCCAAATCAAATATCTCAAGCCAAAGAGGAACGAATAAATCTTCTAAATCAGCGCATCGTTTGGATGAAGATTATTTATAGCATGGCCATGCAATGGTAGGAGATGAAGTAATGCGGGTTTAGGAGCGGCAAGATATATTCTTCCTCTCCCCCCGTTCTGAGGCCCAATCGTTTCCTGTAACACAGTGCCCTTAACTGCATGAAATACTTACTCAAGAATTCGTCTCACTGTCTCTAGTGCATTGGGTCCGACTAACTCCCTTCCTCTTAAACGGTAATAATAGGCTATCATAACTAAATATACAGGATGCTCCAAAACTTGTCTTAGAGGAAAACCTATGGCGATACTTGATTAGACTATGTGGAGACAGTGGTATATTTATTTTCTTTCAAATGGTAAATGGATCTATGGAAAGTTCTGTGGAGGGTGAGTAACTTCGTTTATCATTGATGTGTTTTTGTCTCATATTAATTTTGAAATCTCGGTATTCGGACGGGTAGAGAGGGGTGTCCTTGCCCTTTCAGCTGTGTTTTAGACATTATGTTTTGTATTCTATTTATGAGGAACTTGTTCGTAACTGTATTCTTAAACCAACAACGTCACGTAGATTAAGTACAACTCCTTATCGATACAAATTTGATTATTTGATGAAAAATCAAACTTTCAGCAGATGTTTCCTAAAAAAATCATCCAAAGTGAAATTGAAACTAAGGTCGTCTGGATTTTCCTTCTCCCAGGAGTACAAAGCATCTCATGTAAAACAATGGTCTAAGAATGAAAGCCGATCACCAAGAGGAGAGTATAGTGCTCAATGACAACATTATGTTTCACTTGTTTTGCTTTGCTTTGTTGATTCATCTTTATCTAATCTCACTTTAACATATGTACGTATACTGGATCAGTCCGGTAGGGATATGATATAGGCCAACTTCTTACGTACTTACGTAAGGGATGCATTTTCCTAACAGATGAAAAAGACGAAGAACGTAAAGAAGACAGAGGTCCTCTTAACGCATTGAACTTACTTGAGACTATCCTTTTTTTAATCAAGCATTGTAATGATTGCAGGATATATATCTAAGAAGAAATCAAACCATTTTCATTTTCAATCGAAAGAGTAGTATTCAGTTAATACCCTATTGTTGTCGTTGTTGTTGTTCTTCTTATTGTTCTTGTTGTTGTTGATTCTGAGTATACTTGTATAATATCACATGCCAGTCACGTCCATTTCGGTATTTCTATAACAGTGACCTTATAATTATGAGGCACACAGAAAGAAAATGATGACACATAAGTTTTAGAGGCCTTTCATAAAAAAAGTGTGAGGTTACAAAAAAAGTGTATCAAAATGACGCGGTTATGATGTGGTATTTTGAATTATTCAATAATATTCATCACTAATAGTTATGAATATAATACTATTAATAATATACATAAGCATAGAATAATCATTAATGAAAATATATAAGTTCCTGTAAGAATTAAGTTAATCATAATCATAATGATATACTGATGAAGCATCTTACGTCAATGCTCCGACATATTATGCTCCGGTAACAAGTACTCCTGGCTTCATTTCGTCAAAGATTAATACTAGGTTAGGGTTATGGTTGCAGTTGGGTTTTCAATTAGGGTTAGGATAAGGGTAAGGGTCAGGTATCCAGGGTTGCAATTCGGAATTCGGTTAACCCTTTCAAAACAATTGACCACAGTTTTTGGTTTGGCTCAATAACTTTTGATTCAGAGCTCTAAAAATATACCAGTTGCTTGAGTAGAAAGAGCAACAATTTATGCACACACTGTGTCCATTTTTGTTGCATGGCCATATTGCGTTTGATGCCAGGAAATAAAACAAAGGAGAATAAGCTTTAAAATCCTTAAATTGGCAACACATTGAGAGATTCAAAATCATTGTTTTTATCGAAATTGGCCATTTTTCAACTTTTTTGACAAAGTTTATGACCATGTATATTGTTTTCAAAGACATTACATTTTATTAGAACCATGTAGCACTAAAGGAAAAATATAATTGTAAATTTGAAGAACAAAATGTGATCAATTTAACCCTTAAATAATTCCAGTCCTGAAAGGGTTAATGTATATTGAATGTGGAGCAATTGACTCAGGAACATGTATCGTACATCCCTTGCTCTCTTTATGGTAACTTACATGTACCTTTTCCATGCTTTGCCTAAATGCCCTCCCTCACTCTTTTTAAATTTCACCCACTCAAAAATTGTTTTTTAAAAAGATGGAAACATATCTCATGTCACATTTCTTTGGTTGATTTCTATAATATATCTCACAATGTTATCTACTCATTACTATTTACTCTGACTTATGTAATTTCTTCCATTTTTTTCCTCCATATTTTTGTTAGGCACCTTGATTGTACCTTTGGAAGGATATGTGCGCATTAGAATTGTAATTGTTATTATTATGCATATATTTTTTTATACCGTCTAGTCACGTTTCGCATATTGTACAAAGTTGGCAATCCCTGACTACCTTGAACGATTAATTATTGTCGGGTCAGATCATACACCTGTCATATCATATACCTATATCATGGGTAGACTAAGACACTAAGACAGGATTGTAATCACAGGCCTGTTGGCAAGAGATGGACGCGTATAATACAAAAAACCTTTACCAAAGATTATCGGCCATTGACCAGATCATGCGGTTATTAGTAATCGCTAGTCCTGAGATAATCAAATTAATAATACATACAAACTGAATCCCGCCTCCCAGTAGTTATTCATACAACTGTATGCTTTAGTAAATCACTTACATTAATACTTATCATGCTTATAACTAGTGAAAAATGAGTTTTAAAATATTAGACACCCAAAACTTACAAATCGAAAAAGACTGAAGGTTGCACTTTCTGAAGTTGAAGGCTGTCAAATCCTTTTTGAAGTTTTACGATATTTCTTCAAAATAATCTTTTCAAAAATTACTTTGAAGATTGATGATATTTCTCCACATACTCTTTTTAAAAATCTTTCTTTGAATTTTATTCAAGAAATCAAGACCACAAAATCTGTGTGTACCAGTAATTAATTCATAACACCACAACACCATTGTGCATTGCACCTGTCATTTCTGCCAACATTTTGCTGTCCAGTGGCATTAATGATTCGTGAGTCTGGGTTAAAAGAGGTGCCCTTGCGACTCACAGTGGCATGGCTGTGTTCTGAATTGATCTTCGTATAAACATGTTCTTTCATTCTAATGCACAATGACATTGCTGTGTTCTGAATTATTCTTTGTTATTATAATATAATCTGAATAGAAACATCTCCTTCCATTTTCCACAGATCATTTTCGAGGGTGTGATAGGTGCTAAAGACAGTGATCTAGCTATTGATGACGTAGATGTTACAGATAGGTTCAACAAAAGTAAGTATTGTCCTCAAATTTCATGTATGATTATCGAACAAAAGTTGTTTTTGACGACCGGAAAGTATGTTTTCAAGCTCTGCCCGACATAGCAACTACGCATGGTTAATGTTGCATTCACCGATATAGGCTCAAACATTAAAACAAAACGAACCAAAAAACAAAAAAACAAAAACAAACAAACAAAACACAGCATAGGGCTTAGCCATTTTCAGACCAAGAAGAAACAAAATAGCTACAGTAGATGCCTCATATTGCAGGAAACTAATGTAGATATTTCAGAAATTTTCTGGGAATCATACTCCCTGAAACATTAGCATTGAGGTCGCCAATACGGTGCACAGAGTTATTTCACGTCACCCCCTCCTGATTATAGATATTTGGACACGCCTCTGTTATAGATGAGTTGAGTAGTTAATTGGCATGTGTTTTTAGAAGAATAAAGCATCAACGAAAGATTTAAACTTATGTAAGCTTATAAAACACAAGGCCTATTATACATAAGCTTAATTCTAAATGGCTGCAGTAAAAAAAACACTATGGTATGTAGTTAGTCAACATTTTGGCTTAGTAAAGTTGTTTTTTCTTTGAGGGGAGGGAACCCGAGTCTATATTGCCTGCCTACTCTTTTCGCTCTCGCGTCCATCTAACCAAAGCTTGTACATTCAATATTTTCCATTCATTGATTCTGTCGTTATTTAGAGGTGTTGTGGATCAGTGGATAAGTCCCCGGACTTTGAACCACGAGGTCCGGGGTTCGAATCCCACCGCAGCACTAGCGTCCTTTGGCAGGACGTTAATCTACATTTGCCACTCTCCACCCAGGTGTTAAATGGGTACCCGGTAGGATGCGAAAGTTAATGTCGTTTACTTAGCAATGTGAGCGCCATGGCCCATTGCTGGAATACTCCCCAGGGAGTGGAGAATGTGCATACATTGTGTGCGGGCAAGCCAGAATCCGATGACCGGGGTAATAATATATCTGTTAAGCGCTTAGAGACATCTCCGATGTATTAGGCGCTATATAAAAGCGGAATATTATTATTATTTTACAAAACAACAACAAACAAACACACTTCAATAAACCCGCTATCTTCATGATCATAGATGGCTATTAAGAAAGCAAATATTAATGGCATTACAGAAATCTGGCATCACGAACAAAAAATGAATAACTCGAATGATGCGCAGCATTGTTTGATAGAGACTATATTTATTCAGGATTATGTCGATATGATATTATGGCAATTTTTAAAGATGCACTGTTCGAATACATTTGGACGTGGGCCAAAATATGAGGCTGAACGAGAACATTGGCACCTCAATATAAGAGAAGACATGTAAAAGACGGATGTGGGATCTGGATGGCCTCTAATTGTTTATGGTTAAAAGAGAAAGAGAAAGAGAGAGAGAGAGAGAGAGAGAGAGAGAAACAGAGAGAGAGAGAGAGAAAGAGAAAGAGAGCAAGAGAGAGTGGGCAATGGGGAATGGGTGAGACCTCGTATAAAAGTGGTCTCTCTCTTTTTCTCATTCAAGTTACATTTTGATATGACAATAATGGTGATACTCACATAATCTACTCGCCATATACACTGCATTAACCTCATATCAGTATAATACATGTACAAGGCTTCAATCTGTTCCTACTTTTGAGGCAACGAAATTCATATAAAATATCTAATGCATGTTTGGCAGAATGCGGCATGAATGCTTTCCTGATGTCTTTTAGTAAACAATTTGGCACAATGTTAGTTTCCTTCAAGAAACTGCTGGTTAATTTCTTGATGGCAATACAATGTATCTTTCATACTTTTATTCAGTGTAGGGTAACAATGCCTTCTAATATATAATTGCAAATTATTGGCTCCTGAATGGAATTCTTCATCACTCATTTCATGTATTTTCAGTAGTTACGTTACTAAGAATACTCTACTACTACCACTAGTAGTAGTAGTAGTAGTAGTAGTAGTAGTAGTAGTAGTAGTAGTAGTAGTAGTAGTAGTAGTAGTAGTAGTAGTAGTAGTAGTAGTAGTAATAGTAGTAGTAGTAGTAGTAGTAGTAGTAGTTGTTGTAGTAGAAGTAGTAGTAGTAGTAGTAGTAGTAGTAGTAGTAGTAGTAGTAGTACTTCTTCTTCTTCTTCTTCTTCTACTACTACTACTACTACTACTAATACTACTAATACTACTACTTCTACTTCTTCTTCTTCTTCTTCTTCTTCTTCTACTACTACTACTTCTACTACTACTACTACTACTATTACTACAACAACAACCACTACTACTACATGTAAATACTACTAATACTACTAGTAGTGCTTCTTCTTCTTCTCCTCCTCCTCCTCCTCCTACTACTACTACTACTGTACTACTGCTACATCTACTACTATTTATTACTACTACTACTACTACTAAAACTACTACTACGACCACCCTCCTCCTCCTTCTCCTCCTCCTCCTCTCCTCCTCCTCCTCCTCCTCCTCCCCCTACTACTACTACTACTACTACTACTACTACTACTACTACTACTACTACTACTACTACTACTACTACTACTACTACTACTACTACAACTACTACTACTACCACTACTATTGAATAGTTTTTCTGTTTTTAATGCATCCACGTTCAAACAAGAATGTTTCCTATAATCGTGCCCATTTATTTTATGTACTTAGCATAATCCTACATTTCTTTTTTTTTTTTTAATATATAATTTTACCCATTTCAATCATCGGGAACTTGTTGAATTGTTCCTGAAGATTGGGCGGCCCCGTCCAGTGGTAAAATTCTAAGAAAAATCCAGGTATAGAGTGTAACGTGATATCATTAATAGTTCAAGGTTGGGAGAATCCGAAAAAAGTGCGATGTAATCATATCAACTTCAAACTTTCTAGAAAGAGGCTGCCCCATTCTAAATTACTTAAGCTTCGTCGTCCTTGGGTATCTTGAATTAATGAGTCACACATTATGAGGTTGGCCTGTATTGCCGATATTGTCATCAATTTCGTTTGGCACAAGACTTGTTTATGATAACATCTAGAAATGTTCTTTCTGCATAATGGTTAAACTCAGACATTAATAGAGATTCCTTCTCTATTGCTAGCACAACGTGATTTAATTCTTCATGAGTTAAGCATATAAACAAGTAAATTACATCCGTATAAATTGATTACGTAGAGTTGGATCATTAAATTGTTTCTTTTTCACTTAAAGAAACTTTGTTTAGGAAACGACATTCTAAACTAAATAATGGTGATAAATTTGCGTATTGATTTAAATATAAGTTAAACTAAAAGTCATTTCGAAAATATATATTCTACATATCAGTTCACGTTATATTATTTAAATTCAGAGAACATTAATTGGTTTGCTAAAAACGATACTCAGATCAGGGGCTTAGAATAAAACGACGTAATTACTTTCCTGATGACTACCATAATAATGGCTTTTCAAAGGGCACAAATGCGTCGACTCGGTTTCGAGACCATTGCTTTATCACTGAACCATCACGCCTCCTTATCATGTTCAGTATCACCTACCATGCCCCCCCCCCTGAGTTAGCGGGTTTTAAAGTTGTGCTTCAAGTTCACTAATGTTGTGCCTTGCCAAAAATAGCTAAATTACATATCAATAACACAGAGCACCTGACTTTACTGAGTTGGCTCAGTCGGAAAAGCGTCTGCCTGTCGAACCAAAGATCGCGGGTTCGAACCCACCCCAGGCGGATGACTGAAGCCTGCCTTGTGTGTTAACGTGCCCCTCCCTTGCTTCATAGACACAGGTTATGTTACAGTGGAAAACACCCCGTCCCTCGGATAAGACTTTAACTGGAGGCCCCCGTGTAGAGGACAGTCACCACTTTTGCACGTTAAGAACCCACTGCACTATTCGAATAAGAGTAGGAGAAACCCCGTTGTAGTGGTACACCTGCACATCCAAATCAGTTACATCGGGAGGAGAGACCTTAGGGTCACAGTGATTCAGTTCGCTTTTCCCCTCCCAGGCACAGGTGACGCCAAATACTTAATAATAATAATAATAATAATGATAATAATAATAATAATAATAATAATAATAATAATAATAATGATAATAATTATAATAATGATAATAATAATAATAATAATATTAATAATAATAATGATAATAATAATAATAATAATGATAATAATAATAATAATAATAATAATATTAATAATAATAATAATAATGATAATAATGATAATAATAATAATAATGATAATAATAATAATAATAATAATAATAATAATAATAATAATAATAATAATAATAATACCATAGCAGTATGCATGTTACACTTGCTTTTCTGTTCATGGGCATGATAGATGCTAACATATTAAATATAAAGTTCAGTTCTGGTCAAGCACTTGCATTTTGAAAGAAAGTGTCTGGAAGCAATTTGGAAAGTTCGATATAGTAGTAAATAAGAATCGATGTATACCGATGTTTTGGATTGATCAAAATGATAAGAAATGGACACAGTTTTGCTGAAAATCACATGCACTGCACACAGCGATGGGTATATGGGACTACAGACACATGTGTGCATGAAAATTTGGTCCAAACTTTCAGCTATTTCTTGTCATGTTTTGAATATGTGTGCATTTGAAGAGTAATCCTTATCAAGGGTAATTTCTCTAATGATATTCTTCTAAACTGACATAAAAAGAGGGAGAAAGCTCACGAATTATTGTTCAGTTATACGAGAACTCAACTTTCTCCTTCAGCTCATAACGACTCTTCGCTTAATCATGCGCTTTATAAATTAATTATATTATTCAGCGATATTGATTATCAGTCCTTTAATAATATGTGCATAGTTTTCATGAGTGTGCTCACAATATTGTTAATGAGGGTGGGGTTGATGTTAGGGATATACGTCTACCCCCTAGACTTGCATTAAAAAGTATCGAGTTCTTGACTAGCTGTAGAGGGACGAAACCATAGCGACTGATATCGTATTACAGACAAGATTGAGAGCCACTCATGACTCCTGAAGGCTAATACACACAGGTAAAATGAATTGCTTAGTCTCGGGATCCCCAAAAGATACTATCACATGAGTCATGATAAGGAGAAGGAAATCAAATGAACGTAAATCAAAAAAGGAGGAGGAAAAGGAACAAGCACCTGTAGGGAAGTCATATTCTAAATTTAGCTGAAGGTGTACCCGATGTTTCATTAGCAACAATGAAGAAAACATGTATCTGAACTGCCTAGGAGAGGAAAGTAAATCAAGGTTGTGGTGACGGTCATGAACTTGGTAAGAATAGCTTAAAGGTTACCGTGTAATGATATGATAATGAAAATCAAAGTTAAATGGTCTTATGTCTTATCTACCCAGGGTAGCCTGGTCTACCCAGGTCTTATCTACCCAGGGTAGGCGAAAATCATCCACTCACCGTCATTCACCGATGGAAAATCGCCATTAAACCAATAACAACAGCATCATTAGCATAAACACTATTCTTCATGAGAGCAATACCATCCTCTTCTTACTCCGGCTCTGATATGGCGCTAAAACAGTCAAGGAATTTCTTGCTTTTACTTTGAATTTACTTCACCTAGGGCGGAGAGTGGCAAATATAGATTAATGTCTAGTGTCGTGGCAGGGATTTGATCCCCATTCCTTTTGATCTATAGTCCACGACCAAGCCCCCTCAACATTGTTAATGACGAAATATCTACTCCGAAAGTAATGTTGAAACGTTAATGTAATATTTTATGGTGCCATTTATATCTGCTAAACAGGCCTAGACATGACAAAGAAAAATGAAGATATCTGGTTAATCGGATCTTTAATGGTACAGAGTGAGTTTTGATAAAGGTGAAAAGGCTGTGAGCTTCCTCATTCTTTTGATTCATATGTGGAAATAAATATGAGAAGCGATGCCGCTTGAAAATGATTGTACCTAAAATTCCCTCACGTTGCGAATATGACTAATTTTACGACGTTGAACCAATGCTGCCACGTGTGTGTAGTCCCATACATCTGTGTACAGTGCTTCTCACTGTTAAGAATTTTTAGCGAGATTGAGTCAATTTATAATTTTGATGATTCAAAACATCACAATACACATTTATCCTTATGTGCAGCCTAATCAACCTTTCCCAGGACAGTGACTTCTAAACAGTTTCTTTCTGAATGAAATCACGTGACCAGTGCTCAACATAATTATTATCTAACATTCATTTCTTTCATCTTTTTCCCTACAGCCAAGCCTACAGTAGGTAAACCAATGGATCCAAGGGGTACAGAACCTGGTGGTATTACCCCTCGGAGCTCCAACGGGGCTTCTACAGGTGGTATAACACTGTATCCTAACGGTGAGCTCCCACCTATAGGACCAGGCACAGATGATGTCGACCCAGACATTGCATGTAAGTAATAAAGACATCTACCCCTGGAGCACTGGTGGTTTTAGAGAGGCACAACTGGCCCTTGCCCCTTAACCCCCCCCCCCCGTTTTTTGAAACCCCATTGGCATACCTCAGGGTACACAACAGCAGCCAAAATGCCCCCTTTGTTGAGACATTTGGGAATAGTGCTCTACCATTTTGCAAAATCTTATATCCGCCCCTGCCCTCGTATTGCAACCTGGAGATCTAAACCACCCAGACAATTCAGGATTATAAGAATTATATCTGGTCATTACCTTATCGTGTTTAAATTCGACACCCAAAACTATTATGTTCTGAACGTTAGATGGAGACATTCTATTAAGGTGCTAATGGATGGCCTTCGGTTCAGAAAGCAAGTGTGTAAATGATGAATGAGTAACTTTGCAACTATCAAATAACAGCAATCAGTGTAGTAATGTTGGTACGTGTATGCTCATTTGCTATGTTTGAATTCTAACTGTGGGCCTTATCTTTTGTTCACAATGATATGATTTTACATTCAATTTTATGTTTTATTGTATTTTTAATTTCATATTATATATCTGTCATTTTGCGTTTCATTTTAATTCAATTAAACTTCAAATTTCTGCACAATCAACCAAATCAAATGGAATATTTAGGCGCGGTTACTAATCAGCAAATCATTTATCAAAATATTATAGAAGATATCTAAAGGCATCCTCTTTGTCCCTTTTCCCTTTTCCCCCTTATTTTTATTGCTGTAATTATTCTATTGACTGTGTATATTATGCATTTTCCATATTTTCTTGTATTTTATACATTTCTGTACTTCATATAGTTCATGTATTTCATGTATTTCATGTATTTCGTTACTTTATGTTTACAGGACGTGCTTAAATGTAAAGCAGTTTTCTTTATAACTGAACGCACATTCCCTAATTTTAAATAAAACTTTACTAAATGATAAAATAGATAATTAAATTTCATCTATAATTTTATCTTTCATTTTATTGTTGATTTCATGCTCCATTTTATCCTGTTTTTTTTTTTTTTTTTTTACAGTGAGTTTAGTCACCGTCGCTGTTGCTCTGTTCGCTGCTACCTGTCTAATGTTACTTGTCACCGTTATAATACATTATAAAGTCTGCAATCAAAGAAGGTAAGCACAACTTGGGTTTGAAGAGCATTATCCCGATTTTGTAACAGGAAATAGAAAAAAAAAGTTGGAAAGGAAAATTAAAACGATCGCAAACAAAAAAGAAAGATCAAAAGGCCAACTAAACTGTAAAATCAATCCTCTATTTCCAAATACAATCCCACACGAAGTATTCGCTCGTCATCAGACAAACTTGCTTCATACACCTAGAATAAAGCATGCTTGGGGCGATCGGGCTTTCTCAGCTATGGGTCTGAAACTCTGGAATGAACTCCCCCTACAAAAAATACAGAAACATTCAAATCACAAGTGAAAACGTATTCTCTTCGATGTAATTATTGCAATATTTTAATATTTCAATTTACTATGTTTAGGGGAATTTTGTATGTATTTTTCTCTAAGCGCCATGAGCACCGATAGGTGGACCTGTGCGCTATACAAGTAGGCACTATTATTATTATTATTATTATTATTATTATTATTATTATTATTATTATTATTATTATTATTATTTATTATTATCATTATTATCATTATTATTATTATTATCATTATTATTATTATTATTATTATTATTATTATTATTATTATTATTATTATTATTATTATTATTATTATTACTATTATTATCATTATATTTATTTTCATGCCCTATAAAATCATACTCGGATGCAATATGTTATTGTTTTCACATTCCAATACGTGATGCGTTAGGATATTGATGTTCCTTCCTTGCAATCATTTTAACATAAAAATGGTCAGAAGAAGAAATGAAGAATACATGAAAACGAAAACATTGTGGTGTTGAAACGCATGTCATAACGCATGCTAATAGCTAGATTGTGTTTGTGAGAGTAGAAGAAGTGCCTGGTTTGTACATAGAGGTCGAGTTAGGGGTAGGATTTTATCTCCATCCCGACTCAGGATGTGTGACCGAGAGCGGTTAGTTTCCAGAGGGAATCGTCGCTACCTCTCGCCATCCTCAGACCTGTCATAAACACAGGATATATCCTAGGCCAGGTTGGGAGAAGGGCTAAGTCTTGCCCTCGGCCGTCTTCTAACATCCCATCCGGAGAATGATGTTATCTGAAAAGAACCTCCCCAACATACTCCAGATATAGTCTTTTATTCTTTGGCGAAAATAGAAAAAAAAAATATTTTGAAATTTTATTATTAAGGGGAAAGTTCTAACTAAGATTTTTCCAATACATGTTGCCTCATTATAACCCTACTCCTAATCCTAACATCCTTTCTGGAACATGATGTTATCAGAAAAGAACTTTCCTAACGTACTCCAGGTACAGTCTTTTACTCCTTGATGAAAATAGAAAAAAATATTAAGATGAATGCTCTGACACAGATTTCTCCAGTGTATGTTGCGACATTTAATCATACTGGATCCTAACCGGACCATCCCTTCCGGAGGAGCTTTCCCCAAACATACTCCAGATTCCATGGATACAGTATTTCATTTTTTGATTGCAGAATTTCATTATTTAGATGAATGTTCGGACACAGCTTTCTGTACTATTTATTGCGACATAAATCAAAACACTATAACACACGATCAGTCCCTCAGCGGCCAAGATCTGGAAGCAGGAAGGGGATAGAGGATGGGGCCATCAACTCCACCCCCCCCCCCGACATTAAAGTCTCCGAAAACTAGTGTTCTTATGAGCTATCATTGTCCCCGAAGATTATACACAAAATAGTTTAAATCTTTGAGAACTAGGGAAGTATATTTCAGGAATATTTTCGCGAGTCGTATTCTGGAGGAGCATCTTTCTACGTCAAACTTGGAAAAAGCATGGAAGCAGAAATTAGATTGCTTTGACACAGGTGTTATCTTCATTTGTGCTTAAAACTTATGGGAAAACGTAAACATATAAAACTACAGGAATCGAACATAACAAGGTGATGAAAAGGGGCAAATACGTTTGATATATTTAAAGCCGAACTTCAAGATTAGAAGACAAATCAAGTGAAATGCCAATCATGTGAATACCAAATACGCACAGTCCTAATGTCTCCTACTAATTGTATTGCAGGAAAAATCACTACCCATCGCACATCGTCTATCATGGACCATCATACTACAACAGGGACGTTGAACGCCATGGTAATGAAAGGGAAGGTTATATGACGCTTAACTTTGACGGTAGCCGAGCATCTTCGTCGGGAACAGCTACCGACCTTCTCACCATGTCTGATCGTCATGACATGGCATCAAAGAATGGTGATCGCATCTCACTAGCTAGCTTCACCAGAGCAAGCTCAGTCTCAGAACAAAGACCTAGACTACCTACTAGAAGAGAAAGTAGAACATTCCCAATCGTTCGAGAACTAAAAAACCTTCTACATGCAGTACACATGCGAAGGATACGTACGCTAAGTCAGCATCTATCTGTAGCAGAGATAGAAATGTTACGTCACGAGTTGAGTAGTAGATCCACCGCTCCCACGCATCCAGATGTGTCACATGACCGGACAATGTCAACCATTCTCCTCGATACGAGTGCATCAACTATACGTCCAATGAGTGAAATAAGCGAGCATTTTTATTATAGTCTGTTTCCTGATCCTAACGGGGAAGGTGGAGCTCGTACTCCGGCTCAACGTCGGCACGATCCACGTGCTCCTCTCGTGTCGGGTCGACCAGCGCACACCTCATCGACGATGGCGCAAGCTGGTCCGTTGGTCGATCGAACTGGTCGTACGGTGGGACAAAGTCACGCATCGTCGACGGGTGAAGAAGCAACACATTCCTCTATAATTCCATCCGAAGAGAGTAGTGGTCCTCTAGAGGATGTTACATCTACAACCATTGCTGCTGGTGATGACACGGAGATGGTGGACAATGAAATTTATGAATCGTATACGGAGAATGAAGTGTCTTGCTGATACTATGACTTCTCAGTGGCCGAAATTCACGAAGGAGGTTTATCTTTCACCATTGACATGATCCATGCCATGGTTTAAACGTCCATATTAGTACCCACGTGTCCTCACGTCCAATGAACAAGCAAAACAAGCTTGTTATATGCTTATTTTGGTCTAAAGGTGAGGTTTCAACCATGGCTTAGATTATGGTTTAAATTGAGCCGTCTTGGTGAATCCGGGCTCATATGACTGACCCTAGTTATAATGCTAGGGACTCCTGCATAAAAATAGAATTAAACGCAACTCTAATGAATAAAAGCAATGTTGATTTTAGAAGCAGAGGTCCTGGAAATCAAAATGCGTTTTTTCTTGGGTGATGCGTATTCATTAATTTTATAGCAAGAAGCCCCAGAGCACAAATGTATTTTAGAATATTCAGTTCATAAATGTATTCGAATATTAATGATACCTAGGCCTTAATTGGCGGTGACCTGTGACCACAATGGGCTTATATGCCCATTGAATATGAGGTGCCGTTTGCTGACATTGAACTGCCACAGCGTCTGGCACAGTCTTTGACGCTCCGCGTAAAGCCCGGATCACATTTTCATTTTCATTTCGATTGCGTCAGTACATGCGCTAATCGAGCCTGTGAAGGGAATTCACCCATACGCATGTAATTAGAATTATTGTTTGCAAGGTCCATTTTGCAATAAGCTTTTAAACGACATTACTCTTCCATGATACACCAAACACCGTACTCGCCACTGACGCGATCCTAACGTCAGCAAACGACCCCTCGTGTGAGCTTAGCTAGTGACATCGAGTAAAGGTAAATGAACAATGATCAATGCAAGCATTGAGTTAAATTATTGGCGTATACTCTCGTTGCCTTCGTTTGATCGATTGGCACATGTATTAACGCAATCGTGGTGAGCCCTTGTGAGCAACAATTTATGCAACCTACATTGTGATTAATGAAATGCAAAACTTATAAAAGTTCAAAAGACCAATTAATCGCTAGGCGCTTAAGGAAACTAGCATCCATGAACTTGGTTACATTTGTGAATTGGAATATTAGAGTAAAAATCTCAGTCTGAAGGTATTACTGAGAAGAGACCATCCGATACATGTATTTATAAAACCTTACAGGCCTGTAGCTGCCCAACCGCATACTTTATCTTGTATACTTTGCTGGTAACTTGCTTTATATGTTTTTAGGTCTAGAGCAAAGGACCTGGGGAGCGTTTCATCAAGCGTTTTGTCAGTGATTTTTACTGACAAATTTGCTCACAGCCAATCAGATGCAAGGATTTCAGTAGCTTATAACAGTTATCGGTAAAAATCACTGACAAAACGCTTGATGAAACGCTCCCCTGGTAATATCGTCGACTTGTATCAAAGGTCAACTTAAGTGACACGTCACACGATTTTAAAATGTTATTTAATGACATAATGATGGATATTTTGTACTGCTTGGTGTATATAATTATAAGGATTGTATGAATTTAGATGTAAATAGCTGTTCCTATTCCCTTTTAAGAATAGATGACATTTTGAATACTGCTTTGGTTGAACAAAGCATAACGGAGCTTTTAAAGAATAGATAATCGGATAGGCGTTTATGTTCAAGAACTAATGATGGGATCTGTCAAAGCCTAATCCTAAAATATGAAATTGGCCGATGGATGACGCCATTAGAAAGTAAAGTGTCTGTAGATATGTTTGGGTATTTTGAGATGTGTGACTTTTTTTCCGATTGCACGCACTTATTTGTCAAAATGTTGCTCATAATCAAATTATACCGTTGTCCCTTCAATGCATATATAACATAGGATTATGTTGTTCATTCTACATTGTTTCACCATACTAATGAAGTTTTAATTAACTCTTCTGAAATACTCTTTGTATCGCCCATCGATGGTGGAGTTTGTGACCCAAATGACGCCCGTCCGTCGTCCGTCAAAAATGTTAAAGTGGTTATGTCGGTCGGGGGGAGGGGGGGGGGGGGGGGGGGTGTCACATGCTAAGGTCAAAGGTCATTTGAGGTCATATATGTTCACATTTACGTGCAAGACTCTCTTGTGACATCTGATTTGGCAAGACTCATGACTGAAATCTTCATCTTTTAAAAAAAATGAAAATTTGTTGGTGGTAAGAGTAAAATTTGACTGATTGCCATTATACACGTACCAACAACAACAACGTTAATCATATTAACCAAACTTGGGTCAGAGATGCGCTTGGAGGACCGTCATCTTATGGTGCTGTCGAGGGTCACATGGTAAGGTCAAAGTTCATTTGAGGTCATATGTTAAAGGGTACCAATCGCAAAAAAATATATACATTGCTCTGTGTATTAGGGGTTCCATGTCGCTATACTATATTCGAAATATAAGCTTCAAATGTCGATTCTTTGAAGAGATATTGCAAGTTGAAATACACTCCCAATAAACAAAACAGGGACTTGTGAGGAGACTAGTGACAAACCGATACGCGCTCGTGTAGAATGGCCGGCACGGAACCGAACTCGGAGTGGGTTTTATGTTTTCCTTCATTTGCTTCTGGTCATACTTCATAACCCATAGAAGGCCAGATAAAGTGTTTTGAGGTTGATTTTATAAAGGTCAAAGGTCATTTGAGGTCATATATGTTCACATTTACGTGCAAGACTCTCTTGTGACATCTGATTTGGCAAGACTCATGACTGAAATCTTCATCTTTTAAAAAAAATGAAAATTTGTTGGTGGTAAGAGTAAAATTTGACTGATTGCCATTATACACGTACCAACAACAACAACGTTAATCCTATTAACCAAACTTGGGTCAGAGATGCGCTTGGAGGACCGTCATCTTATGGTGCTGTCGAGGGTCACATGGTAAGGTCAAAGTTCATTTGAGGTCATATGTTAAAGGGTACCAATCGCAAAAAAATATATACATTGCTCTGTGTATTGGGGGTTCCATGTCGCTATACTATATTCGAAATATAAGCTTCAAATGTCGATTCTTTGAAGAGATATTGCAAGTTGAAATACACTCCCAATAAACAAAACAGGGACTTGTAAGGAGACTAGTGACAAACCGATACGCGCTCGTGTAGAATGGCCGGCACGGAACCGAACTCGGAGTGGGTTTTATGTTTTCCTTCATTTGCTTCTGGTCATACTTCATAACCCATAGAAGGCCAGATAAAGTGTTTTGAGGTTGATTTTATAAATTCTAGCTGTACACAAATTATTTTTAGGTGATTGGTACACTTTAATTTTTAAAGTTTAACTTCCAGACTCTCTTGTGAAAATTAACATGGTAACCGTTAATCCTATTATGACCAAACTTAGGTCAGAAATGTACTTGGGGGACCTTCATCTTTATATGGTACTGTCGAGGGTCACATGCTAAGGTCATATGTTTATTAAAGTTTACCTGTAAAACTCTCTTTTATAAACATATAACTTGTCAACAGTTAATCCTGCTGTAAGTAGATGGCGAGACACAATCTACCTATTGCCTTGTTTTTATAAAACAGCGAAAGAATGGAATATGTTTACTCCTTTAAAAAAGGAAATGAAATTTCAAGATCGAATCAGTATACATTTTAGGCATCTCCTAAAACATGTAAAATAAGATAAGGTTGATAAGCAACTGGAAAGGCTGATGCTGTAGAAAATAAAAGAAAAAAAAATGTGTGTGTACTGTGAGGTTTTGGAATCATCAAATTCTCACTGAAAAAACACATGCTCTGCGCACAGAAATGGGTACATGGGACTGCGCACACACATGTGGCATGAACGTTCGGCCAGGACACTTCAGGTGTTTCTAGTCACGTTTCGAATATGAGGGTATTTGAGGAGCAATCCTTTTCAGGGGACATTTCTACCATGATGTGCTTCCAAGCTGACAAAACGAATTAGAATGCTCACTCTAATATACTGTTGTGTTTAACAAGAAAGTGTATTTAAGACAATGATTTTCAGCGATTGATGACCCTATTAACCAACGCAAGGTATCATTGTAAATCATAAAGGATTGTTCTTTGAGATGATAATTATGCATTTCATCACTGGTTAACATAATACAGGAATTTTTCAAGTGTGTAAAGAAGAAATAGAATTGCCTTTACATGAAACGTCCAGTATGTCTAAGAGAAAATCAGATAAAAGCCTGTTTACACGAATCACATAGGTTCTGTGGTAAATAAAAAAAAAAAGGCAGAAATATTTTCAAATGATAATTTTATGTGAATACTGTTTTTTGTAGTATGGATATTGCACTTGTAAACGTTTTGACCCATACTAAACACTAAATATGATCATGCTTTTCAACAGATCCTATTCTGTACTATTTAAGAGTAAAAACATTGACGAATATTGTCTAACATGGTCCCTTTTTATTACATTCTTATAGCTACACTAATTATATACTAATATATTTGTTCTACGAAATTCACCCGGAACATTTTTTTTTTTTGCAGAGAAATATATTTTGATACCAAAATATTTTTAAAATAGGTAATTGCACCGTACAGGTGAATAACTCTAATACCAATGCAGTCTGAGGTTAAATATCATGGTACCCACGGCTAATAAAACAACACTTTACTACAATGAATTTACAACAAATTGTTGTTCTATGTTCTTAATGCGTTTTTGCACTCAAATTAATTACTTTTATTTTAAGGGTAGCTTGTTTTATGCCTTCCTTTGTTTGTTTCTAGTTTCTCTCTTTACAGCCTTGTCCTCTACACTATCTACGTGTCAACGAACTTTAGACTAATTTGTGCGACCTAGATGAAGAGCACAGACACTGTGTAATCAATGATTAATCATGATCATGTTTGCAACGTAAAGCACAGACCACGCACATCCAGGGATATACCGTCTGGCATTCATGACACAAGATCATATAGGTGACTACTACACGAAATTTAGCCACTGGCTGAAGCATTATACAGTGTAAGTCAATAAAAAGGAAACCCACATTCAACCCACAATTTGTCAGTACTCCATTAATATTGCTTAAAATCACTGCTATGGTAAAGTTTGATTCTTTATTTGATATAATAGGTTAGATGACGGAACACTGCTCTTTTCCCCAATACATGGAAGTACAAAAAGACCTTTAGCTGAGAGCTGAAGGGAACGAATTAAAGGGGAAACTGACACCAATTGAAAAGGACTGTCATATAACATTATAGGCCAATTACAATAAAAGGCTCGCAAAGTGAAACCAATCCAATATTTCGTTTTTTAGTTAATACTTAAACTCTCCTTTTATTACAAAAACAACAATATAAAAACAAATAACACTTGTATATATCAGATGAGAAATAAAGTCCATAGCGCAGAAAAAGCGAACGTATACATGGGGTGATTTCAAGTTCAGTGTTGAAAGCTGGTGTTGGTGTTTGGGCTATACTAGCACCAGCCACAACACCGAACTTAAAATGAGGCTGATGCTGGGATTGACTTCACTCGGTGTTGAGCTATCAATAACGTGTTTGGTATCCTTTTTGTAAACCCATATTCGGTGTTGGAGCTAGGTTCAGCAGCCTGATTCACGCTCTCAACACCAACACCAACACCAACACCGTACCTGAAATCGCCCATGTTATCCGTTCAATTGACAAGTGTAGACAGAAATGGAAACAGAAATGGAAAGAAAGGAAATAATCCATTTTGAAATTCGGGGGGGGGGGGGTCACCACATGATTTAACTTTTGTACCTTGTCCGAAATGTCTGGAAAAAAAATTTCTGACAACCAAAAAAAAAAAAAAGAAGAAAAGAAAAAGGTCATCACATTTTTGGGGTCTAGTTTTCCTCCAGAATTCTCTGACAAACAAACAAACAAACAAACAAAACATGTTATTTAAAAAAGGGGGGGGGGAGGCATTCGCCTATCTCCAAAAAGGTGGGGGGGGCATGTCCCCCTGTCCCCCTGGATTTGCGCCCATGGGGTAGAGAAACATAAACTCGACTATTTAGCATGATTAGCCAATCAGGATTAAGCTTCGGCTAACAATTTTATACCTTGATCATAAATGGTAAATCTCAGCCAATCATGATGAAGCTTCGAGTTACATCTACACACCATGATGTTGACTGGTTAATCAATCAGGATTCAGGATTTCAGGTCGAAGTCACACTTACACCTTGATCGTATAATAATTAAATTATCTTAGCCAATCAAGATTCAGGGGTGGATCATGCTTTAACACACTGATCATGATTGGCTGACCGTAGCGTGTTTTGATTTATTCCATCATGCATTATCTATTTATTTATATTTGTACTTGCCCACCTCTGTATAAAATATTCAGACAATTCAATATAGTGCGTCCCAGCAAAAAAGTTAGCAGTCAGCAAATGTCTCACCAAATAAATATTTCAAAATATTTGTCGGAAATTTACTCACATGTGGATAGCTTAGGGTCTCTTATATCAAATGATACAAACAAATCTTGCGATATTTTAAGCTCGAGTGAGCAAAAGCGACTTATGCGAAAGGGTGCAAAACCCAGACTTGACAAGAATTGGTATGCGTTCTGGCTATATATTAACAAAAAATTGAGACCTGTTAAAAGTTGACAGTTGGAAAAGTCTCCCCAAATGAACATTAAAAAAAATGTTCATGAAATTTTCATACATATGGATATCTTAGGGTCTCTGCTATTAGATGATACCAAAACATCCAACTATATTACGCTTGAGTGAGCAAAAACGATTGGTGTGAAATGGTCCAAAATCCATTGTTGACAAATAATTGTATTGGTTCTGGCTGGTATCAGGAAAGTTGAGAGTCTTGAAAAGAATTTTCATATCTGATCATTAAAAGGAAATTTATGACATGTATGAAAGAATGGCTTTGTTTTCTGTATTTCCTGACATGTCCTATCAACACTTATAGTTGACTAAGAAGGCCAGCTTGAATTAAAAACTCGCCAACACTAATATATATATATATTTTTAAAAAACTCAATAAAGTAGTTAATTGCTCACTGAAGTACAAAAATGATGATGAGATACCTAAGTACTTACAGAGAATAAATCCTTTCTTTCATTAGTTGTATTTTATTGATCAAAATACAAATTTCTAAGCCTTTTCATGGCTCTCAATTTTGCCAATACCAGTCAGGACAAATACCAATTCTTGTCGAGTCTGGATTTCGCACCTTTTCACAAAAGTGACCTTTGCTCACTCGAGAGTAAAATATAGCCAGATCTTGAGTCGTCATTGATACTTTCTACATTATTCACAGGTATGAAATTTGCTTCAAATATTTTGAACACGATAAAAACTACTTTCGAAAAATCAACTGAAGGCAATTTCAATAGCCCTGTCTATCACCTTTAGAAATGTGCGAACATTACAATGACGTATTACGTAATCCGGACCTAATTTTTATGGGCAGTACAATGGGCCTTTGAAATTGCCATTGAGTTAATTTTTCGAAA
Source organism: Heliocidaris tuberculata (assembly GCA_025618425.1). Lineage (NCBI taxonomy): Eukaryota > Metazoa > Echinodermata > Echinoidea > Camarodonta > Echinometridae > Heliocidaris > Heliocidaris tuberculata. Next base: position 21,810,742 of record CM046841.1, read on the forward strand.
GTAGTTTTTATCGTGTTTTTGAAATATTTATTTGGGGAGACTTTTGCTGACTGTTAACTTTTTTCTGATACGCACTGTAGTGGCTGAAGATCAAGATCATGATCTCTCATATCCCTTATCCCTGCTTCTCGGAATAGCGCATAACGCATATTCTTGCGGTACGAATGTAGCAAGAGACCTCCCTTTCATTGTAGGACGGGGTGACCCTGGTGGCAAGATGAAGCGGAAGCGACACAGTAAGTGAGTGAAGAAGAGATAGAGCTCCACTTTCGCTAGCTCCTCACCTATACATCTCCGACGTCCTGACAGAGCAGAAATAAAAAGCATAAAAATGATATCAACTTTTTTTCTAAATACACGAGTTGATATTAATTGAAAAGAGATAAGTGTAAAAAGAAAAAAGGAGGGGGGGGGGGGGACAAAGTGCACATAGTAATTTTGAAATGTTGCAGGGATAACAGATATCTATCATGTTGACTATTTTCTCATGGATGGGCTTTATGCTATCAACAACTTATACAAACACAAAACAAGACAAACTCCATTGAAAAGCGTTACTGGAGCATGGCATAAAATTTAAATGACTGAAATGAGTGATAAATATATTATCACACAGTATTTTTACTCTAATCAGTTTAAAAATGTGCGTTGAGCTAATTACGAGTCGAAAACCATTAAAAAAATTATATTGGCACATTCTTCTGTTACTTTTTTTTTAAAGTTCGGTAAACTACACTAAGCTCCTCAAGTAATGTTGACCTGAGTCATATGAGTAGGCACAATATAAATTCTAAGTGTTTGGTAAACTATGCCATAAAATTATGCATCATCAATCAATATTTACCGACAGAGAACGGAATGAGCTCCTCCCTTTGAACAGTCTGTTTGGTATCTGGGTTGAGAAACCTGTCTGGGTTGAATCTTTCAGGGTTCTCCCATAGGTCTGGGTCATGATGGATGGCCCACAAGTTTGGTAAGATCACCGTTCCTTTAGGGATGTCGTATCCATTGAGAACAGTATCTTGGGCAGGTGCATGTGGGACGCCTAAGGGTACGATGGACGCCTTGCGTTGAATCTCCAGTAAGGTTGCTTCTGTGTAAGGTAAGTTGGATCTGTCCCTAAGACCTGGCATCCGATCCGTACCCACCACTCTATCAAGTTCTTCTTGCACTTTCTCCTGAACATCTTGATTAATCACCATGAAAAGAAGCGCCCATTTCAGAGTTGTAGCGGTGGTCTCTGTACCCGCAACGAAGAGGTCTGCCACAGCCAAGAGCATGTTTGCATCATGAAAAGAATCTTGCAGAAGTTTCTGCTTTTTAACTTCAGCTATCCTATCGGCATACATGTGAATGAAACACTTTGCTGGTTCTGAATTATCGTCGTAATCCAGTTTAATTTTCCTTACAAGGGGATAAATGTACTTGTCGAATATAGCTTTGTGCTGGAAACACTTCTTAAGACCACTCCAAGGTAGGAAACGCAAGAATGGCAAAAAATTAAAAGCACCTCCGATTTCTGTAATCTCCACGATTCCAAAGAGTGCTTCGAGGACCCCCTTGAAGTCCTCGTCATCATACTGAAATCGCTTTCCAAAGTTCAACCAACAAATAACATTAGAGACTGAGACAGTAATATCATGGAAAGGAACAAACGGTTGGTTGCTGCGTTCTGTAAAGCTTTTTATAAGATGTTGAACCTCCTCAGAGATGGTCTCTTCCATTCGAAACTTTCCCATACCCAGAGAGCGGAGAGCAGAAAATGTGAATCGACGCTGTTCAATTTGAGTGGGACTATTATAACCGGCGATGAGACCTAGAAAAACAAACATATTTACACGTTTCATATGGGTGTTGCCGTGTCTTTTTTATCAGGATTTCAGGAGCATTTAAGAGTATGAAGATTCTCGTACTACTACAAAAGGGGAGGGGGCGGGCTTCCCCCAAATTGTCACCGTCTGTCATATTTCAACCCCCGGTATTCAATGAAGCAACTCACTTATTTGATAATGATGTGGGGCCTAGGGATGAGAAGACAAAAGGCGGCGCCACCTATTTTTCTTTTTTTTTGGGGGGGGGGGGGTGGGTGGAATTGACAACATCCAAAATACTACTCAAGCTCATAATTCCGAGATTACACATTTCGTAATTTCGAGTACAAACTTAATATACTCTTCAAGACTGAATGCAACAAAAAATATTAAAAAATAGAAAATAAAGTATTCCAAAAGATGAGGAAGATTATAAAATACACTAGTCTTTACGATGACTAAAATATTATATTATGGGAATTATCAGTCCAGGGGACTCAACTGTCACATAATGTCAGATAATCATTTATAGTTTAATTGGTCAAATAATATAGTTGCTGGCACAAATATTTTGGTGTATTTATCAGACTTATTTACTTTTTCCTTCAGATAGATGCTCTATCATAGCTATCTTGGGTCTATCGCTAAAGTCATCGCCAGACTTAGCAAAGGCTTGTTTGATAAGAGCATAGTCACTGAGTACTACAGCGTAGAATGATCCCATCTGCATGCTGAAGATTGGTCCATACTTCTTGGCCATGTTGGCCAGGGTCTTGTGGGGTGGCTGCTCACCAGCTAGGCTAAGAAGACTGCCAATTATTGGCCACTCAGGAGGTCCTTTTGGTGGAAGATTGGCATATGACTTCCTGGTTCTAGACCGGACAACCATCAGGGTAATAAGGAAAGTTACCACACCAAGGAGACATGTTGTAAGACTCACATCTTCCATTGATAAATCCATCTTATATAGACTAGAGTCCCTTTACGAAATATCGTCTACACTGTTCTTCATATAAATATAATTATGTTATGACAAAGAATCAAATCAAATACTTGCACAAACAAAACACGATCGAGGTTCAGATGAGTTGCTGGATATATCTTGTACTGATCGAGTACTCCTCTTGCCGAATTGAAATAATGAGTACTTCAAATAATGAATCAAGGAGGAACTTCAAACGGTGTAACACTAGGCATATGTAAGAACGCTCTAGGACTTCGCAATTCAGTCATAATGATGCTGTCTAAAGTACTAAAAATGAAGTACGATTAATACGTTTGGAACGCCAGACTAAGCAGTGAAGCGATATCACATGTACAGTGCAAAATAATGGCTCCCTTCAAGAATTATTGATTACCAAAGTCTATTTCTATAACCGGTCTAGATTCGTCGTCTTTTGTCACACAAAGTAAACAGAAACGTACTGTAATGCTCAGTCTACAAAGAAATCGAACAAAGGCATTCGAATAGAAAATGCTTACAGAAAGAAACCCCCCGCTATTGCATGTTTTCCTATATTTAGAAATTGAATAGAGTTTTTACCCACTCGAAATTTATTATGCGCATGTGGTAGAAGATCTTTAAATGATAATGTCCTGTCAGTAGATTAACCAAGGAGAAAGATTCATTTTAATTGCATTATGACTAGTCGATGCTTACGCAACGCTATCTTTTAGTTCTAAATACCAGGCGTGGTAACTGTGTAAACTTACATTTAATGATAATTGTAGTCATACAACATGTCTTACAATCGTATACTAGTATTATTCCCTTATAAAACGAAATGTGTCTTAAATTGCAGACTACGCTTGAGACTTACATAGTCCTCAATTTTCGCAGTACCTGGAAATTAACATGTACAAGAAATGACTGTCAGAGAGAGAGAACATTGCCTTGCACACTTACTTCCGTAATATAAAACTTGAAAATGTATGAAATCGTGGATAAGATGTCTGCATCTGTTTTATATTATGGCCTTACGCCATTTATTTTAGCAGGCTTAATCGCATTCCTATTTTCATTTATTCTGGTTCGATCGGGGAGGAGAAAGAAGTACAGCAATCTCCCACCCAGAGGTCCCCGAGAATGGCCGATACTAGGGAGTCTACCAAGTCTCGCGGGCAAAGATATGCCGCATGTGATCATCGCCAAGATGGCCAAGAAGTATGGACCTATCTTCAGTATGCAGATGGGTTCATTCTACTCTGTAGTACTTAGTGATTATACTCTCATTAGACAAGCTTTTGCTAAATCGAATGATGAATTCAGTGACAGACCAAAGATCACAATGATTGAGAATATTGCTGAGGGAAAGGGTAAGTAGCGGCATGTAATTAGAAAATATTTCTTCTTTTTTAGTCGGCTTGACCTTTTATGAACCCAGAAAAGTTTTGTCCGTTTAAGTTTGTTTTTTGTTGTTATTGTTGTTGTTGTGTGTGTGTGTGTGTTTGATTTGTGATCCAATGTTGTCTCCGAACAATTTCCGCTTTGTTGCCCAAATATCAACTTCGAGCATTTCGCATAATTTGCATATTTCCAACACGTCACATATATAGGCAATGTTAAACAACCCACGACGACCTAAGCGCAATGTGCCCGTTGTAACCAACGCTAACAGTGTTGTTAATCTTGTGCAATGAGACCTGTGATACAATGCATTGCCCCGGTATGCCCTCCGTTCGTTGCGTCACAGATTATGCTGCATAAGATGAATAACACATCGGATTTTGATATGCAAATTATGAAAAATGATAAAAGTTTCCCCTTGGGCAACAGGCAACAAAGCTGAAAATGTTCCTTTTTAACCACATACGATTTTAAATATAAAAAGACTCCACCGGACAAAAAAAATAAAAAATAAAAAATCTAAGTTTATGTACTCCAAATGTACTATTTAGGGAACACTGGGGTAATTGTTTCTGTTTGTATTTGAGAGCTTGTCATTATTATTATGTTCCATCATGGGATAAAAGAACTGTTTGGTATATGCCTAGCTGAACTCTCCCCCCCCCCCCCCCCCGCCCATTAAATCTGAAGAAAAATAAATCAGTTATTTAGCTCCAAGTTCGTGGACTTAGGCGGGTGGGGGGGGGGGGATAAACATCTTCCCAATTTTGCCCCGTATACTGTATTACCAACCCCCCCCCCCCCAAAAAAAAAAAAAAAAAAAAAAAAAAAAAAAAAAAAAAAAAAGAAAAAAGAAAGAAAGAAAGAAAGAAAAAAATAATAAAAAAAAAAAAATAATAAATCTATCAAAGTTTTTCCTTTCTTGCGAAGTAGGGATTTATGTGTAACCGTCCAAACTTGCAATTATAAAATGGTGCCCTTTTATGAATATGACTAAAAATAAACACAGTATCAATATTTCATGGCTTCCATACAAATGTTGACCTCCTCGCACATGAAAACTTACATGCTACAAAAAATAGTTTACAGGGTGGTGTTTCACACATGCTATAGAGATAAACCATACCCCAATATAGTTTACAGAGTGGTGTTTTACACAATGCTATAGAGATAAACCATTTTCCTTATTTGCTTGTTTGAATATACTGGTCAATTATTTACAATGCATAGTTGTACCCGTACTAGTCATGACGGTATGGCTAAACGTGCCGTTATCATCCAGCTATTCAGCTGATCATTAGTCAAGTGGGGACAAACAATTCACAAGCTCACCCCTCACCCCACTGTAAATTAGCCTCTTGACTATGAATAATGCAAACATAGAGGGTCGGGATTACGTAACAATGCAGCCTAAAGGGTCAAGCCCTTAATTATAATAATATCAATAATAAACTGTATTTGTATATCACCACTATGCAGTCCCTATATGGTTTTTTAGGAAGAGAGAATGAGAAATGAGTAACAGAAAGACCAAAGGGGAAAAAACATGCTTGTAAATTCAATTTTGAAACCTATCGGGTCGTGAAACCCACTGAGACAAAATTATGCTGGATAGCTGCGCATAAATGTTCAGAAATTAGTCATTGTATGTACGAAAGCGCATTCCATGAAACAAAAGTAAAAGTGTTATCATCAAAATAAGAAAAAACAAACAAACAACCAACCCAACAACAATAACATACAAACAAACACAAAAATCACCTTTTATACTTGGGGAGTGGATAAATGTTGTAAAATGCTAAATGTGGTACCTATCTATGGTGAAAAGATCTGTAAATATTTGTGGTCACTTTTATCATGTGCTAACTCTGAAGAGTTCTATTGTTTTGTCTGTCGTGATACACGAACAAATTCTTAGTTTATGACGTGATCACATTGTACAGGAAAGATATGAGACATGATATGATGTTGAATATTATGATTCTTACGTTTTGCTGCATTGTGTCGTGTTTCAGGTTTGATCGTGGGATACTTTAGTCAGACGCAGACTGAGCAACGTCGATTCTCACTCTCAGCCCTCCGTTCACTCGGTATGGGCAAGTTTAAAATGGAGGAAACCATCGTAGATGAAGCACGCCATCTAGCGATGAGCTTTTCCGAGACACACTCGAAGCCTTTCGTACCTTTTCATGATATTGTTGTGAGCGTTTCCAACATAATCTGTTGGTTGAACTTTGGTAAGCGTTTTGACTATGATGACGAAGCTTTCAAAGGCATCCTCGAGTCAGTGTTTGAAAGCTTCGAGATCGCGGAAATTGCCGGCCTCTTCAACTTTCTTCCTTTTCTGAGGTTTCTACCGGGCAGTGGTGTTCAACGCATGTTAGAACTTCGCGCCATTTTTGACAAATACATGAAACCCTTGGTCTGGAAAATAAGTGAGGATCAAGAGAAAAGCCGAAGATCTCCAACATGTTACGTGGAGATGTACACTGAACAGATGATAGAAGCAGAACGCGAAACTCCGGGTAATCATACGTTTAGTAAAGAAAACTTGTATAATGCAGTGGCCGATCTGTTTGTTGCTGGGACCGAGACAACTGCCACGACCCTAAAGTGGGCTTTAATGTACATGATTGTAAATCAAGATGTTCAAGAAAAGGTACATAAAGAACTAGATGATGTGGTCGGACGAAATCGCTTGCCTAGTCTAACAGACAGACCCAACTTGCCTTACACGGAAGCAACCTTACTTGAAATACAGCGCTTTGCCACAATCACACCACTGGGCGTCCCGCATGCACCTGTCAAAGATACTGTTCTCAATGGCTACGACATCCCGAAAGGAACTGTGGTCCTACCAAACCTATGGGCCATTCATCATGACCCAGACCTATGGGAGAACCCAGATGAATTCAACCCGGACAGGTTTCTCGACCCACATACCAAGCAGGTTGTTCAGAGGGAGGAACTTATTCCATTCTCTGTCGGTAATTTATTTTATTTTTTTAATTTGTGTTTTAATTCTAATGCTGTCGCATTATTATGTAAATCTGTAATTTACTCCTTTAATCTACCTTCTACATTTTGTTATTCTTTAACCTTACTTCAAGGTGCTTTTGTGTTCTTTACTTCTTTTCTGTTGTTTCGTTTATATATCAAGATAACTATAGTCTCTACAATTATTTCATTGAGATAATTTTGCACGATATGCGCTGTTATAACTACAATGACTCCTTGAAGGATCTCCCACTCGACACCTTGTTATAAGTACTGGTTGAAAAGAATATTGACAAACATTTTGATAATGAACATAATCATCATTTATTCACCTGTTAAAGAAACTGATTAGGAGAAAAAAATATGAAGGCAATTGGGGACTACATCCCATAAGAACGACCCCCTATGAGACCGATCGCCCAAGAGACGGAAGGTGTCGCTCTTACGTGCATTCTGAAAAGTTATCTGATGGTTCTCAAGAACGACATTGTCCCTCTCCTGACTGTCGGTCTACTTCGATGTAGCATAAAATAGCAATTTATTGGCATGATTGGAAAATGGATGACGTTTGCATTGCAGTATAAAGTTAACCGAAATGAATATTTTACGGATTCACAGAGTCTTTTGATTAACTAATATCAGGGGCATTAAAACTTTTATATTTTAACCTGAAAAGCTCTCATATTCGTGCAATTTGATGCAACCATGCAAAAGAGGAAACATAGAAACGCCCGATTATTTCTCCAAAATCATTCTTACAATATAATGAATAATAATACATCAGTCCTAGAAATGTTTATCATTATCAGTAACATACTACACGTCAAAAGAATTTAGATTTTAGACTTAATCCTATCTTTCTGTTTAATGGTTTCTTTTTTACAGGACGTCGTAGATGTTTGGGTGAACAGTTGGCCAAGGTAGAACTGTTCCTCTTCTTTTCTCATCTCTTACATCGCTTTCAATTCTCAAAACCAGAGGGCACACCTCCTCTAACCATGAAAGCAAGGAATGGTGCTACGCTTAACCCAGAAGAGTTTGAGATCTGCGCCACTCTCATAGATGACATTATGTAGTCTCACACTTATCTTTTATCAAAATTTGAACACAAAATCAATCAGAAAATAATGTTCATTGATTTGTGTTCCACTGTAATAAATAATTTGATCAATAAATACAGTGAAAAAGGAAATTCACATATGGACCGTCATTGACAAATATAATTGATTATATAATTGATTCCTGGCTATTAAATCCTCCTCCTCCAATCACATAAATACATCAATGCTACCTAATCATTTTAAGCATTCCAATATTCACTAGGTTATAGCAAGAATGATGGGAACATTTTGGAAATCAGATTAACCACCTGGTGAAGTAGCTCTCTTAAGTATTGAAAGGTGATTTGGAAACTCACTCAGAAAAAACAAAACAAAACAAAGAATCAAACAAAAACAACAACGAAAAAAGAAAGAATGGGAAAATTTTCTTTGACACTTTCAGTACTGTATGCACTAATGACCGTCAAGATTCTATATTTTATGCAATATTAATTTTTGGGTAAAGGGAAGAGTCTATATAATGATTCCCGTTCCTAAGTATTGAATCAAGATAAACAATGAAAAGACGAACAATATTTTTAAATTTGTCTCATAAAGTTCTTATCAGTGGTTTATGTTTCTAACTAGGTTGGGCAATTGATTTTATAGCACACAGCCTTAAAATTAGTTAAATGCTCATTTTTTTAGATGTAACTTTAATACATAATGAGACAGTTTTAAAACTACTTGGGTACATTGGAATAGCAGTTTCAACCAAAAATTACACCCAAGAAAAACTCCTCTACCATTACTGAAATATCACATTGGGTGAATTCAAGTTCGGTGTTGAAAGCTGGTGTTGGTGTTGGGGCAAAACTTGCATCAGCCACAACACCGAACCTGAAATGAAGCTGGTGCTGGGATTGACTTCGCTAGCTCTTGAGCTATCAGTAATGTGATTGGTATTTTTATAAACCCGAATTCGGTGTTGGGGCTAGAATCAGCAGCCCAATTCACGCTCTCAACACCAACACCAACACCAACACCAAACTTGAAATCACCCATTGTGTAATCAAGCTTCAGTTTCAGTTTCAGATTTAGTTTCAGTTTATTGTTTCATATTTCACATTTACAATGCTTTTACAATATAAATGGTACAAGCAAGATAAAGGTACAAATTAACATGAAATCTGTTGTCAGAGAAAATAAAAGAAGGTGAGTACCTCATATCTATACGTTTACATGCAGTATTAATTGAAAAGACTGGGCTAAAAAATAAAAGTCAAATATGGTGGAACATAAGGAGAAAGCTAAGCTTGTGATTTGTAGTCTCCAAATCAATCAAGTAATCATATTAGCCCACCGCAGACTATACGATCGGAAGAAAATATAATAGTATTTGACATGAATGTTTAAGCGCATAAAATGTTTTTGATTGAGATTCTAAATAGTCATATAGATAGTAAAAATCGAAAATACGGCCTTGTATTTCGAGCTTTCTAGTCGGAGAAAAGGCCTAATCGGCTCCGAGTCGTAGTGACGTCGGAGCAGTCCCACGATTGTCTACGATTTGAAAGTGATTTGGATCTTACTCCGGATATGAGGCTGACAGTGCACCAAAATCTTATGTTTAGTATTCATATTATTGTTTAGAACCTGAACCAGTAACATTTATTTGTTAAAATGCCCATCTAATGTTATTGCAATTTATTTCCAAAATCAGATCGCAGTCGATCGTATTGTGTGCGGTGGGCTTTAAGCATAGTAGGACAGGCAGGGAGAGAGGAGAGCTGAATAAAAAAAAATAGAGATAGAGAAGAGAGGACATGAGAGAGGGGGGGGGGGCAAGGATGCGAAGGAGTAGATTGAGAAGTATTCACTAATGTCATCACATGAAAACAGGAAAAAAGAGAGAAAGAAGTTATGCAATTGTATAACTAAGTGTAGTCTTAAATGTAACTATAGTTTCCTCCGCGAGGTGCTAATGGAATTATTTCTGCAAGCTACAAAGTACACAAAACACTTGGATTATAAAATGTATGCTATAAACAAATTAAACTTTGGAGGTAGAATCCACAGTTTGCTACTTCAAGTTAATCAGGGGAATTTCTGGCAGTATGGCTATCTCTATGTTATAATTCGCCGGGTCGAAAATGAGGCGCGTCTTTCTTTAGAGGTCGACCCGCAGACATAAATAATCATTTCTTATTCATTTAGAATGTAAAAGCTTGAAACACGATAAAAACTACTTTCGAAAAATAAACTCAAGGGCAATTTCAAAGGCCTATTGTACTCCCTATAGAAATCAGGTTCGGATTACGTAATACAACCTTTTAATGTTCGCACATTTCTAAAGGTGATAGACAGGGCTATTGAAATTGTCTTGATTTTGTTTTTCGATAGTAGTTTTTATCGTGTTTTGATTGAATACTTTTTTTTTTAAATAACACAAATGCACACGCTGGTATCTATATGCCTTTAGCACTTCATTTATTTGATGTACGATAAAAGAGCAATGTAAAAATGCCTTGCTCAAGGGCATAAGTGCCGTGCCGGGGATCGAATGCCCGATCCTCGCATCTCCAGTCAAGCGCCTTAAACCACTGGACCACGGCACCTCCACTGGACCAAGAAGGTCACCAAGAAGAAGCTGGCAACACATCCACCTGCTGCCGAAATGATACACCCAATCGCACACACACACACACACACACACACACACACACACACATAAAAAATACCTCCCCCCAAAAAAAAACAACAAACAAACAAAAATAAATTTTAAAGAAAATCAAGGTTTAATATCGATTAAGAAAGATAAGAATGAGTGTTGACATACCTTTAATCAAAAGTTCTTCTTCTGGTAGGCTGTGAAATTAGTGCAGCTGTCTAGTAAATGGATCTACAACTTATATCCGTCGCCGAGTTTTCTTCAAGCCCGTCATCCACTTTACAGTCGATACTTCAGAATAATGTATGTGGGTATAGCCAACAAAAGTCAGTAGAAAAAAGCACGTAGATTAAAAGGTACTACGTTAGTACACCGAATTATTCGTTTGTCCGAAGGATGGTTGCCTTACAAGGTCATGACATTCGATGACAATGCGATATTATCACAAACAAGCCTCTGCATGTCCAGATATAATGGCCGGGGTACTGTAACAAAATAACACAGGTCGATAACGACGTTGAATGGACTTGTTTACTTATGTATTCCAATTTTAATATGCACGTTTCTCCTCATAACCCTGTTGCTTTAACTATTTTATTCACCTGCTATGCATAATGGACCTCTATGCATGGAATCAATTTGCATGAATTTTTATCCCTTCTTTTCTGGCCCTTTTCACCCTCATCCTTTCATTTATTCTCTTTTTTCTCTTTCATGTTTTTAAAAATAATTTCTTTCAAACTTCGATAGGGGAGGGGCACATGCCGGCACATGCCCCTTCCACCCCCCCCCCCCCCCCCCCCCCCCCGTACCGTATGCCCGTGCCAGTTGCGACAGATGACCTCCGGTCTATCGTGCTGATGTTACAATAACCAAAATTACACCAAAGAAACACTCCTCTATCGTTACTGAAATATCACAATGTGTAACCAAATTTCAGTTTCAGTTTTTGTTTCAGTTTATTGTTTCATATTTCACATTTATATATAAATGGTACAAACAAGATAAAGCGTACAAATGAACATGAAATCTATTGTCAGAGAATATAAAAGAAGGTGAGTATATATCTCATATCTATACGTTTGCATGCAGTAACAATTACTAAGTTATTCACATTTATGGATGTTTCTTTCCGGAGGACCTAGTGACCAGGTATTCCACCAACCTGTTATTAATAAATGGACTACAATACTAGGAATCCATTTTGCATACATTACTTGTTGCTATGTCGGGCAAGCATCGGGCAAGCTTTCAGGTTGTCAAGAACAACCTTTGTTTAAAAAGCATGCATAAAATTTGAATATGTTAGTAAACCGGCCTATTGAAAAGACGGGGCTAGAAAATAAAAGTCAAATATGGAGGAGCGTAAGGAGAAAGCTTAGCTTGTGATTTGTAGTCTCCAAATCAGTCAAGTGATCATATTAGCCCACCGCACACTGTACGATCGGAAGAAAATATAATTGTATTTGATATGAACATTTAAGCGCATGAAAGGTTTTTGAATGAGATTCTAAATAGTCATAATTATAGATAGTAAACATCGATAATACGGCCTATTTTGAGCTTTCTAGTCGGAGAAAAGGACTAATCGGCTCCACGTCGTAGTGACGTCAGAGCAGTCCTACGATTGCCTACGATTTGAAAGTGATTTGGATCTTATTCCAGAAATGAGGCTGACAGTGCACCAAAATCCTATATGTTTAGTATTCGTATTATTGTTTAGAACCTGAAACAGGAAGATTTCATTTGTTAAAATGTCCATCTAATGTTATTGCAATTTGTTTCCAAAATCAGATCGCAGTCGATCGTACAGTGTGCGGTGGGCTTTAAGCATAGTAGGATAGGCAGGGAGAGAGGAGAGCTGAATAAAAAAAAAATAGAGATAGAGAAGAGAGGACATGAGAGAGAGCGGGGGGGGGGGGCAAGGATGCGAAAGAGTAGATTGAGAAGTATTCAGTGATGACATCACATGAAAATAGGAAAAAGAGAGAAAGAAGTTATGCAATGGTATAACTAAGTGTAGTCTTAAATGTAACTATAAATATATACAAAGTACACAAAACACTTGGATTATAAAATGTATGCTATAAACAAATTAAACTTTGGAGGTAGAATGCACAGTTTGCTACTTCAAGTTAATTAGGGAGATTTCTGGATGTATGACTATCTCTATGTTATAGTACGCCGGGTCGAAAATGAGGCGCGTCTTTCTTTAGAGGTCGGCCTGCAGACATACATAATCATTTCTTATCCATATAAGGTGCGTCTCCATCAGCCCGAGTTTGCTCAAGCTCGAGATTCTAGCCCGATCAGAGCTTCTCGACAAAAAAGTCCGAGTTTGAAAAACCCCGTCTCCATCAGCCCGAGTCGAGCGATTCCCGCTCGTTCTTGGAATAAACTCGAGCTTCAGAGCATGCGCACTTCGAAGATGGAAAATTTAAAAAAAATATATAGGAAAAATGAAGAGAAAAGAGCAAAGAAATACATAAGCAAAAGATAAAAAGAGAGAAGGAAAAACAAAGAAATACATAAGAATAGAAATAAGAATAGATAATTGGGAAAACAAAGAAATATATAAGGAGCAAAAGGAGAGAAGGAAAAACAAAGTAATACATAAGAAACAATGAAATACATAAGGAAAAAACAAAATAGAAAAACAAAGAAATATATAAGGAAATACGAAGAAAACTGGATAGAAAGAGGAACAAAGAAGTACATAAGAATAGAAAGAAGAATAAATAATGGGGAAAACAAAGAAATACATAAGGAGAAAAAAACAGAAGGAAAAACAAAGTAATACATAAGAAACAAAGAAATACATAAGGAAACAGACAAAATAGAAAGAAAAACAAAGAAATAATTAAGGAAACTTAAAAAATAGAAAGAAAAACAAAGAAATACATAAGGAAACAGATAAAATAGAAAGAAAAACCAAGAAATACATAAGAAAATATAAAGAGTAGAGGACAGAAAGAACAAAGAAATACATAAACAAACAAAGAAAAGAGGATAGCAAGATCGAAGAACAGAAAATGGGGAAAACAAAGAAATACATAAGGAAAAGACAAAAATAGAGAAGGAAAACAAAGAAATATAAAGGGAAAAGGGAAAAAAGAAGAACAAAGAAATACATATAAAAAGACAGAAGAGTAGACAACAGGAAAACAAAGAAATACAAAAGGAAAGGATAAAAAGATAGAAGAAAACAAAGAAATACATAAAGAATCATAAAGAAAAGAGGATAACAAGAAGAACAAAGAAATACATAAGAAATTAAAGAACAATAAAAAAATTGGGAAAACAAATACATAAGGAAAAAGATAAAATAGAAAGAAAAATAAAGAAATACATATGAAGAGAAGAGGAGAGAAAGAAGAACAAAGAAATACATTAGAATAGAAAGAAGGAATGAATAATGGGGAAAACAAAGAAATATATAAGGAGAAAAAAGAGAGAAGGAAAAACAAAGTAATACATAAGAAACAAAGAAATACATGAGGAAAATATAGAATAGAAAGAAAAATAAAGAAATACATAAGGAAATATAAAGAGAAGAGGACAGAAAGAACAAAGAAATACATAAACAAAGAAAAAAGGATAGCAAGATCGAAGAACAGAAAATGGGAAAAACAAAGAAATACTTAAGGAAAAGACAAATAGAGAGAAGAAAAACAAGAAATATATAAAGAAAATAGGATAGCAAGAAGAACAAAGAAATACATAAGAATAGAAAGAAGAATAAATAATGGGGAAAACAAAGAAATACATAAGGAGAAAAAAGAGAGAAGGAAAAACAAAGAAATACATAAGGAAAATAACGTTTCTAGGATTGGTGTCATGAATAAATTAACCCGAGTCAAAACCCGAGTGCGTCTTCACTTGCGAATTAGCGGGCTAATTCGCCAAATAGCGCGCTATTTCACAAAAAAACCCGAGTTGACTTAGGCTTCTAGCTCGAGCTAGAAACCCACGAAATAGCCAGCTAATTGCGTCTTCATTACAAACTAGCTCGAGCTAGTTCTGATCGGGTTAGTTTCCCGGATCAGAATTAGCGGGCTATTTTGGAAACTCGGGCTGATGAAGACGGGCCTATAGACTGTAAAAGCTTAATTACATACACCTACACCCACACACCCACACACCCTCACACACACACACGCGCGCGCGCACACACAAACACACACACGCTATCTCATAGATTAACATGCTAGGTGATGAGGGACGTTGTGCCGTAGTATGCAACCACAGATTTTTAAGCCATACCTATTAAAAGCTGAACAAAATAACACAACTCTACTATGTATTCTTTCTAGAAGACCTATTACAACAGTAGCCTACTCTGTATATGATTCAAAGAATGACCCAAGTCCATGTGATTAAAAAAAACGACCCAAGTTCATCAAACAAAAGGACCCCCTACAAGTAACGTGAATGTTAATTATGATAACAATGTACATTTAAACTTGTATTTACGATGTTTACTTACCATCAAAGTCAAATATAATGTTATTGGGCAAATTAAAAAAAAAAAAAAAATTTGTTAGTTTACTCGAAATGACCTGCCTGGACTTGGCTCGTTTTTATATTCAGATACTCAACTGTGAGGCGTAGAGGGCAGCATTGATACTGGTGTGTACGACTTTCATTTCGCACGTGTTGTGCATGCAGCTGAGTGAAAGCGAACAATATGGTCCCATCGGGAAGTTTTTGAGTATTTGGACGTTTTTTTCTGGAATTTAGAGAATGGAAAGGAGGAGGAAACGCCCCCTCATGTATAGTGCTGAATAACCTAGGAGCCATGCATTATTAGATTCTAAAAGATCTTATCATCTCCCTCTTCTCCCTGTCTATTAAACTCCGCACTCTCTTATTTTCTCTTGCTCTCTGTATTGTTTCCTACTTTTTGTCACTTTTCTCTCACACCCTCTATCCCTTTCTCTCAACCCCCCTAGCTCAGTTTACTCCTCTGTCTCCCTTTCATTTTTCACCCCCACCTCTTTCTCTCTCTCTCTCTCTCTCTCTCTCTCTCTCTCTCTCTCTATATATATATATATATATATATATATATATCTCTCTCTCTCTCTTGGTAATGACTGGAAAGACCAAACAATAAAAAGTAAGAAAGGATGTAGTTTTGTTTATGTGGAAACTTTGAAAACACAAAATCAAAAAAATTGGTAATGGGTGACAAAATGGTGATGGCAGGGATGGTACTAACTGAAATGTTAGTCGGTTGAATGTTTATGTTTCTCTCTCCTGCTACCCCCTTATTTTTATTTTATTTTTTAAAACCCGTCTCTCCTCTTTTTTATTATCTTTCATTTTTTCTCTCTTTCCCTTTCTCTGTCACTCCTCTCCTCTCTCTTTTCATCTCTTTAGACCTCCCTCTCCCCCTTGTTATCTTTCTATGGCATTTCCCCCTCCCTCTGTCCCCTCTCCCATTTATATGTTTTCAATCACCCTTTCCTTCCCTCCTTCTCTCTATCTCACCCTTCTCTCTTTCTCTATCTCTCTGTCTCTTCATCTCTCCTTATTCTTCTGTAGAGGAAACAGTTTTAAGAAAATGTGAAGAAAAAAATGATGACGATGGCAAAATACCGTTGTACTGTGGAAGCAATTCCAATTATTAGTCGTTTGTATGTTCAGGCTCCATGTGTTCTTTTTGTATTTCTTTCCTGCTTTTTTCTACCTCTGTCTTCTCTCTAGTTCCCTGTCCTCTCTCTCTCTCTCTCTCTCTCTCTCTCTAGACCTCCCCACCCCATTCACGTTTATCCTCACTCATTGTGTCTCACTCTTCTCTTCCTATGTCTCCTCATAAGTATGCCAGCTTATGCTCAATGTTGACATTTTTCTTCTTCCTCCCTCTTTTTATTATCGTTATATCTTTAATACTCATGATTTTTATAATGGTGCTAATTTTATAAGAGCAAATATAAGAATACAAATATGATTTTTATGAGAACAAAATGTGCAGACTTTATTTCCTTTCTACCATTGAAAGTTGGTGAACAGAGTGAAGGAAACCTGGAATGCGGAAATATCCACAGCTTTATTATCATTTTTTTTTTTTAATCAGTTGCTATTCCCAATTAATTTCAAATATATCATGCATAACTGCAAACATAATTTAATTTTCAAGTGCAAAAATCAATCTTCATAATATCATAATGTACGTGGAAGCATTTATTTCTCTGCTTAATCCTCTTCGTCTAATGACGCAAAAATGACAATACAATCAAACATGATTTTACACCACAGGGTATCGAAAGTATTAGGGCACTGTGAGTTTCTGTCGCTCTGTAAGTGGAATCAAAGTTACATATAAAATAAGGCGAGGGTTTTTATTAAACTGCTTATACAGGGTCAGCATTCAAACATAAGTTTCGATCAACAATTATGTCCAATCGTGCCCATATCATGTGATTCTTACAATGTCAGAAGCCATCACATTATGCATCTCCTATTTAAGCCATGTTATGTTTCATGCATTTATCAAACTGCATCGTATGTTATACACTTATACACTACATCCCACGATCTTAAGTTTCTATCTTTAAAGTAATATTTATGTAATACATTTTGACATCGCCAATTAATCTGGATCAGATGTTCAAATATGATTTTAAAAGACAAAAAGTTCACTCATATTATATTGTATACGAACTTTCATTTAAGATATGATTTGCTTTATCGTTGGAACTTTAGTCTGAAATATTGATTATGATAGTGATATTCAAAATGTAGAGAGCCATCGGCGTTAGAATCAAGGAAAATTGGTGCTATGTAAAAAATATCCATATCACCATTATGGAATTTATTATGAAAACTGAAAAAGTTTGATTGGAAAACAATATGATTCCTCGAAATAATGTTATACTAGCTCTATTCATGCATAACATTTAGAGACTAGCATGCAGAATTCAACAATATTAAAAATATTATACATCTTTTGCTCTAACTGAATTTATTAATAAGACTTAAATGCCTAGAATCAATTTTTTTTTTTAAATACTATACAGGATTATTTCTTAATTTTTCTGAGGCCTTTGATTCACTTGGTAATTTATTATTAGAAAAATTGCATAGCTATATGGAATAAGATAATGTTTTTACATAAACGGTTTCAAATGCATTTAAGTAATATTATATATGTCAAAGATGTTTGTAAAATTTTTCATAAATTAAAAAAAAATATTATATGCTGGAGATACTAGTGTGTTTATGTCCGATTTGGACATTAATACACTGAAACATACGCTGAATTTGATAGTTATATTATGGTTAGAAATTGATAAACTTGTTTTAATGTTAAAGAAAACTAACGTTAGGATGTGTTCTATAAAGAATTTAAATGGTAATGTAGCTCGTTTAACTATTAAAGACACACTCTTATAGAGCATGCGACAAGAGTTAATTTATTGGTGTAACAATAGATGAAATATTAACCAACACACTGGCATTGTTTTTAATAAATTAACAAAAAATGTTGTTGTACTATATAAACTACCTTTATATCATGAAATAAATACCACTGATATTTTTGAAGTAATTAACTAATTCATTTTCCCTATGTATTTATTGTGTAGCTGTGTGGGGAAACTGTGGAGAGCAAAACCTTACAAGACTATTTAAATTACAGAAGAATGCTGTTAAAATAATTTCTCACAGTAATCATTATACACACAAAAAAACCCCAATATTTTCTGGCTTTAATGTTTGAAATATTCATGACCTGTATTTATATCAATGTGCAATATATGTATACATTTTTATGATCTAGTTCCTGGGTTCTTAATTATTTTGTTACGAGGGCCAGAAATATTCTTGAAATTACGTCGCGGGCCACAGAGTATGATATATACATACAAAGCATGGGACTCACGAATCTTGCCCGAATACATTGTTTATTAGCTTTCTGTTTTTTGTTTGTTTTGTTTGTTTGTTTGTTTTTATTAATATTATTATCATTCAGCGAGCGAGCGAATCTTGCGAGCAAAAAAAAATTGACACTTTAGAATTGTGAAAATGTAATTTCGTCGTCAAAATGTGCTAATCTAGATTAGATACAAAAAATTACAAAGAGACCATTTCACTGCCCAAAAATGAAATGGTGGGTGCCCGAATGCAGGAAATTTTTTGATATTCTCGGGGGAGAGGGCTCCAGGCCCCATCCCCCGCCACAGACGTTAATGCATAAATACCCGAATGGCTCATCTAAGGACGGTTAAACGATTTTAGAATACACCCTCCTTATTTTTTCTTTGTTTGATTAAAAAAAAAAAAAACCCGAACTATAATAATATGTGGTAGGGCAGGGAACAGATAAATATGATACGCTATTTGCGAGCGAGCAAAAAATTTGATACTTTAATTACAAATAGTTAGGATGATATATTATGTATCAAAATAGTTCTTAAAACAAGATTTTTTTCTTCTTACTCAGATATTTTTGGCAGGCCGCATGAAATTGTTTCGCGGGCCACAAGTGGCCCGTGGGCCGCACTTTAAGAACAGGGGATCTAGTTCCTGCATCAATTCCAAATTATTATAATCTTAATGAACAAATTCATCATTATAAAAATAGAAACTTACAAAATCATCATTTGTCTAGGGCACGATTAAGATTTTTTTTTCTCAGAAATCTATATTTTCATACTGGACATGTAGTCATACAGTGTGGAATAACATATTAGATTAGGCCCTTCATTGAATATATGTAAAAGGCGTCTTAGATGTCACTTACTTGATAAGCATATATATATATATATATATATATATATATATATATATATATATATATATATATATATATATACATATATATACATATACATATGCTGTGTGTGTCTGTGTGTGCGTCTATCTCCTCATTTGATGGTATTTCACTGATTTACATAAGCCGTATAATTGTTTATTTTGGTGTTTTTATGGAGTATTGAATAAAATAAATTGAATTGAATTGATCGCCAGTGAAAGAGATCCCTATAATTTGTATTAATCGTAAATACCATTGTATTAATCGTAAATACCATAATCTATTAATGACTGATTTATATACGCCGTATAATTGTATATTTTGGTGTTTTTATGGAGTATTGAATAAAATAGATTGAATTGAATTGATTGCCAATGAAAGAGATCCCTATAATTTGTATTAATCGTAAATACCATAATCTATTAAGGAGTATTATGAATGACTTCCCCTAAAACTCGACCAATAAAGTGAAAGCGATACCTATAATTTATTCTACTTGTAAGCTTCTGTCCAATGACAATAGTGCCATAAAAATACTATAATATTTCAAATTGTATTCTTAATGACCTTACCCCGGACGAATAAACTGAAGTATTGATTATGTTTGTTGTATGCGGATGAGTTCCTGAAGCCATTTCTTTACATGGTAAAATACAATTTGATAATCATTCATTAACTACAATATTTATGTCCATGCTAAAAAATTATCACCTTTTAGTCCCTGAATAATTACTTTCTTACTAACCACATTGAAATATATTAAACAGTATTTATGTAGCAAATACTAATACACCCCAATAATATTATATTTAGAAAATACAGCAAAGTATGTTATTAACTCTATTAGTTCTCTTCCACTTCTGTGTAATTCTCGTCCGCTCCAATATTTAGTGCTGAAGAGATATTTGAAACCCGATCGTCTGAGCGGTGTAAACGTGTAGAATAATACACTTTGGGGCCTGCAGGGTTCCTTGAATGCTTAAAGGGCAATCCAACCTTCGTAATAAGATGATTTGTGTGAAAGCAGAAAAATAAGAAAAACAGGATGGTGAAAGTTTGAAAGAAATCGGACAAGGACTAAGAAAGTTATGGATGTTTGAAAAATGAGATCACTACATCTATGCGAATCTCAAATTGGCAATTTGGTGAGTCAATTGTGACATTTTTGTGGACAACTCTCCCATTTGTGGTACACAAAAATATCATTAATTTGCGGTTTTCTTCGAGGCGCTTTTACCCTCGGGGCTGTACTCAAAATATATTGGAGATAGCATATTGTTATAGGTCTTCATGAACGAAAAGATCCTACTGAGTAATGCATTTTGAAAAAAGTGACATTTTAGTCATTTTGTGTGTTAGAGCGAATGGGGGAGTTGTCCACAGCTACATCACAGTGACATTACCTATTCGGCCAATTTGAAATTCCCATAAGCATAGTGATTACAAGTTTCAAAAATTCATAACTTTCTTATTGCTTGTCCGATTTCGTTCAAACTTTCACCAATCTGCTTCTCTGATTTTGCCTCTTTCTTTCAAAGCAACTTGCTATTAAGGTAGGATTTCCCTTTAATGTTCACTTCATCAATGACAGCTCTTGGTATGTGTGCAGAGTACGTGTGAGGGTCATATATTTTTGGAGGCCCACTTCCCCCCTGATTATGTGATCTACTTATACCGCAAGAGTAATACACTTTATTCTTAGGACTTCCTGAGGATTTAACTTTCACCTGGTTTTGTGATTTTGGTAGTCGCGAAGAGTAATAAACTTTGGAGCCGATGTTTGGCAAGCCCTGTATATCCGGTTCCTCGAGAATGTATCCATCGTCACTGATTCTAATACCTCTAACAGGAGCTTTCAATTTGTTTTTAAATACATCAGCGTAGTCATATTCGTGATGCTCGTCCGCTGGACTGTTCCTGGAAGAAACACCTTGTCCTGAGACAAGGTACTCGTGTGATAGCTCATAACCTGCTGTGGGTACCGTTGAATCTTTAAGGTCGGGGTCCTCATAGATCCCTTCTCTAACTCCAGCGTCTGATGACGTCGTTGCTGTTACATCAGCATCTTGGGGAATGTCCAGTAGCTTATGTATCGCCTTATTCAGTGTCTGATACTGAGGTTCTGGTTCGACACGTAGATTTCTTTCCTGAACTTTTTTATCACGAAGGCTCAATCGATAGCGTCCTTCGTCAGCTCTTTCTCTGTCTTTTCGGGCTTTCTTGGCAATTGCTTCACGTTTTTTTGCAGTATGGTTTCGTGTGCGATATACCAGTATGACTGCGACTATAATGGTCAGGAAAATGCCTACTAGAACGGAGATCGGCACAGTAATATCAATCGAATGAGATGGAGCTTCTACAGAGAGAAAATGTGAATGAAAAATAACAAAATATGTTCAGAATACACGAAATCATCTTTTGTAAAACTGGAATATCGAGAGTGATGGAGAAAACTGCACTAAAAAATTATAAACTTCCAAATAACAAACGGTATTATTCCTGCATGATGCCATTCACCGTATGGCTTCTGAAGATGGGACAAAAACATAACCCATTCACCTTTTAAGGGGTAAAATGATCTTAATGTCTATTACCGTTCGTATTTTCTTAAAATACTACGAAAACTAAGAACATAACCAACAAAATAACAAACAAAACGTCACCGCTGATGATATACGAGGTGTTAGAATAATGAAAAAGAGCAATGATATAATGACATGTTGAAGCAAAATGTTGTTTAATAAAATGAAATTTCAAAGTAATAAAGCGGTAATGAAAGAGTGTATTGAAATATCCGTATGATTTATAGACGTAATGTTTGTTAACTTTCTTTGAATTGAGTGTACAAAATAAATACAAATGTAAGCATTTCCCAACTATATCACACGTACATACAAATAACACGACGATTCTAGATTCTTATTTAACTGAACAAATCTCTCATTATTTATCTAATAATTATTCAAAGCTTCTACAATCGCATTAAAATGTTTCTGCTTTCCCTCAAAACAAGTTGCCTTTATGGGTGGACTGCCCTATACAGTCATTCGATAGGTTTAAAAAAAAAAAAAAAAAAAAAAAAAGGTAAAGACTTGTGCAAAGCATCCACGGGCAGTTAATTTATATTTATCTGATTTACTTACTTATTACAAATGTTATATAATTGAAGAATCTTCTGGAAGGAAGTTATTTTTCCACTTCTCTTTATGTGTTTATGAAGATTCTAGGACACCTACCCCCTGGACGACCACCCCCCGGATAACCACCCCTAGGATAACCACCCTCTAGGACAACTACCCCCTAGGACAACTACCCCCTAGGGTAACCACCCTCTAGGAGTCTAGGACGACTACCCACGGACAACTATCCCCCAGACAACTACCCCCTAGGACAACCACCCTCTAGGACAAATACCCCCCGGACAACTACCCCCAGACAACTACCTCCTAGGACAAGCACCCACTAGGACAACTACCCCCGGACAACTATCCTCTAGGACAACTAACCTCTAGGACAACTACCCCCGGGACAACTACCCCCAGACAGCTACCCCCGGACAGCTACCCCCCTGACAACTACCCCCCCCCCCCAGACAACTACCCTCTAGGACAACCGACCCCTAGGACAACTACCCCCGGACAACTACCCCCGGACAACTACCCCGGACAACTACCCCCCCCCCCCCAAGATAACTACCCCCTACGACAACCACCCTCGAGGACAAGTACCCCCGGACAAGAGTTTTCATTTAAAGTAAAGCAGTTGTCGTAAATAGCATAATAAACATAATGAGTTAATTAGCATATGTGCAATATATGGACATTTTTGTCATTGTTTATCCACAAAGCCTGAAAACATAAATAATATAACTTTTCTAGGGTTTTCTATGACGAATTAATTTTATGACACCAGTTTTTATTTTGAAGTATTGTAATTGTAAAAAGCACAATTAGCACAATGAGCTAATTAGCATATAAATTATATGCAACAGTGTTGTAGTGACTTGATGCTCGGCCTTGGCCTCAAGGCATCTTAAGGCCTGTTTTTTCAATTCCAAAATAAAACTGGTGTCATAAATGAATTCCTCGTCATAGAAAACCCTAGAAAAGTTGTATTATTTATATTTTCAGGCTTTCTGGATAAACAATAACAAAGAAGTCCACATATCGCACATATGCTAATCAGCTCATTATGTTAATTATGCTATTTACACTAACTGCATTTATACTTAAAAATGAAAACTAGTGTCATAAATGAATTCCTCGTCATAGGAAACCCTAGAAAAAATTGTATTACTTATGTTTTCAGGCTTTCGAGATAAACGATGACAAAGAAGTCCATATATTGCGCATATGTTAATTAGCCAATTATGTTAATTATGCTATTTACACTAAGTGCATTACTTGAAATTAAAAACTGGTGTCATAAATGAATTCCTCATCATGGAAAACCCTAGAAAGTTGTATTATTTATGTTTTCAGGCTTTCTGGATAAACAGTGACAAATAATTCCATATATTGTCATACGCTAATTAGTTAATTATGCTATTTATGCTATTTACGACAATTGCATTACTTAAAATAAAAAAAATTGGTGTCATAAATGAATTCCTCGTCATGGAAAATCCTTAAAAGATTTGTATTATTTATGTTTTCAGGCTTTCTTGCTTAAGATTAACAACATATTAGATATTGCACATATGCTAATTAGATGATTATGCTAATTAGGCTAATTTAAAAATTGCTCAAGGTTGCCAAGATGGCAACCAAGCTGAATTTACTTCAATACCCATCTAGAACACAAATCAACAAAAAAAACCTTGTACTTAACAACTTTTCCCGGTCATGTACATGGTATATGGTACCGTCTACTGGACTAATTTGGGAGGGGGCGGCTCGGTGAAGTTTCGATCTGCTTTTGTGCAATACTGAAAGGAAAAATAATTTTTAGTTATGAATATTTTTATTCTACTTCTCCTCAGCTTTCCATTGATGTATAGTTGTATTGGCTTTGGATAGGGTCTTTAAATGAGGGAAAATTTAATTTGGCACCATTGACTGATATTTTTTTTTTTTTTTTTTTTTTTTTGGGGGGGGGGGGGTTATCACTCCTGGTTAAGCATACTTTAAAAAAAGTTTTAATTATATATGGATAGTCAGTAGGCATGGTAGGCTATAGTTGCTGTCATAGCTTGTCTATATACGACATAAATGAAATCCCCAATTTATTGCCCAATGATCAAATATTTTCTTACTAGTAAATACATGTAGCAGTCTTTAGTAATGTACAGGGATGTATGTATAGCTTATTCCAAAACTCTGCAGCAACCGAGGGCATAAAATATATCTCCATTACGTTTCTAATCCGTTGTGTCAGCCAAGCACATGGTGATGAACCAGTGTGGCGAGTTTGAGAGAAACGATTCCGGCACTCTGAACAGTGCTGATAATACATGGACAAGACATGTTTTGAAAGCTATTCACCGACATAGAGCCATCCAGTGCAGTTCAAGTCGAAGAGTTCTCGTAGTCTACATGCATTTGTGACTTTATACAAAGAAATATTAATTTGCAGATCGTTTCTTTGCTTTACGATACTGATGGGGGTTTTTTTTAATGATAATATATTTTTCTGAAAAAGGTCCCCGACAGAAGGCATTTATCCCTGTTCTAGTACAGGAACAACATCTTTTAAGTCTCTCGATGAGTCCATGTGCGTCCGAGTTTGGGTACGTAACGTCGAATGGACGTCAGAGGGATGCTTAACAGGCGCGCCGGAAGCAGTTTGGGATGGGGGGGGGGGGGCAAACATTCAAGGGGGCTCACCTTTCAAGGGCTCATGTCTTCTCACCCCTAAAAAAAACACAAAAAACACGCTTTCCCACCCTCTCACAACAATACAGACTCACGTACACACCTTTCAGAATATTTCGCTATTAAACACGTCTAATACAAAACCTCCACTACGTTAAAGTTAAAAGTTTGAATGCTTTATCTGTCTTCAGTGATCTCCATGAATACGAAAAATGAATACAAAGGCTCACAGTTACGTAATAAAGTAATCAAGCTTTTGATATACACACGATTTTTAAAAAAGTGTAGTGAAATGCTCTTATGATTGATACGTTCTGCGACTAGAAGCCAATATCACTCTTTGAGGGTGTCAGTGTGTCTTACGATGTAATACTTTATAATCTAAAGTAAATTAAAATATGTTTAATCAAGTAGGAATACCATATTGTTAAACTACATGTATGTAGGTACTAGTTACAAAGAGACATGAAATTAAAAAGAAATGTTACATAATATTACATAGGTAATAACATTTTTGATTAATGTGATTGAGTGTAACGCCCTCTGGCTGCAAATACAAACGTGATAGTGAATCGGCGCACTCTTCATAATAATTATAATAAAAATGTTAGTAATAGTAGTCATAATAATAATAATAATAATAATAATAATAACAACAACAACAACAACAACCACAACAACAACAATAATAATAATAATAATAATAATAATAATAATAATAATAATAATAATGATAATAATTATAATAATATAAAATGCTAACATGCTGCATATCATGATTATATAAAGAAGTTTCTTTTCTCACAAGAGAATGTGATTCTGCTTACTCTTGATGATGAAAATGATAACAATACTACTAATAATAATACTACTACTAATTAAAAAAAATATAAAAGTAATAATGATAATAAACAGTGGTTAGGTAGCGCATATGATATTTTTGTTTATTTTCTTTTTGGTTCCCCCTCCAATTTTACTCCTTTACTACTGATTTTTTTTTTTTTTTTTTTTATGGGGGGGGGGCGAAAATGCATTTTGTCCCCTACTTTTTCGTTTGGGGGCGACCGCCCCCCTGCCCCCCCCCCCCCCCCACTTCCGGCGCCTATGATGCTTAATACCATTTAGATGGCGCGGAGGAAGCTGAGGCTGATTAATGGTTGCCTGAGTTTCATCGGGGAGCACTCCTCGTTCTGCTGGGATGCAGCATGAGAGTGCCATAATATTATACGAGAATGATCGCAAGGTGAGTATACCACATGGTGATCCCTCTTTCTGGAATGAATGCAAGAAATCACCATTAAAAGGAAGAATAAGAGGATGACTAAGAGGAGGAGAAAAAAGGAAGAAGAAAAAAGAAGAAAAGGAGAAACATGGAGGAGGAGAAGAAATAGAAAGGTGGATAACATAAAAAGAAAGGGAAATTGCTTATCCGGATTCTGCAATAGGATTCTATCATTAGAGAAGGCAAGCAAGTACTTAAGATGTTCTAAAATAGTTAAAGATTTCAAATTTAGAAACGAAACACAAACAATTCATTTTTAAAAGTAATACATACCTTTTTATGAAGAAAATCTTAGTAAGTTTGAATGTTTTTTTTTTTAAATCGCATTCACTGGCTTTATTGATGAAAATAATGACACAATGAAATTGAAACATAATCTTTTCAGACTTTGTTACAACTTTCCTCATTTTGACTTAACACTTAAACTAATCAAAAGAAAAAAATAGTGTACAAGACAATCCTGTAATGATTAGCCTCTGTAATGCTTTCTCTGTTAGGAACGGAATGGTTATATCTATGAAGTTCAATGAATACAAGCAATGAAGTTCAGATAAGAAAACACAAGCAACTCACAGTATCCGATATGTATACTTGTATGCAAATATCTTATGATAATTATTACAGTCTAAACATTTCTTTAAAAGCTTATCACCTATTCTGCTTTTTATCATGATCATACTTAGCTTTATAAACATCATTAAAATATAGGTTTTCCCGGCCAATTTCATTGTTTTGTCATTCAGTTTCATATTAGAAGCATTCATTTTCGCCAAATACGCTATTGCATCGAAATATTGTCATTCAAATTCGTTTTTTGTCGTTCAAGTAAACTAATGTGGCAACCGATTTCGCATTTGCATGTATTCTATTCCATTGAATGCGAATACATTTTCGGCAATGGGTATTCAACTTCGTCTCCCTCTGTCGCCAGCTCATTCTGAATATTCAAATTCGCATATGGGCAAACAAGTTCATAATAGGAGCATTCAAATTAAATCTGTTAAGTGTCCACTGAAAATTACATTACATGCACTGTATTTTAAATTGAATGTTAAAAAAAACAAAAAACATCTTATTAACAATGTTAACTAGGAGACGTATAATAATAATTAAACATTTTTGTATAGCGCATAACACAAAGGCAAATTTGCATGTCTCTATGCACTTAAGAATAGAAAACAAGTTTATACAAGAAAAGAAAAACAAATGCACTGGGTTCATGTTTCTGACTATTCATAAGTGGTGAAAAAATATGTTTTCAAGGTACAAATGAAGGTGTCATAGGTTCCTATAGCTTTGAGTTGTTCTGGCAATTTGTTCCACAGAAAAGTGGCTGCGTAAGAGAAAGACCTTTCCCCGTATGACTTTGTCATGGTTTGTGGAACACAAAGCAGAGACTTGGCACTGGAACGTAGCATTCTTTCTGGTTTATATGGAGTTAACAATTCAGTAAGATAGGAAGGAGCTAGCTTTTGTAAACATTGATAGGTTAATAACAGTATTTTGAACTGGATATAACACAGTCTTTTCAAGAAATGTGAAAATGAACAACGAAATGAAGGCGAGACTGGAACATTTGATTGATATAAATCCTCTGATGACATCGCAGGAGATGAAGGATGATATGGCTGAATCTCTCCTAGAGCAACCCGCGGTGAGCACATCAACCATTGCCAGGGCGCTAGATGGCATGCTCATAACTCTCAAGTTGCATGGTGGAGGACGTCCCTCATGTCCGAAACGCTCCCCGTGTTTTGGGCCAACGAGCAGAGTATGCGGATTTGTTCCTGAAGAATGGTGTTCTTGCCCTGACTGCATCTTGGTGGATGAGTGTGGGTATAACATTTGGACCGGAAGATCGCAGGGGAGAGCACCAAGTGGAGAACCAGCAAGAAGAGTAGTACATGGGCATCGCGGACGAAACTGTAACTTTACTCTTGCAGTCTCAAATGCGGTAGACTTGGTGCACCATACCTTGACATGTGATACAGTCACAAGGGAGAGTTTTGAGGCGTTCCTTCTGGCAACTGCAAGGCAGTGCAACCAGTTCTTCCCTCCCGACACTTGTGTTCATCATCTACGACAACGCCCACCCACATGTGATGAGAGCATGGCTACCAGAACATGCCGAAGGAACACACCCCAGGATTCACCTTAAGACACTCCCGTCCTACTCACCATTTCTCAATCCTACCGAGATGGCACACAGTTCGTTCAAAGCAGCTGTCAAACATGACCTCGCACGACCACGATGGCAGCTCGCCGGGCAGCGATGAATATGCAACAATGGTGGACGGTGCAACCATATCCAGCAAGTTGGACACAACAACTTCGATGCAATCACCCAAGAGAAATGTGACAAATGGAACCGTTATACCAGGCCTACATGGCGAGGTGCTTGGCACGCCAACCCATAGATGGCTGAATATCAACTTCAGAACTATGTAGACATGGAGGATAGCACATGATGATGAATATAAAGATGTAAAATGAAGATTTAAAAAAAACAATATGATGATTATAATGAAAATAAAGATGTGAAATGAAGATGACAAAACAATATGATCATGATGAAAATAAAGATGTAAAATGAAGATCACAAGAACAATATGATGGTCATGATGAAAAGAAGGATTTAAATTGAAGATCACATAAAATGTTGAGCAAAAGAAAAATGTTCAGATAAAAAGAAATGATCATGATAATGATGAAATTAAAGATGAAAAGTGAAAGTGACATTCAATGATTAAATTGACAAAATTACTCTTGCATATATTGAATGCTCAATTGTGGAAATCGATAGCTCGAAAATGAAAGTGAAATTGCTTTGAAGTGCTTACCACGCCCATCGCACTAATTTGAATGCACAAATGTGGAAATTCATGCCCAAACACGAAATTGAATGCTTATAACCGAAACTGAACTTTGTAACCATTAATTTGATTGCCTAAAAGCGAATTTGAAAACACTAAACATGAAATCGATTGACAAAAGTCAGTCCACCGCTTCAAACACACGAATTTGAATGCACATGAAACGAAAATGGATGATAATTTTACGAAATTGGCCGGGAAAACCTATACCTTAAACTAGCAAAGGCGATAATTAGGACGACGAAGACTGCTGATCCTATTCCAGCAGCAGCAATATAAATGTTAGTATTTCTAGATGATTTGGTTTCTGACGGTCCATGAGTGAGGGGAAAGAGAAAAATGAAAAATACATTAACATGAAAATAATTATGATATTGAAATTATTGATTGACTCTGAATCCCCTTGTAACGTAAATTTGTTTACTTTTCGTTATTGGTCAGCACAGTACACACTTACCAAAATAAGTTAACAGATCACTTTTGAATAGCAACACTTATAAGGCATTACCTTCCTTTGAATGGAAGAAAAGGAACGGCAGGAATAATATTGGAGGTGTTTGAAAAAAGAGAGCAATCATATAAGGAAATGATGAAGCCTAAGATTATTTATTATTTACATTTCATAGCAATAAAGCGATATTGTAATTATATTAAAATATCAGTGTGGTTTATGGACCATAAGTTTGTCTACTTTTTTTTTTAACCCATTCGAGACAATTAACCACATTTTGTGGTTTGGCTCAATAACTTTTTATTCAGAGCTCTAAAAAATATACCAGATACACAAGTAGAAAGAGCAAAAAATTCTGCACACACTATGTCCATTTTTGTTGCGTTACCATATTGCGTTTGATGCCAGGAATTTTGAATAGGAGAATAAGTTTTAAAATCCTTAAATTGGCAACACATTGAGATAGTCAAAATCCTTATTCTTTATCAAAATTGGCAATTTTTTCAACTTTTCGACAAAATTCCTAACCATGTGTATTATTTTCAAAGACATTACACCTTATTAGAACCATGTAGCACTAAAAGAAAAATATTATTGTTGCCAATTTGAAGATCAAAATGTGATCAATTTAGCCCATAAATAATTCCTGTCCTGAAAGGGTTAAACCGAACTTACAAACTAAATGCGAGTATAAGTATTTCCCACGTATATCACACGTTCACACAAATACGCAGATCCTAGATTCTCATCAGACTGAATAAATCGTTCATTGAAAAGATGTTTGGTATTACAAAATTGGAGAATAGCGTTGAGGAGAGGCATACTAAAGCTTTTCGTCTTGCATTCATCATGCTCATCAGAGTAAACCGCAAGAATGAACAGAAAGCCGAAATCGATTAATATAAATGAAAATCAAAGGAACAAAATGGCGCGAAATATAACTAGCTCTGATTGGCTGTCTAAACACATCGGTAAACTAGGCTTATTGCCAGCAGGTTTGTAATAATGGGATAACTACTAAAATATAACGTGCGTCCTCACAAACTCTTTCTGTCTGCACAGAACAGGGTCGGTCAGTTGAATGTATGGCCTCGAGCTGCATGCCAACGTGAGTTAAACATTTCTTGCTCAGCTGAGAACTTTGAACAAGATGAACAGTATTGTTCAGCTCACTATTGGTTGAGCGATAGCAGAATTGGCATTGTCTGCCATATACGCACGTTTCCTGTGCGAACGCACGCTGGTCTGGCGGTTCGAACCAGGAGGAAGGCACATGTTGTTTTACGTGATCAGAGACTGGCAGTTGGTTTAGATTCTTATTTAAATAAATAAATCTCTCATTATTTTTCCAGTCATTTTTCAAAGCTCCTACAATCTCAATAAAATATTTCTGCTTTCCCTCAAAACAAGCTGCCTTTGAAGGTGGACTGCCCAATTAGATTGAAAGGTGAAGTTAGTTGTTAGAGTGAACCCCCCCCCAAAAAAAAAAAAAAAAAAAAAAAAAAAAAAAAACGGCGTAGCGTGGGTCCAAGCACTGACGTCATGGGGTGGGGTGGGGGGTCTTACTAGCTTGATGAAATGCAAATTAACACGTTCGTGGACTTTTTTTTTTTTTTTTTTACGTTCCTTTCTCCCACTCCCTCTCCTCTTCTAATTCTGTCGAAATAGTAAACAAGTATACATACTTTTGAGGCTTAAAAAGGACATTATTCCGCATATTCAGCCAAATAAGTCGTCCCTTCATGGTCGCGTGGTAACGCCCTCTATTTCCTTAAACGAGTTAAAGCTTGGAAAACGCGGAAATAAATCAAGTGTTTTTTTTTTTGGGGGGGGGGGGTTTGTTTGTTTTGTTTTGTTTTTTTCTTTCTTACCAGACCACTCAATCGATATTAGTTTTAGAAGACTTCTCTATCATGTCTATGTTTGCAAACATTAGCACTAATTTGCTACTTTGTCGATTTGGAGTTCCTAGAATCTTCATTTTTCTGAGTTCCGCTTTGAAGTAAAATACCAGTTTATCAAGAAAGCGCACGACTTTTGCAAAGAAAACGCAAACAACAATTTCCCTTTCCTTTCATTTAAAGCAAGAACATAATTATAATTTGACAGTCCAATAGAGAGGCTAATCTTTATTTCATTAGCCTATGTTATACAAATCATAATTACTGGCTTCACTTAACTTTTAACAAATTATTGCATTAATGCAGGAGAGACTCTCAGATAGCTACCCAATGCATTTGTTACTTCATTTTAAGGGCGAGTATTCTTGTACAATGATAAACAAAACTGCAACAAGTACAAAAAATAACAACAACAACAAAACAAAAAGAAACAATAACTAGTATACTTACCATCAGTTTTGTCACTGATGTTTTCCGTGCAGTCGACTGATTTATATCCAAATTTAACTGCAGGGTTAAAACATTTATTGAAAATTACAAGTTGAAAAGTAGATTCATGGAATACTTATCATCTTCTGTTTAAAAATCTTGAGGGCGAAATAACTCTGAAGTGGAGGCAAAACATTTGGCACGGAGAATGCAAATACATACTTGATACCAGGGAAATGAGATTTGAATTAGAATTGAAATACGGTGATTTCTTGTCAGTATAGAGGGACGGACTTAATTGAAGGACGATCATCAGATGAGACGCCGATTCAAATATGACCGTAATGTCACAATGTTAACCCAAATTGCGTATTTGTATTTTAAAATCTACTGCTATAGCTGCATTAGACATTGACATTGACATGGATCAATAGCATTGTGTATTACCTCTTTGAATGCGCCTTGGCAAAATAAATGGAAACGAAGCCTTATGATTTTGTTTTTACTTTTTTATATATATATATAGCTGTTTTCTCATTCTTCTTTTTATTCTTGAAGTTGTTGTTATTTCCATCATTATTGTTATTATTACTATTATTATTGATATTAATAATATTATAATTATTATTATAATTATCAATATCATTGTTACTATCATTATCATAATAATTGTAACACAGACTATTCGTTATGTATAAACAATGTAAACATGCCTGTAATATCCACATCGTGCTATCTTTCTGATAATATTTCACAAATTCCTTTAGTTTTACAAGAGCCATTTATACTTCCATATAAATGTTTTTGTTCTCAAAATTACCAGACAATATTTTCATTATTTGAAGTCAGTCAACGTTATAATGTTGAATATCAAATAATTCATTTTGAGAGAGAACAAAAAATCCTAACAATTATCACTCACTTAGAAGGCTTACCGGCATAAAGAGAGGCTGCAATGTAACTACCACAAAATTGTTTTGAATCCGTTCTGCAGGGTAAACCACATTTATCGTCGTCTAGAGCTTTTGCTAGACAGGTATTCTCACAGAAGCAAGCACATTCACTTATATTGTATAATGCAGCAAATGGGAATCCATTTTCTTTACATTTTGCTGTGCAAGAGTCTGGTTCTATTTGCTCCGAGATGACAGGATGGTAGTCAAATTCCAAGCACCCATGAGCAAAGCAACCGATGTATTCAGCATCTGTATATAATAAAAGTCACATTACGATTTAAAATTACTTCTTACTGTTTAAGTTTGCAGCTCAAAGAAATCAATTGACGTGAATGATGAAAAAGAAACAGCCTCACCTTTTGCCTCTCTCTTACCAGACGGTCTTATGTCGCCATTCGCAGTGGTATTATTACTGCCGAAAGCAATTGCTTTTAAAAGTAAGCAAAACACTAGTATTGCATACATTTCTATATGCAACCGTACTTCGTACTGCTGTTGACTTTGTTCAAAACACAATTCTTTCTCCCAAAGCTTCGTGTTTTCCAGAGGTGTAAGAGCTAATCCATGATTAAAACACTCGAAACATTGGAGATGTAGGACGAGGAAGCCGTTGTGTTTCTAATTTTAAAAAATACACCACGTGATCAATCAGTATTGCCAAACCGTCATAATGCCTTGAGTAATTTCTCTACGAAACCACAATTGATCTTCGAAGCTCACGTGAAAACTAGAAATTGAGAAGTTGAGAAGATGATAATATAATAGGCATTAAAGGTGCTGAAGATTCAAGGATGGCATTGCTGTAATAGTAGAGGCCGTCGTATAACGTTTTACAAAACTTCTTGTTAGGTATTCACTCTTAAAGAATGCTATTCCGATTTAAACCGTAATTTGTCTAATATCCCTTCGATGCGGCTTGGTCGTATCCGGACACCTACCCCCTGGACAACCAGCCCCCGGGTAACCACCCCTAGGATAACCACCCTCTAGGACAACTACCCTCTAGGAAAACTACCCCCCTAGGGCAGCCACCCCCTAGGACGACTACCACCCGGGACAATTACCCTCTAGGATGATTACCCCCCAGACAACTACCCCCTAGGACAACCATCCCCTAGGATAACTACCCCCTGGACAACTACCCCCCGATAACTACCCCCTAGGACAACTACCCTCTAGGACAACTACCCCCGGACAACTACCCCCTAGGACAACTACCCTCTAGGACAACTACCCCCCGGACAACTACCCCCTGGACAACTACCCCGTAGGACAACCACCCTCTAGAACTTGTACCCCTGGACAACTACCCCCTAGGGCAACCACCCTCTAGGACAACTACCCTCTAGGACAACTACCCTCTAGGACAACTACCCTCTAGGACAACTACCCCTCGGACAACTACCCCCAGACAACTACCCCCCTAGGAAAACCACCCTGTAGGACAAGTACCCTCGGACAACTACCCACAGGACAACCACCCTCTAGGAAAAGTACCCAAATTGGACTTAACATCACATTGATCAAGATTGTGCTCGTTCGCTACGCTTGCTCGCCAAAATAGAATTAATATGGCCTTTAGCAAAATTTCTGCCCCGACCTGCAACAATAAAACCCAGATAATATACCAAATTTTATTAAAAAAGAAATGTTTGTTTTCGCTCATGCTTGCTTGCGAAATTGTTCCTACTCCAACTTCCAACA
This sequence comes from Heliocidaris tuberculata, assembly GCA_025618425.1. Lineage (NCBI taxonomy): Eukaryota > Metazoa > Echinodermata > Echinoidea > Camarodonta > Echinometridae > Heliocidaris > Heliocidaris tuberculata. The sequence goes on from CM046841.1 coordinate 21,845,772, forward strand.
ATAAAACCTAGTTTATCACATTAAAAAAAAACACCCAAAACTAGTTTATGTATACTAACTATCATTTTAAAAAAAAATTGTTTTGTTTTGTTTTGTTTTTGTGGGGGGGGGGATGCTCGCTCGCTACGCTCGCTGGCCGAAATGGAAGTACTACTAAAAGCACATTGAATACGACTGAATACTCGTACTCTCAATTGTAAAATATTGCCTAAGATTTCTTCAATGCATGAAGGCAGGTATTCCCATGTACAATATCAACTCTCTATTGGACGTTTTGCATGGTCAACACTCAAGGGGGACGGGAAGGTAAACAAATATTCCAGTCGTTTGTCATTCCCCCCCCCCCCCCCCTCCCCTCTCTCTCCCTCACGCACTCTACATTTATGCAACTCGTTACAAAGCTACCACCCAATCGAGTATTAAAGGAAACTAGCATTGTGGTTTTAAAAAATAGTATGGGGTATACAATCATGTTCAGATGGATGAGAAAGCAACCTAGATCACAATGTTCGGAAATTTATGCCTTTTCACCATCAAGAAATTTTTGAATACTAGTATAATGATTTTTGAAACATTTATTCAATCAAAAACGCTATCATAATCACGGAAAGAATAATCAGATCTTCACACTTTTGAGAAACTTAAGATTATCATGAAACAATACAATTTTGACACGCTCATTTCATTGGCATTTGGGGCAGGGGGCACTGTTCCCCTTATTTTGGGAAGAAAAAAAATAGGCCAAAGTTCTGGCAAAATTTCGGCAAAAATTTCAATAAATTTGGGCAAAATTCGACAAAATCCTGTATTAAAATACCTGACACTAAGAAAAAATTAGGAAAATTAATTGAAAAAGAAAGAAAATCATGTTTACACACAACATGATTTCCCGGAATTAATGCTTTTTTGTATGTTTCACTTTCTGTGTATTATTTCAGTAACTATTATTATTAAGAGGAATCAAAAGACATATTTGTTGGTATTGTAATAATCTTGGATAGCTCTAAAGCGCATACAGCAGTTTTAATTGATTATGCGCTATACAAGTGACAGTTATAATTATCATTTGGGGCCATAGATTCTGTCTGAATTTTGCTCGCAGACCGTTGTAGATTGTTATTTTAAGTTCGCCTTTTTAGTAGGAAACACGGCAAGATATTAGATTAATTATTCGTGAAAATACGTAGGCCTACTTATACTCTCTCAAACCCTTGGTTTTAACCCCCAAATTTCCAGAAGATCTTACTGTGGGAAAGCAACCTTTTATACCCTTCCCAGTTGGTATTTGATATTGAATATATCATAAAAATTCTCAGAACGTTACCTATGAAAAAAAAAAAAAAAAAAACGAATTTTCCGCCCAAATTTGATGGAAAAATTCAACAGTACAATGCACCATCAAACAACGAGTTTAAACACCCAACTTTTAAAACAAAAATGTAATAGCAGGGGTATTCTCCCCCTCCCCCCCCCCTCCCGTGCTCATGGGTAAAGACACATTTAACTCACGTGGTGAGGTGAATTTTAACTTTATAATGCACCAAAATCCTTCTATTTATAACTGATTATTGGTCACCCCCACCCCCCCCCCCCCCCACCACGTCCTCCCTTGGCTGAAATCAGTTTAAATGCCTTTGAGTACCTGGGAGTTGTAACTGTTTGGGGGATAGTTGACCTACATGCCATGGGTGAGAGTATATTGGTTTTTGTCCGATTAATAATTACTCTAAGTCGTTAATGTCCGGGGGTAGTTATTTGGGTGGTAGTTACCTTAGGTGGTATTTGTCAAGAAGATGTCCTAAAGAGTGGTTGCCCTAAGGGTTAGTTGTCTGGGAGTAGTTGTCCTAGAGGGTGGTTGTCCTTGGGGGTACTTGTCTGAGGGTAGTTGTCCAGAGGGGGGGGGGGTAGTTGTCCGGAGGGGTAGTTGTCCCAGGGGTGGTTGTCCTAGAGGGTGGTTGTCCTAGAGGATAGTTTTCCAGGGGGTAGTTGTCCGGGGGTAGTTGTCCTAGAGGGTAGTTGTCGGGGGTAGTTGTCCTAGAGGGTGGTTGTCCGGGAGTAGTTGTCCGGGGGGTAGTTGTCCTAGAGGGTGGTTGTCCTAGGGGGTAGTTGTCTGAGGGGTAGTTGTCCGGGGGGTAGTTGTCCTAGAGGGTGGTTGTCCTAGGGGGTAGTTAGTCGGGGGGTAATCATCCTAGAGGGTAATTGTCCCCGGGGGTATAGTCGTCCTAGAGGGTGGTTGCCCTAGGGGGTAGTTGTCCTAGGGGGTAGTTGTCCTAGAGGGTGGTTATCCTAGGGGTGGTTATCCGGGGGGTGGTTGTCCAGGGGGTAGGTGTCCTAGAACCGCGGCTTGGTTATTCAAAACTTTTGTTTCCTATCAAAGACACCGTTGGTCTGTTTTAAAGGACGTTATTTATATAGCTTATAATAAGAAAGGACTTTTATGAAGGGTGGGATTTGCGGATTTAAGACCTTAGCGGGATGGTTGTGGGTGTGGCCCTACATGGGGGATGCCGTAGCTCTCAGTTCCGTTTGTAAATATATATATATATATATATATATATATATATATATATATATATATATATATATATATATATAAATACTGTATATATATATATATATATATATATATATATATATATATTGTCGGTTTTCTTTTTTGTCTGTGTTGTTCATTGGATTGTACTGTCATCCATGTTCTGTTAATGTTACAAATACCCTCGATGGGCTTATTTATAAAATAGTTGTCTGTTGTCAATACGTAATAAGTTGAAGATTATTTCCATGATAGAGATTTGGGAAGGTCAAATAAAAGAAAAGATGTACTGAATTAGGTAAACTGAAAGCACGTTAACATCTAATACAAGATATCCACTTGTGCCTGAGATGATCTGTTGTTAAGCATGAATGGGGGAGGTACTTGTTTTTTGCAAGCAAAAGCTCGGAGGTTGCGATATTGTTATTGTTACATGAATATCCAATGGAAAGTAAAAAGGCAAATATGTGGCAAAAAATGGTAATTACGTTCCTTTAACCCTGCATATGGGACAGTTTGAATTTTCTTTAATTGCGCTTTATGCCCCAAATGATGACTGTCCCAGCATTTCCTAAGACTTAGAGAATACTAACTCTAGTAATCATGTGTGGGGATTGGGACCTCCTACGAGATCTTTAATCAGATTCTTGTAATTACGTTATATTGAATAACAAAAATGCTCAACGCAAAGTTCTGGAAATGAATAATAGATTTATTTTAATTTACACAGGGCGATGTACTTATCCGGACTTAAAGCAGTACATCCGGAAACAACCTGACCATCATAAAATAAGGTAAATGAGATTATTTCTTCATATCATTTCAGTTAATTTTGTTTATCAGATTACCAGATTCATAATAGCTATAGATCGGATTATGCATTGATTAGTTTAGAACTTATATCATTAGATAATAGTCAAAAGAGACACAAATATTGGAAATTTAACAATTTGTTATCAAAGGAAGATGAATATGTACAAGCTGTAAAGGACAAAACAGAACAGAATTACTTTAAATTATATTGCGAAAAGTGAGCACAGTGATAGGAGGTTTGAGCGCATTGACAAGATATTTTTTTTAATGGATTCTCAGTGATTAAGATTTTTTTTTTTTAATTCTCTTAATAGAATTAAAAGCATGTACAAATACGTATGGAGCTAGCAAGAAAAAAGAAATTATGAATTAATGTTAATATAAATAGAGGATAAGATTAAACAGATAAAACTGAATTTAAATTTAAGTTCTGATAATTAATTAGATCCTTGAAAAAAAAAGATGTTTACAAGAAAAGAAGTGAAAAGCTTAAAAGAAAAGAGGGGCGTATTACATTAACAATAATAATATGGGAAAAATATATTTCAATCGCATACAAAAAAAAATGCAGAAAAGAGAATTATTCAACTTCTTGAAATGAATAAAATGATAAAAATTTTGAATACGGAGGATGAAATAACAAAAGAGGCAGAAATATTTTTCGAAGACCTTAATGGATTTCCAGAGGTGTTAGATCCAATGATTTTTACACGCAAAAAAAAAAAAAGATTACAGCAGAATATCAGACGAAAGAGTTAAGTAACTGGAAACTAAGAAAATCACCGGGACAGGATGAGTTTACAGCAGAGTTTTCCCTTTTTCTTTTTTCTTCTTTTTTTCTTAACGTAATAGGAATTTATTTGCTTGTGGGAAATTGTTCGCATTTTCAAAATTTAGGATTTTTAACGAACCTAAGAATCTACTTTAAAAAACTGCTCTCTAAATTCAAAAGAGAGTGAAATTTAACTCTCACAAGGAGTTAAATGAGGGACAACCCTTTTTCGAGTAAAAAAGAGTGGTCACTATTTCATTCAGGAAAGAGTAAAACACCAATTCTTTAAAGAGTGACAATTTTATCACTCATCTGAGCAGAGTGGAGATAATTCACCCCTTTCTGAGTGAAATCATCTACTCAGTCTCAAAAGTATTAACCACCCTTTTTCAAGAGCGGTGCCTGCTGTTTTTTGTGGGGTTTTTTTTTTCACAACAAAGACATGACACTGACAATGAATTACAGAGCGGTCAGTTTGTATTTAAAAAAAAAACAACTGTTAACAGCATTAACATGTTTGACATATTAAAATTTTCGATAAAAAAGACAGGGTGGCTCACACAGCAATATGCTGGTCTTTTGTTGAACCCTGCAGTGCATGCTTTACATTCGAATATCCTGATGATTTCGTCACCAAAGCCATGGTCACGCAGAAAGGCAGAAACCATAACCATCGTCACATTCGACAGGATCATGTCCCAATGTGTTGTACGTACGTTTTTCTGATTCTCTTTGGTGGAATTAGAGTTCGCGCCTCGATACGCGATCGGCTTCTTCACATTTTTTTTTTTTTTTTTGACTTGCCGGCTTGTCATTGGTTGCCTTGCGTTAATCGTTGCTCACGAGTGAAAATAATTCAGTCTGCATATGATATTGAGTGGAACACGGGCTCACTATGTAAGTGAGTGAGACGGCTGATGAAGGAATATCGGTATGCTCACTCGAACGGGAGTGCTTTACCACTCCATTAGGAGTAACAGTTCCTTCACTCTCAATGTAGAGTGATAAATTCACTCCTTTATATTTAGAGAGCGCTATCCATTTACTTTATGTCCAATAAAAGATTACTTCTAATTTCATTGCAAATATAAGAACACCACTGTTAGAAGATAATATAGACAAAGATTAGAAAGGATTTTTGTCTGGAAGACAAAGTGAAGGGAATATCAGAATGATTTATGACATAATTTGCTATGCAAATTATAAAGATATTCCTGAGATACTAGTTTTTATTGACTGTAAAGGCGTTTGATAGTGTTTCACAAAACAACATTGTTTTTATATGGAGATAATATTATCAGATGGATCAAACTTTTATATGCAAATTCTACTTCAAGTGTGTTAATTGACGGTTGTTTTTCAATAACAATAATGATAATTAAACATTTTTGTATAGCGCATAACACATAGGCAAATTTGCATGTCTCTATGCACTTAAGAATAGAAAACAAGTTTATGCAAAAAAAGAAAAAAAAAAGAAAAGAAAATGCACTGGGTTCATGTTTCTGACTATTCATAAGTGGTGAAAAAATATGTTTTCAAGGTACTAATGAAGGTGTCATAGGTTCCTATAGTTTTGAGATGTTCTGGCAATTTGTTCCACAAATACCACGTTTCAATATTAAAAGGGGTTGTCGGCAAAGGGGTCCCCTTTCTCCATATTTGATTTTTGCTTTGTGGAGAGGTGTATAAAGGCATGATGGTCAGAACAAAAAAAAAAAGAAACACTTACAAGGTAAAAGGTATAAAATTCACTTACAGCATTATTATTCGCTTTGTCAAATAATAAAATGCAAAATATATATCTCAGTTAGATAGTTAGGATATGGAAATAAATTAACCATTATGCCCTGCATATGTTTCACACTTGTTGGAAGAAGAAAAAAAATGTAGACATGTAAACCAAATCATATTAAAAGGAAGTTACGATCATCTGAATAGATTATGTAACGGGTGACATGTAAGTGGTATTTTATTTGACGATCGTTATAGGGCAGTGTTTGGGGTATCATGCATACAACAGTAAACAGACTTTTAAATAATATATATTTGAATAAGGATCTTGTAAAGATGAAAATAACGTTTGACACGAAGGGTTCTTTTTGTGAAAGAGGAGAAGATATGGTGCATATTCGTATTCATCTATCGTAACCAAAATGATTTTGACCGACTGCTTACACAATGTAACACGATGCAGATTAAACCTATCATTAATACATGTTTTGTTCAGTTTTACAGAAAAACAACAACGATGTTTGAAATTGAGTAATAATTTGGACCAAACAACAATTATATTTTACTCTTATACAGAAAACCATACCGACTTTCCAGACAATCAGGCAATATATCAGGAATTGTTACGCAAATCAAGTTAAGTTAATATAGTTAGAATAAAACTGACACATTGGGCAATATTCTCGAAAGGCCCGTAATCTCGAAAGCGGCCTAAGTTAAGCTTGATTTATCCTAGGCCGCTGATTCATAGAATGCCATTTGTCAACCTCAAGGTTCGTCATAAATTACTATATGTATGTAACAAAATTAAATTATATGTATTTTTATTTCGATGTGCCATGAACATTACAAACCAATTTCATCAAGACAAGTATTTCTATTCGCATTTCGTTACAGAACTGTGGTGATTCGTGTATGATTAAGAGGGTGACATTTGGCACTCCATAATTCTGTGGCCTAAATCTGCGAACTTAGACGGGGGCTTAAAGAATACGCACTAAGTCTTTAGGAATCTGAAAGTCTTCCTCACTAAATCGATCAAGGATATACCAAACCATTAAACCGTGAAACCAGATGTATTTATAGATCTGAATATTGTTTATGAAAATAAATCTAAAAACTCTTTTACAAAGGCGAGATTAACGCACTCTGCATGTAATGTACAAAGTTGCCAGAGAGTTCCTGTAGTCAATTCATATTCATTCATAGTAACTATAACTTCAGACATTCATATTTTGAAATTAAATTGCCACCGGTTATAACCAAAAGGAAAAAATAAATAATCCAGAGGAGCAAAAGAATGGAACGAATTACCGAAATTTGATGTAAATGCATTTTCTCATTCAAACTGCAATGTAAATTGAGGTAGGAGCGATAACTTCTCTCTCTCTCTCTCTCTCTCTCTCTTACTTTCGTACTTCATTTTTTGGTCTTTCTTTTTCTCCTCCCTCTCTCTCTTTTCTATTTCTCACCCCTATATCTCCCTCTCTTTTTAAATCCCTTTCTTACATCTTTCTTTCTTTCTTCTCTCTCTCTCTCTCTCTCTCTGCTCTTTCTTATCCCCTTTCTCTTTCTCTCTTATTTCTCTCCTGCCTCTTATACCTCTCGATAAGAGACATCTTGTGCAATATTGTGTAATCGTATGCAATAATATTATTAAATCTTACTTAAATCAGTATTTCTAATCTATTTTTTTTTAATTCTCAATTCTCAATTTGTTTAATTCATGTAATCTTATGTTATTTTATGTTTTTTTGCTTTTATTATTAATGTTTATTTATATGTATATGATGATTTTCATGTATTTCTTTTGTTATTTTCAATGTGACTTTTATTTTGTGTTGTGTTTTTTATGTATGCACGGAGTATGCAGAAGAACAGCCACTGGCTGAAGCAAGTGTTGCCGTGTTGAAATATAGTAAAAAGAAAAGACATGAAATTAAATATCAAACATAATCATGTTAGATGTCATTCAGAATAGTCTAAAGCATCTTTCCCTTGGTAGTTACCACATATTGATGTTCAGTTCGAAACTTGCCATTATACGGATATTTTTCATGGGAGACAGAGGGGAAGGGAGAGAGAGAGAGAGAGAGAGAGAGAGGAACACTCCAATTATCTCAGGTGAAATACCGGATATAAAATGTTTAAGTGATAATCACCACAGTTTTATTCCAAATAGATCTGAGCCGTTGTGCCAGCCAAACACAAGGCGATGACCCTTTTTGTTAAGGACTTTGCTGATTCAGATGGTCATGTTAGTACAGGAAGGTCATGAAAGCTTTTTACTGACAATCATCCCGCCAAGTAGGAGAGATTTCGTAGCTTACACTGTTACAGGCCAACAAGTACTTTGTGACTTCTTCTCCTTCTTCTGGTAATTTGCAAAAGGCTATGCAGCCTATCACGAAGATCTGTACGAAGACATACCTGAGGTGTATGAAGGCGAACTAAACACCGGGTTTACACCCTACTCTTTGCATGAGAAGTGTAGCGCATTATAAACGTGCACAGTGTGTGACTCTCCTAACACGAGGCCTCGAGTTAACTTCTGTCCTAGAATCGGAGCCCCCCCCCCCCCCCCGAGCCGAGGGGCACACTTACACAAAGACGCAGGGACAATTTTTGTCAGGTCAGGCTCGGGACTCGAACCCACGCTTATGACGAAAGCCATACGCAGAGCCTGAAAACTGACCGATTGCGCCACACCGCCTCCTTAATCATTATCAGACGATGGCGGTTCATGACATCATCTTTTTTTTTAATCCCTGACAAGAGACCTTTACTGCTTGTATGTATCAGAATGTCGTCGCAATCTACAAAGTGTCATCATTTTTTTTAGCGATTGTGTAGAGCTAATTGTAGACCAGTTCACGTCAATCTCATCATTATTTTAAAGACAGCGAGGTTAATGAGGGCGCTGTTCACCTGCCGCCAGGAGGAAATTTGTATCCTTGAAATGTTCCCTAAATTTCACCTTTTTTGAGACTGAACGACTATTTCATATTGGTATGTACTTCTATTTGAGGATTTCTCATCATCATGAACTTGATTTTATGTCTTTATAGTGTGTGATTTTGCTGTGAAAGATGATGTCCATTTTTGGATTTCTTGGAATACTGTTGGCCTTGAACATTACTACGTATCGCATATACAAACCTATCAGCAGTGGTAACCGGGCTTTTCCGTGTAGTATACGAGCAGTCCGTGACGTAACGCTTGATCTTGTTCATTGTTGGGGGAGGTATTCCGACCCAATAACCCCCGATGACCAATGGAGTGGATTGTTCACACATACAAAGGAGAAGATGTCGTCACGCATCGTGTACTCCAGGGAACAGCTTTTGGGATTACGTAACTTTGTGAAAGGACCGTTGCAAAGGGATGTTGTGATTACTGCGAAAGAGTGTGGTGTATGGAAAACCCGGGGATGCCGTGCTGGATCTCACAAAGTACGAAAGATAACCCCGCGAGTTTCTCCCCGGAACGATATTTCTACATGCCTCACTAATGATCCAAATCATATAAGAAGGAGAAACCCTGACAATAACATTGCTATTAGTCTATCTGGTAATGCAAAGAAGAAATATACCTTCCCATCCGTACTTCTTATGAATGCCAGATCCCTGAACAACAAATTCGACGAATTTTATACATATATCTTGGACACTGATATTGATGTTGCTGTGGTTACAGAGACCTGGTTTCAACATGATTTACCATCAGAATGTGTTTCAGTTCCCGGATATGATTTGTTCCGTAAATCTAGAAGCCACAAAAGGGGAGGTGGCGTGGCCATCTATGCTAAAGAAGCTACGTATGCCAGTCACATCGACGATATCGCCGTGTCTGATGATTTGGAGATTGTCTGGGTTAGACTTCAACCATCCCGTCTACCCCGTACTGTTTCGTTTATTGTTGTGGCTGCAATATATTTCCCACCAGGAAGTAATACAGCTGAGCAGCTGATCGACCACATACAGCAAACCATGGATGTTATCTCATCTCGACATCCAGAAGTTGGCTTTGTCCTCCTTGGTGACCTTAATGATCTCGACACTACCCCTCTTTTAACAGATAAGCAATTTAAACAAGTAGTCAATGTGCCAACCAGAGATGCAAGAACACTTGACAAGATCATCACGAATTTTGATGTCCATTACGATGCCCCTACAACAACTGCACCTCTTGGACTAGCTGATCACCAGATTGTTAAGTGGTATCCTTCTGCCGATGTTTCGTCATCCGAACCAAATATTGTTCACAGGAGAATAACGAGACCAATGAAAGACAGCGACATAAGGGAGTTTGGTCTTACACTCCTTTACCATGACTGGTCCGAGCTGTTCCGCACTGAAAATGTGAATGATAAATGTAACTTTTTCTACTCAACCTTAAATCCTTTGATTGATCTTTATTTCCCAGTTCGTTCTGTCCTTGTACACAACAAGGACAAGCCTTGGACGACCCCTGCCATAAAGTCGATGATCAAACAGCGACAGTTAGCTTATGCAAGAGGTGACACTCAAGTCTGGAGACGTATTAGCAACAAGGTCAAGAGAGGCATAGCCGCTGCTAAGCATGACTACTACATAAACAGAGTAAGAAGAATGCAGAAGTCCAAACCATCGTCGTGGCATCGTCACATCAAATATATGATTGGAGATAAAAGATCTTCTCCTCCAATCAGAATCGACGGCATTCCAGCAGATGACTTTGGAGCAACTGCATGTAGAATCAATGAATCATTCATTGAAGTCACTGCTGACATCCCCGTATTGGAAACCAGTAAACTTCCTACTTACCTTCCTGCTAGGAAACCGTGTCCTGTTATCCAGCCTTGGCAGGTCTGGCGAGAGCTTAAAGCCATCAAGCACAATAAAGCACCAGGGCCGGACGGCATTCCTGCTAGGTTAGTGAGCAAGTTTGCCTATGAACTCTGTGTTCCTCTCACGGATATCCTGAATGCATCCTATCAGCAAGCTACAGTTCCTGAAGTCTGGAAGACGGCGATAGTTGTACCCATCCCTAAATCAACCCCTGCTACAGCGGATAATCTGAGGCCTGTGTCACTTACCGATCACTTTGCCAAGATTGCAGAGAAGTTCATCGCGAAATGGGTCTTTAAAGATCTACAACCATTGATTGACCCATCCCAGTATGGCAACCAGACATGTGTTTCGACTGCTCATTACCTAGTTAGCTTGTTGAATTCCATTCATGAGAATGTGGACAGACTGAAGACCGTATCAACTGTTGTAACTACGGACTTTAGTAAAGCATTTGACCGGATAAGTCATAATCTCGCTATCACTAAACTTCTACAGATGAATGTAAGTGAATGTTTCGTTTCCTGGATATGTGATTTTCTTGCAAATCGCAAACAGAGAGTCAGGTACCGAGGTATTGAATCTGACTGGTTGGCGGTGAGGTCAGGCGCTCCGCAAGGTACGCGGCTTGGACCAATTATCTTCCAATCTGTCATCAACGATGCGTGCAACAGTTCAGAAGCACCAGAGATTCCATGCTGGAAATACGTGGACGATTTGACTTTGGTCGAGAACAAATCTCTTGGTTCCCCATCTAATCTTCAAGCTGCAGTGAGTGATCTAGAGAACTGGTCAAAGACAAACGGCATGACTCTTAACCCCCGTAAATGTTCAACAATGAACATTAGTTTTGCAAGGAATAACCCTCCACCTCCAGTGATTAGTATCAATGGGTCTATCTTAACTGATCAAAGTTCTGTTAAATTACTTGGTGTAATGATCCAAAGTGATCTCAAGTGGTCCACACAGGTTCAAAACATGCTAAGGCAAGCTAACATGAGGCTTCACATGCTCAGGATCTTAAGGGGTTTTAATTTACCACTCAAGGACCTGATTGTTGTTTACTCTACTTATGTGAGGCCAGTCCTTGAATACTGTGTTCCGGTCTGGAGCTCTGGACTAACGAAAGGTCAGAGCGAGCAGCTTGAGAAGATCCAAAAAAGAGCTTGCCGCCTCATGCTTGGCTCGTCTTACTCTTCCTATGCAGATGCCCTGAAATGTTGCAACCTCCAATCTCTTCGTGAGCGTCGTGTGACACTTTGTCTTAAATTTGCTAAGGGTATTGCTGTGCCTAACTCCAGATTTCACAACTGGCTGCCATCATCACGAAAACTAAACCAAGGCCCAAATCTGAGAAATAGCCATAAGCTGAGAGAAGTAAAATGTAGAACGGAAAGGCATAAAAACAGCCCACTGCCTTACCTCGTGCGACTGTTAAATAATCAGTGATTTATGTACAGTGGCCAGTGAATTGTGTATGCCTTCAATATTACAAACAATATTTTTCTTACAGAGTATTCTCATCATTTTATCCCCTGATTAAGATTAAAGTAGGATACTTTGTTACTTTTTTTTCCTGTAATTTTCATAGTGCAATATTGTTCCATAAATATGCTCCCTCCTCTACTATGACATCAATTGGGATATCTTTTATGTATTAAGACAACCTTTTAGTATCTGATTTTATTATCTTATTTTCCATTGTTACTCTCATAACACCCAGTCTCTTTTCTCAGTTATTGTTTACAACAGGTAAATGTAGCCGTGTTGATTTCTCTTTTTATTCATCATCTATAATCACGTTAACTTAAATTTTTGTGTGATTATGTACTAAATGAAATCTGCAAATGGAACAACAAAAATACTCATATCACCAAAGTCATACATTACTATGTACTTTGAATAGAACGGGATTTTAGGTATAGTCTTAATTTATTTCAATTACTTTCATTGTCATATTTTTATTCTCTTCACTTTTTTGTCATACCTCCTAAACTGTATTTCTGATGCTTGGTAACTCTCTTTCATAATGATAATAACAGCAATAACATCAATAATAATATAAAATATAATAATAATAAATATAAAAGTAACAAAATTAATGTTAATGATGGTAATAACATTTGTATCAATAATACTAATACTAATAATAATAACAATAATAATAATAATAGTAATAATAATAATAATAATAATAATAATAATAATAATAATTAAAACAATGGTGATGATGTAAAAATAATGATAATAATAGTAATAATTATAATAGTCTTCATGATCACTTTTATAATAATTAATAATACTGACATTAACAGTAGCAATGATATTGTTATTGCCATTAATAACAATTATGATAACAGTAATATTAGTAAAAATAATAATTATGATAATAATAATAATATAATAAAAATAATATTAATAATAATGTCAATAATAATAACGATGATGATAATAATAATGATAATATCAATAAATGATAATGATAATAATAGTAGTGATAATAAATATTAATAATAGTGATAACAAATTAAAAATACAAGACAGTAATGGTGCAATGACATATTATGTCTCTATGTTTTATATGCTATCTCCATATGTTTTTAAAATATTGTATATATGTGAATTTTTAATGTTTTAATGTTTTTCGAATCTTGTATAAATATCTATATGTGTTTTTATTGTACATCACACTCAATTCAGCCTTTGGGCTGCCATGTGCTGATTTAAATAAACCATTATCAATTCAATTCAATTCAATTCAATATCCGCCTGTCGGTGCATGAAAGCAGCCGCTCGTGTAACATCGTCTACGTAAGATCTGTAGTCGGCATACGCGTGCGCATTTTCAGGTTCCGTCGAGTATCCTCGACTACCCGAGTCCTCTCCATCCTCGTCCGTTATGACATGGTAGAAATTGGATTCTAGCACAGGAACGGCATATTTTGAGTCATCCAATAGGGCTGGTGAATACCATTTAGATGCCGGGGAGGAAGCAGAGGCTGATCGCTGGTCGCTTGAGGTTCATCGAGAGGGCGCTCCTCGATCTGTTGGGATGCAGCATGAGAGCGCCATCTACGAGAACGATCGCGAGGTGAGTAGATCACACGTCGGTCCCTCTTTCTGAAGAAAAAGGAAAAAGAAAAGGAAGTGAGCGAGAGAGAGAGAGAGAGAGAGATGACATGCAATTCAACTGCGCACAATTTCACACGTCCAAGTTAATGGGCCTTTCCATAATTATCAAAGCATCAACCATCATTAGCTAAGAACCAATGATTTGATATTGGTAAAGCAATTTCATTTCTATGTCAGATTGATAAAATGAAAGGAACTCAAAGGCAGTAAACACAAGCCGTATACCCATTGATTATTAAAAATCACTGAATACAATTATTTCAAGATTCAAGATAATATATTGTCATGTAAAAAATACATAAAATTTACTTTCGGACATTCAAAGATGTAAAGATTGTAGGTGCATAAATGAAATGAATACAAATAATACAGTATTACTTAACATAAACTCTGTACCATTTCCTTACATGGAATACATTTAATGATGATCACGATTTAAACATTTTAATATATTGCACGAGAAGATTACAGAGAAGAGGGGAGAGAAAGGCTAAAGGGACAGAAAGAGGAGAGAGGCAGTGCAATTACATGTACACTGGTTTGCTATACGGAGCTCGGTCCCATCCAGGCACCTCCATGCCAGAGCACCCCTCCAACTGAGACTAACTTGTACTACTCCCCCCCCCCCCCCCCCCCTCCCCTCAAGAAAAAACAAACAAGAAACAATAAAACAAGAACAAACACATAGTTCACATCACACACACACACACACACCCACCCACCCACACACACAGTACTCACTCACATAAACACGCGCGCGTAACAGTTAAAACAAGCATATGGCTATTTCCAGAATAAGGGTCCCAATTTGTGACATTTTTGGTGTCCCTGTTACATATAAAACACACTGTTTTGTTTTTTGTTTTTGTATTGGGGTTTGGGGTTTGTTTGTTTGTTTGTTTGTTTGTTTGTTTTTTTTTGTTGGGTTTTTTTTGCTCTGGGTAGAGACAAATAGTGGAGTAAGATTGAATACTATTCTAACAGTGAAGATGCAATGTCATGCTCAGAATCAGTTTTTATACAATGATTTGGCATCTTACACTCAGAGCCACAAACACCTGTGTGTTTCATATGCAGTGTAGTAAAATCACGCAAAACCGTTGTAACGCAAACCCGTAATAATTTGACGTCAAAATAGTTAATCGATTACCAGGATATCACTCTCCGCGCTCCACTGTGCAAGAGAATTTGCACGCAAACCCTATGTGAAAGGAGAAGGCATGAACGATTCCAAGATGCGTTCTAAATCTTTAAATTCACAGGGACGGCTCAAAAAGCAAAGGGACGGCTGCAAAATACGATACTTTTAAAGAAAATTTATACTTGATCAATCTATCCGCGCCGAATTTTTTTTTCCCCGTGGCGTTTTGCTATAAATCAATCAAAATCATAATTCATCTTTTGCAAGCAGCTGAAAAGAACGCCTGATAGATGTAATGACAGTCGTTGTTTGTCCAATATACACGTGTGTATGATGACCAACACGGCTGGCGTGGCAACAGTACTATATAGTATTTCTTTGTTTTTTCTTCGCTCTATCTTCATTCTTTTCTGATGAATTTCTTTGTTATTCTTCTCTCTTGTCTTCTTTTTCTCATGTATTCCTTTGTTTTTCCTCTATCTGTCTTCTTTATTATGTATTTC
The DNA here is from genome assembly GCA_025618425.1 of Heliocidaris tuberculata. Lineage (NCBI taxonomy): Eukaryota > Metazoa > Echinodermata > Echinoidea > Camarodonta > Echinometridae > Heliocidaris > Heliocidaris tuberculata. The sequence continues at coordinate 21,861,229 of CM046841.1, forward strand.
TTTGTTTTTCTTCTCTCTGTCTTTTTTCTTAATGTATTTCTTTGTTTTTCTTCTCTCTTTCTTCTTTTAATTTATTTATGTATTTCTTTGTTTCTCTTCTCTCTTCTTTTTTCCTTATGTGTTCCTTTGTTTTTCTTCTCTCTCTCTTCCTTTTTTCCTTATGTATTTCTTTGTTTTTCTTCTATCTTCTTTTTTCCTAATGTGTTTCTTTGTTTTTCTTCTCTCTGTCTTCTTTTTTTCCTTATGTATTTGTTTTTCTTCTCTCTTCTTTTTCCCTTATGTATTTCTTTGTTTTTCTTCTTTCTGTCTTCCTTTTTCCTTACGTATTTATTTGTTTTTCTTCTCTTTGTCTTCCCTTTTTCCTTATGTATTTCTTTGTTTTTATTCTCCATATCTTCTGTTTATTTATTTATGTGCTTCTTTGTTTTTCTTCTCTTTGTCTTCCTTTTTTCCTTATGTATTTCTTTGTTTTTCTTCTATCCGTCTTCCTTTCCTCATGTATTTCTTTGTTTTTCTTTTCTCTGTCTTCCTTTTTTCCTTATGTATTTCTTTGTTTTTCTTCTCTCTGTCTTCCTTTTTCCTTATGTATTTCTTTGTTTTTCTTCTCTCTGTCTTCCTTTTTCCTTATGTATTTCTTTGTTTTTCTTCTCTCCGTCTTCCTTTCCTCATGTATTTCTTTGTTTTTCTTTTCTCTGTCTTCCTGTTTTCCTTATGTATTTCTTTGTTTTTCTTCTCTCTGTCTTTTTTCCTTATGTATTTCTTTGTTTTTTCTGTCTCCTTTTTCCCTTATGTATTTCTTTGTTTTTCTTCTCTCTGTCTTCCTTTTTCCTTATGTATTTCTTTGTTTTTCTTCTCTCTGTCTTCCTTTTTCCTTATGTATTTCTTTGTTTTTATTCTTTAAATCTTCTTTTTATTTCTTTATGCATTTCTTTGTTTTTCTTCTCTCTGTCTTCCTTTTTTCCTTATGTATTTCTTTGTTTGTCTTCTCTCTGTCTTCCTTTTCAGTATGCACAACACGTGCGTCAACTACGGGCGAACGACTAATAAGAGACTAGGAAAATCACTGGACCTTGCTGCGCGGGGCTTACGTAACAATCAGCAAATATAACGCTTTCGCGTGATTTTACTACACTGATATGTAAGCGGGACACCAAGAATGTCACAAATTGGGACTCTTATTTCTGTAAATGCCCATATAAACATGATGAAGAAAAAAGGGTATTAAAGGTTTAATATCGATTAAGAAAGAGAAGAATGGGTGTAGACATACCTTTAGAGTTCTTGTTCTGGTAGGCTGAGAAATTTAGTGCAGCTGTCTAGTATATGGATCTACAACTTATATCAGTCGCCGACACCGATAATTCATTTGTTTTCCAAGGCCATGACAAGTCAAAATCATCACGAACAAGCCTCTGCACGTCCAGATATAATGGCCGTTATTATTGTCATAAAATAACATAGGTTGACAACAGCATCGAACAAATTTGTTTATTTATGTATTCCAATTTATGCACTCTCCACATTCCCTGGTTGCTTTAACTATTTAATTCAACTGCTATGCATAATGGACTTCTATGCATGGAATCAATTTGCATAATTTTTTTTCCCTTCTTTTCTGGCCCTTTTCACCCTCATCCTTTCATTTATTCTCTTTTTTCTTTCTTAAACCTTCGACTACTGGGGGGCGTTTCATGAAAGGACTTGTCAGATATTTTATCCGACAAATTTGCTCTCAGCCAATCAGATGCAAGGATTTCAGTAGCTTATAACAGTTGTCGGATAAAAATCACTGACAAAACGCTTGATGAAACGCTCCCCAGAATTCTCTTATTCCCATAGACCTAATACAGGGGCCACCCGGTTCCCGTAGGCAATGGGTTAATTAAAAAAAAAAATCTTTCAACATTCGATAGGGGAGGGGGCACATGTCGGCACATGCCCCGTCTACCCCCTCCTCCTGTACCGTACGCCAGTGCCAGTTGCGACAGATGACCTCTGGTCTATCGTGCTGATTGCGAGTCCCAAATTGTCAAAACTAGATGAAGAACATGTTCATGGTGAGTAGCATGTTTGATGCTTTTTCAACCAAAAGGGGGGAAATGAGATGTTGCAATAATCAAGCAACTGTTTCGTAACACTTGTAATTATTATACGCTTATTTCCGCTTATTCCACAGCGCAGGTTTTAATAAACCTCGTTCGTGAATTCGGGCCTTTGTGTGTACAAGGAAAAAAAAACTTCCTTTTGACTTTAAGTAAGTCAAATCTGTAAAAAAAAAAATAAGGTTTGGCTAGTTGGGAGAAGCAATTACTAGCAAGGAATTGGCCAACATCCGCCGAACCAATGGTGATGTAGATAAAATAGCTTTTGCAGGCCCTTGCTTTGGTAATGGAGGGGGGGGGGGGGAGGGTAGGACAACGGTTAATCCTATAATCCATATCTTCATAATTTACAAGTTATGTTTTTAATTTAATTTAATTTTGTGGGGGGGGGGGGGGCTCATTCCGTCCGTCTTGATTGAAAGTGTTTGGACTGAGGTTTAATTCTTTATAATCCATGCATAAGCTATACTGATTTGCATGTTAGAAGATATAACAGATTTTATTTTCAATATTACAATGGCATTTAAATTGGCTTTAAAAAAAAATTGTTCTTAATTTATGAAGTTTAAAGTACTTCGCAATGACTGATTTTGTTCATGATTGAAAATCTGTTGGGGGGGGGGGGGAATTCTCCCCCTTCAAATGCGCTAGTGACCTGTAACCATTGCTGAAAACATGATACGCCTGTGACTATTACTGCAGACCCTTCAGCAAAATGCAAGACTAACCATGCCAAAACCTTGTTATAATGGACCTTTGATCAAACTTACGTTTCGTGGTTAATACTAATATAATTAATACATTACCAATTTTTATTTTTTTTCAGAATGCGAGCGAGGTATGCCCCGTTACTGCTGTCAGTCATGTGACTAAAGAGACAAAGTACAGTGGCTAATTTCCACAGATATTGCTTGCTCATGAAAGTCAGTAGTTGGATTATATAAATAAAGATCTTTCGAGGATCGCTCGACCTTAAAATCATTTAAATCGGCTTTGATAAAAAAAACAGTATTCCTTATTTAGCAGACTAACACTTTTCCCGCCATTCAATTCAATTCAAAACGATTTTTCCCCCTTCTTATATGTTATGTACATGCAATTGTTTTTTTTAAAAAACAACGTTCAAGTGAAATAGAAGGAGGCATGGTCCATGGAAAGAATAACAATGCATGTGATTCAGTGGCGTATCTAGGGGGGGGGGGGCAGAGGGGGCACGTGTCCCGGGCGGCACTTAAAGGGAGCGCAAAAGACGGAAAAGAGAGACAGAGAAGGGGAACATACAAGAAAATTTTTGGTCTTTGAGGTTTATTTCCTCCCCAGTCAAGGACGAAATGCATAAGAAATAATGTTTTATAGGGTTTGGAATGCGAAAATTTTCTAAAGCTCGGTCGCTTTGCTCTCTTGCATAATTAAGTTCAGGATCTAGCGATTTCGCGCACCCAATAGCGTTGTTAAAGTGTTAACCATTAATTGACTCAAGTTGCTTCCCCCCCCCCCCCCCCCCCACATATTCCTCATGGTTTTTATTCATTTTGCGCCCTCAGTTCATTTCATTTATTTTCCACAAATTGATTGAAATAAAACATCAAGAACAAGTACATACATGTACATTCAAACTAGAAAATATAATAAAATGCAGCAAAACAAATCAAACAAATCAAAATGTGGAGGGATTGACAGAGGCCATTCGACCTATCTAAGGTCAGTCCCCCAAAACATTGAAATATAGCAAAAACGTCAAAATATAATATGAATTATTGTTAAGAGCAGTGAAATACGAAAACCAATTCTACATCAAAAAAGAAACAAAAAAAGGACATAACAAAGAGAGGCAAAAATCAGATTATCAAAGTTTCAGGAGATACAGCTTATATTTTCGTTTAAAAGATGAAAGTGTGGGACAACCTTTAATTTCTTCAGGTAGGGAGTTCCATAATTTGGGTCCGGCATACTTGATTGTATTACGTGAGAACTGATATTTCAAATTTGGGATAAATCCTCAAAAAGGAATGTTCAAGATTTCAACAAAAATATATTGCTAGGTCGCTGTATTCCCTTAGATTTTTTTTTCTAAAGTTAAAATACATAAGAAATTACAATTTGAGGGATGAAAAGAAAAGAAAAATCTGCCGCTCGGTCACCTTGCTCCCTCGCTTATACAATAATTCATAAAATTGGACTAACAACCCCGGGTTGTGTGCATCGAAACACATTTTCACGTAGTATCATCATTTCTAAATTAAAAACGCTTATTAATTTGAGTTTGGGCATGGAGGGGAGGAGGGGGGGGGGGCGCAGATTTGATAGTTTGCCCCGGACGCCAGAACACCTGGATAGGCCATTGTTGTGATTGGAGATGACCGTTTACAAAAATGACAAAACATTAAACAAGTTAAGCAGATAATATAAAATGATATAAATAGAGAGGGAATGGGATAGAAAGGAAGAAAGATAGGATAGAGGATATAATACCATGAACAATGTGAAAGATATGTCAGAAAATTCATAAAATAATCACTGTTTATTCCTATAAATCAAGTGCAAATAAGTATACATTCAGTATGAATACTGACAACGTATACTTTCAGAATGAAGCAAGTCTATTTTACATGTGAATTTCAAAGACAAATATAATAACTAGAGAGGTCAAAATATGATTTACATCTTTAGAAAACAAAAGCGAGTGCATTCGCTAAAGCGCTAGTAAACGTATAAGGGAGAACAAGTGAGCAATAAAGCAGTATATCTATATTTGAATCACCTACACTGTAAAAAATATTGCCGTTTTTCACAGAAAATTTCCTGGCAGTCAGGTTGCCGGGAATGCCCGTTTTTCCACAGTTTTTTTTTTTTTTTTTTTTTTTTTTTTTTTTTTTTTTTTTACCGGAAATCAGCATATATTTACACTCTCCCGGCATTTATGTCGGGCGATTGTAAATATATGCTGATTTCCGGTAAACCAACAAACATGCCGTTGTTTTACAGGAAAAAACTGTAAATTGAAATAACGGCAATAACTTGTCATTTCAAGGGCCAAAAAACCTGTACTTACACATTTATTTTTTACAGTGTAGTAAATATACCCCCAGAAAAATTCTCGTGCGCGCGAGATAACTTAAAGTGTGTTTTGAAAGGCATTGGCATTGGTATAATTTAAATCTAGAGATGGAGCTTTGTAAACCGTACCGACAATTACATTCTTTCCTGATTTCTGTTCAATTTCAATGAACAGATAGTCACAGATGGCTTCCTCAGTAATCTTCACGTATAGTAAAAGACAATCCGTCGTGAATGTACAAAACAACATGCCTCCTCCACTCGCGGTCAGTCACCATGGTCATGTATTACTAAAGGGGGCAAAGTCCAGTGGCTAATTTCCACAAAATATTGCTTGTTCATCAAATTCAGTATAATTATAAAGATAAAGATCTTTCGAGTATCTCCCGATTTTAAAATCATTTAAGTCGGTGTCAGGATTTTCCAAGGATACAACAAATAGACAAGGCAACTCTAAAATATCAATTTTCAATGAAAATTTAATTTAGAAATAAATCTTTACTAGCGGCGCCCGTGGAAAATACACGGGATTCGAACGCAAAAAAATGTAGTGAAAAAAATTACAGTTTTAAATTTTGGTTTATTAAACTTATATCGAATTCAACCACCCGCCCCCGCTATCTACGCTCATGCCTTCAGCATATGAATAATTATACTCGATTAATTCTTCAACAGATATATGTAGAATCTTCTCATACGGTAAGATGAATTTATCATCAAATTTTAACTGCAGTAAAAAAAAAAAAAAGATAAGTAAACTGTTTCCAATCTTGAAATAAGCAGCTCTGTAAGGCATTTACTACCGGACTCCTCCCCTGGAGTTCAGCCAGCCAACCCTTACAACAGCTCAGCCTCAGAGTGCTGGCGTTGCCGTGACAGAGTACCGGCTTTATATTGTAGAGAAGAATGCCATCAGTTTTTAACTAATTACAGAGAAAATAGGGACAAACAAAGTCCACAAATACTATACTGCAACATTTTTTGTTCTCAAAAATGTCACTCATGTCAGTGCCGTCACCAGCTTTTTTCAAGGGGGGGGGGGGGTGGGAAAAAAAGACAAAACTTACCAACTCCAATGTCAGGTAGTGGTGCTGGTGGCGCAGTTATGAGCTGTTCGACACTACACAATAGTGCATATAGCCGGCCGGCCAGATGGATGTATAGACAAATGTACTGCCTACTGGTCACTATAGAACATGTCGCCCTTTTCAAAAAGACCCCCCCCCCCCCACCCGGCGACGCCCCCCCCCCCCCCCAATTTTTTTTTTTTTTTTTTTTTTTTTGGTCTGGAGAGGGGGTGCGCACCCCCGCACGCACCCCCCCCCCCCCCCTGGCGACGCCCATGCATGTCCAAAGTCAACCTTGGACATCTCCAAATAAGCAGCTCAGTTAGTCATTTACCCCTGGTCTCTCCGTGATCTCCTCCCCCGGAGTTCATATTACGCAGCCAAGGCTGCAGCGCTGATACTGCAAAGAGATAAACATTTGAATTCATAGCATTCCCAACGATGATGAAAGCATAATATTTAGGCCGAGTAAAAACAAAGCACGAGTCATGCCCCCGCCAAGTTCATGGCTTTATCAATGTTTACTGACTTCACTGGACAGGAAGTTCACTTGTTTCATTCATTTATTACCCAAATACATCAAGATACAAGGAATTTCAGCTTGACAATGTATAACATACATTTGGTATAAGAACCCAACAAAAAAGCAAAAGCTAGATAATGTTGGCCATGTTCAATACACAATAATTTATGACAATTGATTAATCATTTTCAGGATAATCATGGAATCATAAACTTGTACTTTTGGTCAACACTAACGATAAAATATATCTGTCGTAAGTTAAATAATCATATACACGAGACGAATGCATGAACTCAAACGGATGTACACTATGTACTTTAGGACTATTTACAACTGATCATGCTTATGGGAAATGTTACTATGATTCTATTTATAATATTATATTATATTGTTTGCCATCATTACCTTAATACGTTTCTAACAACAGAGCATCTAGGCCACCTCTATAGGCCGACATGCGTCATGTTGTATATGTACAATACATGTATACGTACTCAATATTGTGGTACGTAATTTGTGCCAAAGGTCGACTGGAGCGTCCGCGTTATGGTTTCACGTGTTAGCTGGGTTAAGTGTTTTCCTAGTAAAAAAAATAATGTATGTGATTCAATAGGTCATATTTTCGCTCGAGTGTGAATTATTAGTGCGTTTGTATAATCATTCATATTCCACTTCCCAGCGTGCCGTCTTAACTTGAATACGTATGCGATTGTGGAGAAGATGTCTGCGTCTGTGTTGGATTATGGTCTTACGCCGTATGTTTTAGCAGGTTTGGTTGCATTCCTGTTTTCATTCCTTCTTGTTCGATCAGGAAGGAGTAAGAAGTACACCAACCTACCACCCCGAGGTCCCCGAGAATGGCCGGTACTCGGAAGCCTACCAAGTCTCGCGGGCAAAGATCCGCATGTGATCATAGCCAACATGGCCAAGAAGTATGGCCCGATCTTCAGTATGCAGATGGGATCCTTTTACGCTGTAGTAATCAGTGACTACTCTCTCATTAGACAGGCTTTTGCTAGATCTAATGATGAATTCAGTGACAGGCCCAAGCTCACCATGATTGAGAATGTTGTCGAAGGGAAGGGTAAGTAGCATGGTAAAATTCCTCCTGTGATTATCAGAAAGATATGAATACAATATTGATAGAAATAAAGTTCGGTAGATGAATAACATGAACTGGATGAAAGCTGTAAGAATTAAAAGAATGACGAAATGCAACATGAACTTAAGATTTAAAAAAAATATATATTGCTCACTTTAACTCAAATGAAAGGTACTGCTTCATTGTCATATGGTTTTTCATGAACAAGTGATAAACAAGACAAGACCTTATTATTTCTACCTCGGTGTAATAATAAGAAATGCATATGAATTATTCCTCCACAGTAGCTTGAAACCGGAACGTACAGAAGGCCTTCACTTTCAGCTGACATATCCTTCGAGCGAGCTGTCCAAAGTTCATTTTACAATTCTAAGCGTAATCAAGTTTAGCAAAATGAATCTTTAAAGTTCAATCTACTATGTAAACAAAATATCTGAAAGCGAAAGCCAGTTTTTGCCTCAAAGTATTGACAATCGGCAGCTGAAGTGTTTGACATTATATATATGTATTGTATTTAATAACAGCCGTATTATATTCAAAAGGGTAAATTTAATACTACTGGATTTCTAATTTGATTTCACGTAATTGTAATGAGCTCAGAAATTTTATTTTTTATTTTAATACAAGTTTAATTACAGTGTAATGTTCATAGGCGTAGCCTGGGGGCACAATAGGGGCATCCCCCAGCCTGTTCATCAGCTTACTGCACGGTACTGAGGGGTAAAGATCTTAATCCTAACCCTAACCCTACCCCAGGTGTTTGGAGAGAAAATATCCAGAAATCACCCCCCCCCCCGGTCTGTGCCCCCACTCTGTTTAACAAGACTGGCTACACCCTATTAACATGGCCTAGAAAGGTGGTTATTATTACCGATGGAGAGTCATTAAGCCAATACTACCAAAGCGTGGTACAGACAAGATAAATGAAATTAAGAGGAATAAAAAGGAAAAAAACAACAACATTGCACCTGTTAAGCGATTATTCAAATGTTAGGTGCATAATATTGTTTCACAGATATTAAACATGAAGCATTAAATGTTGTCAAGCAGTCCGTTTGCATTGCAAAAGATGCAGATGAGAAAGAACGTATTCCTCATCTAATCATCTTGTTATGTTATTTTATGTTATGTCTTGTTCTCTATTTTCCACATTTTCTCCAGGTTTAATCGTGTCATACTTTGGTCAGATGCAGACAGAACACCGTCGATTCTCACTCTCAGCTCTACGATCACTCGGTATGGGCAAGTTTAAAATGGAAGAAACTGTAAGCGATGAAGCACGCCATCTAGCGATGAGCTTTGCCAATCGCCAAACGAAGCCTTTCGTACCTTTTCATGACATTGCTGTGAGCGTTTCAAATATCATCTGTTGGTTGAGTCTAGGTAAGCGATTTGACTATAGCGATGAGACTTTCAAGGTCATTCTTGAAAATGTTCTTGAGAGCTTTGAGATCGCAGAAATTGCAGGACTCTTCAATTTCCTTCCGTTTCTCAGATTTATACCAGGCAGCGGTTTTAAACGAATGATGGCTAATAGAGACAATCATGATAAATTTCTGAAGCCAATTGTCTGGAAAGTCAGCGAGGATCAGGAAAAAAGTCTGGGATCTCCAACATGTTATGTGGAGATGTACACTGAACAGATGATCGAAGCCGAACGAGAAACTCCTGGTAAACATACTTTCACCAAAGAAAACATGTATCACGCAGTCGCTGATCTGTTTGCTGCCGGGACTGAGACTACTGCTACCACCTTAAAGTGGAGCTTGTTGTTCATGGTTTTAAATAAAAAAGTTCAAGAAAAGGTGCATGAAGAACTAGATGATGTGGTCGGACGAAATCGGTTGCCTAGTCTCACTGACAGACCCAACTTGCCTTACACGGAAGCAACCTTACTTGAAATACAGCGCTTTGCCACGATTACACCTCTTGGCGTCCCTCACGCACCTGTCAAAGATACTGTTCTCAATGGCTACGACATCCCGAAAGGAACTGTGATCCTACCAAACCTATGGGCTATTCATCATGACCCGGACCTTTGGGAGAACCCTGATGAATTCAACCCGGACAGGTTTCTCAATCCAGATACCAAACAAGTTGTTCAGAGGGAGGAACTTATTCCATTTTCTATCGGTGAGCTAATTACTTCAGGATATAAACTGCTGGGTATTCATCGACATGTGCGTTTTCTTTACACAATCTAAATCCTCTTCAATTGAATTGTTATCCTTGTTTGATTTGTTATTATCCTTATTTGTTAGTTGTTATAAACAATTCTACATACGCATAAGTACGCAATGTTATCACAAAATACATGTTGTATAGGAAGCGTAATTTCGACTGCGTTATTACTTGTGCTAATCAAGTCTGGGAATTAAATCAGCCCATATCCGCCACTAATGAATGTATGCTTCGCTTACACTATTCATTTTGTATTCTCATTTCCTACTGCGGGAGTAGGTGACGCATATCCATGTCAGGCAAACGAGCTTCACAACAACAACAACAACAACAACGAAAACAACAACAACAAAAAAAAAAACTCCCTATATACAAGTAAAGCCTAGCTCCCACGAGGCGTCATTGCCTGCACTAACAGAGCCTGTGAAGGCAATTAAAAGTATTGGTTGCACTGTTCATTGTGCAAGCACCCTTTCTTGAAGCAGAAAAGACCGTACCAGTTACTGAAGCGGTGATAACGTCATTTACCGCGTCGGTCGTTGATACAGCCCCGTATCAGCAATTAATCCCTGGTATATATGAGTATTATGGGTATGAGTAGATTTTGGCTTTAATAGTTGATAGAGCAAAGGTCTTCAAAACATGGAAATCTACGTTCAAGACAATGTACGTGCGTACAGCCCTTGTGCAAGAAAATCATCCCCACAGTCATGTAGTCCCTATGATCATCATTATCTAAAACTTTACGTTCCCACTGAAAAACAATGATTTCACACATAACACTTACAGGGAAAACCAATATTAGGTAGGCTTCATCCAAATAGAGAAGCATGGATGGATGCCTGCCAGTTTCCGATTAAACTTGTAGTGCGGTGAAAGATTATACTTGACTATATACCGAGTTGTTAACTACTTGGTATACTATCTGAAACGACTTCTGTGCGCAATAAACATAAGATTCTTTCTGATCATATTTCTTTTGTATTTGTTTGTTTGTTTATCTATTTTTTTTTTACAGGACGTCGCAGATGTTTGGGTGAACAGTTAGCCAAGGTGGAACTGTTCATCTTCTTTACTCATCTCTTACATCGCTTTCAATTCTCAACACCAGAGGGCGCACCTCCCCTAACCATGAAAGCAAGGAATGGTGCTACGCTCAACCCAGAAGAGTTTGAGATCTGCGCCACTCTTATCGATGACATTATGTAGTTAGTCGTGCACCATTGGAAATAACTGATTTTTAGTATCAATAATTAAACTTAGCAATCTACATGTATATTGAGCCTGTAATATAAAAGGGGCATGATTTAACCTGAAATATACACTATGCGGTGAATACTTGTTTTTAAATTTATTATAATAAATAATCAAAGAAGTGAGGTTGTTTAAACATATTGAAAATATATATTCGATTTGTACATACGTAAACAAAATTAATTGATTATATGTAAGTGTTTAGCTTAAAGTAACAAGAATAATTACTAAAGAAGGGTGTACATAATTATAGGCATGGGGTGAATAACATTGATTGCTGCGGGATATGGGCGTGAGACCTGCATGTGCGAACGGGCGTTTGTTTTATACTTCTAAAACAAGTTTTTTTTTTTTTTATCCAACCATGCAATATGATATCTGACATACTGAAATCTGCGCTGCCATTATGATATGGCTCAACCATAGGGCTCAACCGTCCAATGTTCGAATTCTTGTTTCACTTGAATAGAATGCTGTTTGAAATTACCCTCGTTGTCTACGATAGTCTACATATACTGTAGCTCACTCAGGTATAATTTACGCTTGAGACACTATCATACAGGTATCTTAGTATCTTACATACAGATGACTGACTTACATAGTTAGAAAGATTGCTTCCATTTAAATAAAACAATATTTTTTTTATCCTTTATAAGGTTGAGGCGGTGAATTTCATTTCGTGTCAAAAGTTTCAAAGGTTTATCGATTTTCCACAAACATGTATATCTTTCACAATTTTTTAAACAGTACATATGAAAGAACAGGAACATAGCAAATATATGAATTGAAACATAGATATTTAATACAGAACATAATTTCAATGGACTTGGTTATGGTTTACACTGATAAAGCGATAATTGGTATAATGTAAACAATGTAATTGTAAAGGAAAACATAGGTGGAGGAGTCTATCAAATAAGCATTCCTTGTATTTCACAAACCCCTGTTTGAAAAAAAAAATAGTTACAGTTCATAAATAGCCTAGCAGCGAAATGAAGTGGCAAGGAAAGACGCCAGTTCCGGGCACACAACAATTTATTATTTGGATTTAGAATTAGTATAATACTTCTTCTACCTCAATCAGACTAAACAAGTCATAAACATTTTTTTTTTTTTTAGTTTTCGTGTCATTACATTTCGGTAGTCATGCTGAAGAAGATGATTAATTTAAAGAGAAGGGTGGGTTCTGGCAAAGGTGAAAATGCCCTTTTATTTGAAATCTGACGAGAAAATGCAGAAACGCTCGGACCAAACGTCCATGCCACCTGTGTGCGTATAGTCCCTTTGATATACACAGTTTTGTGTGCAGCGCATGTGACTTTCAGCAAAACTGGGTCAACTTCTTATCATTTTGATAATTCCCAAACCTCACAGTGTCCATCAATTCTTATGTAATACATAATCAACTGTTCAAAATTGCTTCAATACAGCCTCTTTCACAATGTATTCGTATGACTAGAACTCAACTGTATCTTTAATACGTCTATGGATACATGCATCGATACTTTTATGATGTCACCTCTCAGTACTTTTATGATCATATTACTACACTCCTTCACGAAAATAATCATATAAATTTAAGTTTAAATATAATTATACTATCTACAGTATATCTCTTGCCTGAATTCCATGTGCTTTGGACAGTTCTGGTAACAAATTAAAGTCGAGAACACAAATCTGTGTCAATTTTGTAGTCCTTTTCGTTGCTGTCATTAAAAAAAAAAATGCTTATACATTTATTTATTTACTTTAATTCTACATATATCATTAACTTACATTATATCTGAAGAAATAAATTACATTTTAACTTTAACTTAAAGTGGATGATAAAAAGTTATTTTACATAATAATCACTGTCTGCAGGTGTAAGAGTCCTATACAAAACAAAGGTGGGTGTTTTTTGTTGTTGTTGTTTGTTTTTAATAAAATAAGAGAGAGAGAGAGAGGGGGAGAGGGAGGGAGAGATGTTTCGAACAACTATGGTGCTTCGTTTGGAAAGGTTTGGGAATATGATAATGATAATAGAAATCTAAATGATTGAACATGAAACGTGGTGGCTTTAATGTGGTGAGTGATTTTTTTTTATAGACGATGGAGTACATATTTAATACTACGCACCTGTACTATCATGTGTGAGTGCAAGATTCCTCAATTATCAGATTATGTGACAGTCACTCACCTTTTATCAAAACTTTATCATTCTTTTGATGCGCAAATATTTTACAAAATAGAGATCTAATTCCAAAGTAATAAGATCAAACTTGGCGAAGTGAGTATTGCATGTATTGATTACTCTCAAACACAGACGGCGTTCTGTAGCAAACGAAAGATACAATGCACAGTGACAAAGAATGATTTTTTCTGGTCGGGCGCATCTTGCGTAGTACACGCACACACCTTGATCCTAGCATTGGCTGTGACGTTTACATATTTCTATATGGCTGAGTGCACTAACTTTTGTCTAATTTCAAAAGATATTTCTCTGTCTAGTTGAACTTTGGTTCCGGAAAGAGAAATAGTAAAGATATAATGTAGCTAAACAATCTGAAAAGAAACCGCACTCCCAAAGGGTTTCATACGTTCGGGTGTATACTCGCCCTGTTTTGCGTGGACTATATTATCCGACTGTATTTTCCGACGCTAAAACTATTACCATGATTATATGATTGGGTTTACCCGCTATGGATTCTTGGATTTTATTTTGGACTCATATAATCGTACTAACTTCAACAGGATCGGAAATATTAGGACAATCTGCAGGTAAAAAGTCATTTTAGGAAAATATACCTATGAATTTCAGTACATTACACTTTAGTGCCACGCCTTAGGTAAACTGACGTACAAAAATGACTCTCTGAAATGACACTATATTACCAACTGGTGAAAGAATCCTATTTATTAGTTTTACAAATCAAAATGATAATCCAATTCAATTTGATTACATTTTGGTTATATGGTCTTCCAGTCAGGTAAAATGTAGCAGGAGTAGAAGGGCATTATGTTGTATGCAAATGTGCATTATGTGGAGATATCAAAATGTATATCATGATATAGGCCTAATATTCACGGCATACAGAAATGCAACAGGTTGTGTCTAATTTGCACCATACCCTCATGAAATCACATGTCGGCCTACACTCTTCGAATTTAAAATAAAAAGAAAATGACCAACTTTACTTTACGGTAATAGTTTGAAAATTTTTCTAACTGTACATAATTATATGATAACTTTCGTGCATTATAACTCTTTACAGTCTTCGGTCGACTAATGGGACAAATAGTGGACTGCCACGGTCGACTTTAGGCACACATACAGTGTGCATGTATATGATACTCCAGGCAATGTGGCAGTCCAGGGTTCTGATCCATGGCGAACAAAGAGTTAAACAGCCTGAACTCTGTATTTTGAAGTGCACTGTATACCATGATTTAAGTTGGGGGAAATAAGAACTTATCAAGAAAGTTAAACACCAACGTAAAATAAAATGTACTCACTTAATATTTCGAAAGTGAATTCTACTGCACTGATTTGATGTGATATTAAAGCTGATTGGTTAGTACTGAAAAGGGATGTCCACACTGAAAATAAGTTGGTTCTAATGAAAGCAGAAAAATGGGGGAAACAGAAATTTAAAGAAAAATACGATAATTTTTGTACGTTATTGATATATCTGAAAAAGTAACAAATCAGTGACTTACGTTTTAAACACATCTCGGTCACAAGTTTAATGAAATAGTTTGTTGTTTTGTTGTTTGTTTTTTTTGGGGGGGAGGGGTTCGGATATTTTTTTTATTTATCTAATTACAGAATAAAAGGGAGAGGTGATCAAAAGGCACGTCACGAAGGTGCCAAGTTGCGTTTGATGGATTTCAACTTTTTTCATAACTTTCTTATCCTTTATCAGATTTCCCGAAATCTTTCTCTCATTTTTCAAGATTTTCTTTTAGCCAGCTTGAGTGTATAGTGTGTGTAGTATATATACTTTGCCTTTGACCATTTGTGTTTGATTTCTCTCTTTAGGTGATGTAAGGCTCGTTGATGGTAGTTCTTCCCTAGAAGGAAGGTTAGAGGTGTATTATAATAACTCCTGGGGGACGATATGCAACCAAGGATGGGATACCACAGACAGTGATGTGGTGTGCAGACAGCTAGGTTCGTTTAGAGAAGCATGAATTCTGTATACAATAAATGTGTGAACATCTGAGAAGAGAAAGCGAAGGAGGTAGAAATAAGAATGGTTACGTTTGTATATCAATATTACTGCGTTTCTAAGTGCTTTTACTTGTAATTATTACCTAGGTCACTGGATTTAATTGCTATTCCGCACATAATGTGCACACTCTCTAATCCCATTTTATAGGAGCACGCACGCTTATCCAACCACAATGACGTCTGCATTCTAAAATGCCTTGCTAAAGGATAAAAGTGCCGTCCCGGCACCTGGTATCAAACCCACGACCTTCGAATCTCCAGTTAAATGTTTAAACTACTCGACTACGACCCCTCTACATATAATATCTTAAGCACTAGCGTAGGCAAGGGGTGGGGGCAGGGGGAAGACTGCCCCCTGACAACTTTTGACCCCCAAAATTGTGCCCTTCCCCCTTTAGAAATGATAACTTTTTATTATTATTATTATTTTTTAAAATTCATTTTTGCTTCCTTGTCAGAGAATTATGGAGAAAAAAATACGAAATACGAAAAAATACGAATCTCCCTCCAAGCAATTCCCAAAGTTGACTGTCCTGCATTTGTGTGGCCCCCCTTTTATAAAATCCTGGATACGCCATTGATCTTAAGAGATTACGTATAATAATGAATATACCAAATTCTATATAAATATAGGAGAGAAGAGAGAAGAGAAAGATAAAGAGAGAGGAGGATGGATGGAGAGAAAGAACGGAGAGAGGATGAGAGGAAGAAGAATGGTGTGAGAAAAGAGATGATGAGAGTGGTAGAAAGACGGAAAGACAGACACGAACACGGCGGGAGAGAGCGAGAGAGGGGGAGAAACTGATAAAGAGGAAGAGTGGCCACCAAAGAGGAAGTGAGAGAGTGATATAGTAAACTTTATAAAAAGAAATACTTTGTATTATTGGTAAATCGAGATTATAGGATGAATATACTGTTATCGTGTTTAGGGTAGGTAATGTACTTCCAATAAAAGAGGGGAAGGGTAAAAATATCAATTTAACAAAACGAAAAGAAGATTTTTTTCCTCGTCATTTCCCATTTGAAATTTTAACAAAGTAGACAAAATGGCAGGACTCAATGAACATGTACAAAATTAAAGAAATAACATGACCAAAGGACACGAAATGATTTAAGGTAATGAGATTGAAATGACGATAATGATAATGGATCAGTAATGAAACATTGATTTTGCGCATTCGCATAAACCTTTAAAAGTGACTCAAAATAAGTTGAATAACCTGACTTTAAAATTAGACAATAGACTAGAAGAGTATCGTAGTAGAAATGTCCATTGAAAACAATTACTCTTCAAATGCCCTCAAATGACGAAAAATATAAGTTTGGAACAAACCTTCATGAAACATGACTGTGTTCAGCCCCATGTACCTATTTTTGTGTGCAGTGCATAATTATCCGCAAGATTGAGTCAATTTCTTATCATTTTGATCATTCCAAAACTTCATAGTATATATAAATTTTTATCTTTCACATAATTCGAAACTGCTTCAATATAGTTTCTTTCATGATGTAATCGCATGACCCAACTTTATCTTGAACCTCTTGTGTATAAAATAATATCAAATCATATTAGCCCATGATTATTGTATTTTTCATTAATTACGCAACTGAATCTAGCAGATCGAGCCGACCAATATTGATTTTAAAATAAATGTTTGCTTACAAAATGTATTCGAGACAGTTTTGTCTGTTTTATGATTAACCCATTGGCTACGGGAACCGGGTGCCTCCTGTGTTAATCCCATGGGGATCATATGGATCTTGAATGTACAAGCCATTCGTTAAATTTTAGATGAACATAGTAATAATGTAACAATATGCATGTATAGGAAAGTAAGCGATTAATGTAGAATTGAAAATTAAAAATCCCAAATTTTTGTGGCTTAGTAATGCAACATTAACAGGAGTCTTTATTCTTGGCTTGAATATTCACATATAAGTTCTTAAATTTGATATATTCTAAAGGTTTTCAGGTTAGCTTGGGCAGTCCAAGTTTCGGACCGGGCATGTCCACACAGCGTGTCTGGTTGACTAACGTACAATGTGAAGCCATAGCTCAACATCTAAATGAATGCATAACTCCTGGCCAGTGGGGACAGACCTCTACATGCCCTCATTCCATGGACGTGGGTGTCAGGTGCTCAGGTAAGTATTCCGTGTCCCATGAAATTAGGGATTTTCTACTCATAATCCTAGATATCAAAATATTTTTGCCAACCTCTTTTTTTTTTTTTTTTTTTTTTTTTTGAAAAAAAGGAAGAATATATTTTCATGAAGACAATTATAATAAACATTATGAAAGCCATATTTCACATTATGAGCTACATAATCAAGGAATTTGCCATGATCCAACACTTCTTCTTTCGTGAATTGATAATATCAAAAGGAACTTCTCATTTTCAATTGCCAAACATTTATTTATTTTTATTTATTTTTTGAAAAAAAAAGCAAGAATATATTTTCAAGAAGACAATGATATAAACATTATGGAAGCCATATTTCACATGATGATTTCAAAATAATTTGGCCAACCTATCCTCACATTTATTTTTTGTTTTATTTTGTTTTATTCTGTTTTGAAAAAAATTTCCATGATCCAATATTTTTTCTTTCGTGAATTGATAATATCAAAAGGAACTTCTCATTTTCAAATTGCTAACCCTATCTATTTTGTATGGGAGAACTTACCTCTCTAGGTGACTTATATTAAGGCATGACATCTGTAATAATAATACAAATACAAATAATAATAATAATAATAATAATAATAATAATAATAATAATAATAATAATAATGATAATAATAATAATAGTAATAATTAGTTTTAATTTTGTAATAATTAATATTGATTCAAGTGACCGGGGTATTGAATAATGCTGTAAGCGCTCTGGTCGGTTACAATGTAACTGGCAAAGCGCTATATAAGAAACAGCTATTATTATTATTATTATTATTATTATTATTATTATTATTATTATTATTATTATTATTATTATTATTTATTATTATTATTATTAATAATAATAATAATTGTGTTAACCCCTGGAAGCTTCGTAAGCATCAATGCTGTTCTTCCTGAGCATGATGAGGGCCTTGCAATAATTCTCACCGCAGCAATTGCCAGGTCCCCATATACACCTGGGTCAAGAGGGAAAAATGAGGGGGTTATTAAAACATCGTGTCCAGGGATGTAAGCACAATGCAAGGATAGCACCTCTCGTATGAGAGTCAAGTGCCTTCAGCAATATACCATAGTGCTCCCACAGATCATCACTGTTCATCATCACCCTGTCCCCAAACCTGGTCTTAAGGGGCTTTCACACTGGGCCTGCGTAGAGTTGCGTAGTGCGGCGTACCGACTACGCCGAATTTACGCTTCCCTACGCTGTCCCTACGCTGGCCTACGTGGCAATACGCCGAGGGACGCAAAGGGGTACGCGAGATGGACGCAAAACAACTAAACATGTTTAATTTTTTCCCGTACTTTCGGCGTAGAGCACTGGGCGCAGAAAGTACGCAGTTTTTACGCAAATCTGCACAACACTACGCTACTGTACGCCATTCCTACGCAATAGTACGCTACCCTACGCCGACGAAAAATCATTTGAGGCTGGCGTAGTGTTACCATACCATACGCGATGGTATGCCGCACAACGCAACTCTACGCAGGCTAGGCCCGGTGTGAAAGGGGCTTACGGGACACAACACACGACACTTTGGCCACTACGTACTATCTTGTTATGTCCTTAATACTGATCCCTAGACTTTTGGAAACACTAAAGGATATACATACAGGCCTGTCCGTTCTTTTCTATTGTCCTCCAATCTGTTCATTATTATTATTATTTATCTACCTTACTTAGAACATCAATCAATGGAGAAACATCAGCCTTCTTTTGTTTGAAGATTATGCATAATTGGCTAAAGACCCATAGTTAGTAGTGGGCTGTCATGGGGAATTGGACACCGTTCGGGTGTTTACACAATAACAGGTGTTGTCAATCACCCAGAGTGGACTATATTTTTATGACCAACATCCATCGCCCCATATAGTAAAGGCATTATGATTATCTTACATTTCCCTCACCCGAAGACTCTCCGAGAGACCAGGGTGTATTTCTTGACGGGACTACGGGTTTGCTGTGTGCCAGACTTGTACTCCCATTAATATTTTTAGTGCTTTCCTCCAAGTTTGGTGTCAGCGAATTATGATCTACTGGCTACGGAAATACCTACCATATGCCTTTCAGATATACAGAATTTTGCACATTTTCTTCTTCTTTCTACAGGTTTAAACGTGGGGATCGCGCCAAATTATCACGGTTGCTACCGTTTCGAAGACGTCTCTTTAAATGCAAGAACAATATCTTTCGCTTCAAATACCATCGAAGATTGCTTAGAAAGCTGCTCAAGAGATTCCATGTTTGCCGGTTTACGTGGAACTACATGTACGTGTGGTGATGAGATCAACCCTTCAGCCCAGCCTGTTGATGACGTCATGTGTCGGATGCCGTGTCCCGGTAACGCAGCTCAACTGTGTGGTGAAGATGAAGCTAATATGGAACTTTCGTCTATTTACTCTGGTGAGTGTTTTAATTTGAAAGAAAAGGATTTACCCCATTTTTAGTATAAACTTATATTTATACAACAAATATAAGGCATACACTACACCAAGTGTAATTCTACAAGTTTTAAACTTGTTAAAACATTTATCAATGTTTATCAATATAATCCATAAAGTATCATAAGTATAGAGCTAATTTCAGTATGACGATTTCTATTTATTTTGGTGTTTCCATGTATGAATAGAAAGGACCAAAAAATGCCCATTTTCAGCTTAAACAATATTGACAGCAAATGAAAACCTTCCATGTAAAAGTTTTAAAACGATTATTAATATTTCCTTCTACGTTAAATGCATCATTCATAAGTTATATACATGATATAACTTATTTCAGTACGCTATCTCAAGCCTTCAAAAGTATAATTCCAGAGTACAAACTTTCAAAGAAAGATCCATTCACTCTGAAAATAACAATGATGTCATGTCTCCCCAGTTCATAGTTTCCTTTGAAGCTTTTTGACAAGCAGTCTTTCGCATTTCATTTAAACCTATACAGTGTCTGTTGGCGATGGCTACCTTTCATCACCATGGTTTCCCGGTAATTACGTCCTACCAAGCACTGATACATCCCAACCAGTTAACCTCATCTCTAGCGCTGCCGTCACTACACAATCAGGCATGCTCCTGGTTCGAATCCTAGCTATGGACCTAGCTCCCATGGACACACTCAGTGTGGAGGTAGGAGATATTACTGTCGACGCTACAACACCAGGGGATGTGACGCTGTCTGGGCTAAGCGCAATGGTGACGCTGACTGCTACGTTGATGAGGGCTGCTAACTCGCCTGGAGCGTCAGGGTTTCTTATCATGTATGGCGGTGAGTTAGACTATTTCATGAAAAAATTAACAAATTTTATGTTTTGAAAATGAAAAGAAAAAACATCCAATGCTTGGCGAAATGAAAATACAATTTTCGTTGCATTTGCTTAATTGATAGCAGGTAGCAGGCAGGTTTCAGACGAGCTAAGGATTTTAGCCACACCGGGTGGAGTCTAGGTAATTGAGGATGAGTGTTACTCTCAAAAGGACACTGGCTCATAGTCTCGAACCCGGGATCCCATTTCCCATGCATGCATCCTCTCTATCTACTGAGTATTATGTAACTAAAGTACAGCGATCAATACTACAGCAATGCACAGACTTGTTCAAGGCAGATCCTTTTTGTATTCTCCTTCCCTTCTCTAGTCAAGTCAAGTCACTAATAGAACAATTTAGTTCCACTGTGGTGTCTGAAAATTTGTGATTATCAACATCAAAGGAGAATGAAACCCTGGGGAAAAATCAATTTTAATGAAAAGAGAGTGAACTCAACATAATATGTTGTGTCAAATACATTTTCCCATGATATATCTTGAGCTATTAAGAAGGAGACAAGCTGCACCTTGAGAGATAATGGGGAAAATATGAAATGTTGTGTGCAAAACATATGGAGAGTTGTACTACTAAACCTGTCACTTTGAAGCAACATTGCCAATTTGAGGATCGCCATAGAAAGTAAATTGAGACTTTTCAAACTTTCATAACGTTCTCATTTCGTAACCGATTTTGATGGAACTTTTTTAAAATTGCTTCTCTCTATCCTCTCTTTTCATTAAAATGGATATTTCCCCAGGGTTTCATTCTCCTTTAAAAATGGGATGGACCTCTACAAGGATCGAAGTTCAGACACATTCTTTTGGCTATTATTTATGATCGTAGTGCCCAAATTTTTTTTTTTTTTTTTTAGTGTAGTTTAATAGTTTAATGTTTTTAAACATTATTTTTACTATACGTAGATGTTCCCAGTGCTTCTCCCACAACGATGGCTCCGCCTCCACAGACCACGAATCCGACTCCCCTAGGCTCACCACCACCAACGCCACAACAGACACCAGATACACCCCCTCCTACACCTGCCTCTCCAGGAATGGTCACATCTTCACTCCCTGTGGTGGTGACAGGGACCCAACCTCCAGCTACACCCGTGGCCACAGACCCTGTAACGAATGCAGCCCCTGTAATCACAACTCCAGCATGTAAGCACTATATCAACTGGTTCAATAGACATGTTCACTAATTTTATCTCTTGGTACCTCTTAAATCTCTTGGCAACTCAAAAGCTTGTCAGAGACTTACCTTGCATAGCAACAACTAATGTATGCAAAGTGGATTCCATCCATAGATTTGACTTTGTGATTAGTGGGTGAATTAAGTTGTTAGTAACAGGGGGTTCTTGTTACTGACATGCATAAACTGAAATACATTAGCTGATTAGTGAAAGGGTCTATTGCGGCAGAAAATTTTCATCTTTTAACCCGTTTCCTACTGGAACCGGAGGAGCGTTTCATAAAGCGTTTTGTCAGTGATTTTTACTGACAAAATTACTCTCAGCTAATCAGATGCAAGAATTTCAGTAGCTTATAACAGTTGTCGATAAAAATCACTGACAAAACGCTTGATGAAACGCTCCCCGGGTGGTCCTTGTGTAAAACCTAGTCAATGGGTTAGGAGATGTGTCTACTGGACTGAAAAGTGTTATTATTGACTGCGCGAAATAAATATCAATATAACCTTTCCGATCTGATATTCATTATCATTATGCATTATTTGTACAATATAACTTATGGTTTACCATAGACGTGTAGGTTACCTCCTCAACCAGTGCTGTGAAAATGAGTTAGGGATTTGTAACTATCTTATAGATGGCAATGCCTCTGAAAATGACATTTCATTCCATTTTGCTGTGTCTTTTTACAACCATTTTGACTCAATATTCAATGCATGCTTAGTCAAGATCCATTGAAAAATCACAGCCATGTGAAAACCCTTTCCTTTCGTCACATAAAGACTGGTAGAACAGTACACTTTTTTTTTAATATTATCACCTTTTTTAAAAATCTATTCATCGAGTTTTATCAATTCATTCCATCCCACAGCCACTTGTCCCCACCCAGTTGTAGAAAGAGGGGACATCTTAGACCAAAACACAGGTCCATATCAAATTGGAGAGACTGTGATGCTAGACTGTGATGATGGTCTAAGTCCAGTTGAGAATACCACCCTGGAATGTCAGTCCGGTGGGATCTGGTCCCCGCTACCAACCTGTACCAGCCCTTTAACAGGACTAGCAGTCTGGATGATCGTCGGTAAGCCTATCCATATAGCATGGCATTTTATGTAAACGTATCGCTCTTGACCCATGCGTGATGAATGCCTTCGCGGGAACGATCTATTCTAGTAGTCATGATAATAGTAGTATAGTAGTAGTAGTTGTAGTAGTAGTAGTAGTAGTAGTAGTAGTAGTAGTAGTAGTAGTAGTAGTAGTAGTAGCAGTAGTAATAGTAGCAGTAGTAGTAGTAGTAGTACATGTAGTACATGTAGTAGTAGTAGTAGTAGTAGTAGTAGTAGTAGTAGTAGTAGTAGTAATAGCAGTAGTAGTAGTAGTAGTAGTAGTAGTAGTAGTAGTAGTAGTAGTAGTAGTAGTAGTAGTAGTAGTAGTAGTAGTAGTAGTAGTAGTAGTAGTAGTAGTAGTAGTAGTAGTAGTAGTAGTAGTAGTAGTAGTAGTAAAAGATTTTACTTTGATAACTTGTTTAAAACACAAGGCTAATCCGCCGCAATGACATTACAAAATAAAGAAAACAAGACATTGTCAGATACAAACATGAAAATAAATGCAATGATGATATTAAAGTATGAAAATACATGTTAAAGACGATAACTGGATAACAATGTAGAATACTTACATAAGATTATTTATGATAGCCACCCCCCCCCAAAAAAAAAAAAAACAAACAAACAAACAAAACAAAACAAAACAAAACAAAACAAAACGAAACGAAACGAAACAAAAATAAAAGCAAATAACACACAGTTTCAAAATGGACTTCGCATCTTTCTCATAATGCTTTCAAAAGAAAATGATCACAAGGGATCGACCTAATTCTAGTATACTAATGTAGAAAATTGTAGGGCACTATTTGAAGATTGTAGTTATATATTTGTATTACTGTCCGTGTGTATTATTGTTATCTATTCCATGTTGTGCATTTAAATGTTTCACTGGTTAGTTTAAGTCGTCAAGCGCGACATACAAATATTTCTATAAAGGCGATATAGTCAACTTTGTTTTGCTTTATGTTTGCAGTGCGATATCATGTAACAGTTTGGGGGAAAAGTAGTTATGCCTAAGGCAATACTCTTCATATCATAATATTCATTATAATCATATATATAATAAATCTTTCTGAACAGCAAAGGCTCAAACATATAGAAAGGATTGCTGAAATGCACGTTTAATAGGGGGCTATATTATCTAAGGTCGCTGACTTAAACCCAATGCATAACTCTCATGACTCTAAAACGGTTATCACGGTTATTCTAAAATCGAAATTAGTAACTTCATATCATACTCTCACTTTTTCTGGATGGTTGCAAGGGATGACGACAATAGAGTTACCTGACAGAATCTGATTTGTGACCTAAAATGGTCGTATTCATCTACAAACTGCATTTTTAGCGAAATTATTACAATCTTGATTGGTGTGAGTTAGATGTGAATAGTACCGAGAACATGGAAATATATAAATGAGTCTTTAATCTTTTCTGTGCATTTATTTGATTTCTTTCAGTGATCGCTGTGGTAATCGCTCTCATTCTCGTCATCCTGATCGTTATTTTCCTCATCTGCGCCGTCGCTTTCGGGAAGAAAGAAAAAAGGTAAGTGAGTTTAATACTTTACCCTTCCTCGCAGCGATAATGTATTTGACATCATATGGATTTAAAAGTAGTGGGAGAAGTACGACAACCAGGCATATCTATATAACAAAGCGTCTGAAAAAAAAAAAACAACAACAACAACAACAGTAATTGCATTTCAACGTTACATGCAAATACTTGTTCTCAACAAATCTGTATGACAAAGGGCACCCAGGAAGATTTTTTTCCTCTTAGGTATTGTAAATACAGTTACGTTTAGTGAGGTATATTTTTTTCTTTAAAGCATCTCGATCCACCATTGTTAATAGTGAACTTTTTCAAACATTGATAACTTTCTGACATTAATTTTGGTCCAATCTCTTTCAAACTGTCTGATTCTCTAATTGTTCTACTTTGACAAAAATAACATTATTACCAAGGATGGATTGCAGTTTTTGAGGGCCCTGTTTCATAAAACTTTTTTTTTTATCAGTAACAACTGCCTCATATCTATGACAAGGTCGCTCTCAGCAAATCAGATGCAAATATTTCAGTAGCTTATAACTGTTATTGTAAATGGTAACTTGTCATAGATATCAAGTTTTAGGAAACAGTGCCCTGCTGACGGAACCCGGTTCAAAACTGAGTCAGGTCTTTCTGATGGTGACGTTAAAGATCCGCCCCGAAACCTCAATAATCAGATCTGATTGATACATGTTTCAGTTTCAGTTTTATTTTCATTTCCAACAGAACAGTGATTTTAACAAGAAATCAAATATACAATTCAATATTCAATAACAAAATACATTGTACATGGTTTAAAGTTATAAAATAGAAAGGATACATAGACATCCAGTATAATAGTATTTTTGTTTTGTTTTGTTTTTAAAGTTAAACTTGTGGAAATTGAGGGATCCACTGAAAAGCAAAGCTTGTAGTATGTCGAAAAACACAAATTACTTTTTCAATTCTTTTTCAGGAGGGAAGACGAAGAAGTGCTTGCCATCACGCACATGGCATCTCCTGCAGACAACGAGTACAGCACACGTCCACCTCTCATTCCCATCAACGAAGCCTCAGCATCGGGACTAGTACGTCAAGGAACCAACATCAGTACTGCCTCCACCATTCCCGATCCACCTCCTCCTCCCCCTCCTGCTCCGCAATCCAACGACGCTGTACAACAGACTGAACCCATCATCCTACCTCCACCATCGCAACCCGCACCAGACCCACCCTCACCCACCGAGACTTACCCTCCTCGGGACTACCCTGGGGCCGGTAACCGAGACTCAGTGATTTCCAACGGTACTGCTCAGTCTAACGGACACGTCAACAACCTTGGCAATGAGGAAAGACAGGCTGTGGATGAACTCATCAATGCTGTCAAAGACTATGATGATAGCCCGAGCGTTGGTATGTATGGTTCGGTGCCACCCAGACATCTTCGAAGCGGTTCGAGTCTGTCAGTGATCTCTAACCCAGGACGTGTTACCGATGGGAGGTCAAGCCCGAGGTACAGCGGAAACCTAAGATCGGTTCAATTCGATGAGTACTAATTTTATAAATATTAATGGATAATCTTGTCAAATTATCAAACTTAGTTATGGAAACTATAACATGTACTGAGATAGCTGAAATCAGGCTATAGCAGTTAAGATTTAAACAACCCGTTAAGACGTTTACTTCAATTCAGAGCCTCTACAAAGAATTATTACAACAGTCTTTTTCTTATACTTTTCGTTATGAAAAAAAAAAAATCCCGTTTAAGAGGGTATCATCTAAGTCTGCTAATACCTCAGTAACAACCATGACAGTGCCAAACTGACACCAAAAGCGACTTAAAAGTTAAAATCGACCTGTTTTGGGCAATTCGTAGGCATGGTAGGTAATGCTAATGGCCTGGGTCTCTCCGGTGTGTCTTGGTTATGGAAACAATTGTTTGTTTGTTTTTATTTCCATAACAACATTAAACGTCAAAATATACATGGTAAATCAGAATTTATATATATGTATATATATATATATATATATATATATATATATATATTCACTTCAATTCATTCAATTCAATTCAATTCAATTCATTTTATTTCACATCTCTTAAAAAATATGTAGCAATATATATACAATCAGAGATAATCAACATAAAAAGAAAATTAACATCAAAATGAGAATATATATGGGGGGGAAAATTGATACAAGAGAAATGAATATAATGTAATGTAATGGCCAGTGAAGATGTGGATGTGAGGGGGTAGCAAAGGCCATTGGCCTGTCAAGGCTACCCCCCGTATTGACATGAACGCTGGCAGAAAACATAAATAACAATATATATATATATATATATATATATATATATATATATATATATATATATATATATACATATGTATGGCGAATAGCCTATTTCAGTGGCACTTACATAGTGCCACTGTTCTTCCATAGGGTCCTATGACATAATTAGGAAACACATGCATAACAAATATAGTTCATAAACATAATTTCAAAAATAATCAAATACAAAAGGGATACAAAAAAACAAAACAAAACGAAACAAAACAAAAAACAAAGCAAAAAAAACAAAACAAAAAAGAGAGAGAGAAATCCTAAAGACCCGTAACAAAAACAAAAATAAATACATAAACAAAACAAAAAAACAACAAAATAACCCCATCAGGTATACAACTGCAACAAAAAATTACAATGATGAAGAGATGTTAACGTTTCAGGCCCATATTCTCGAAAGTGGCCTATTAAGTTGAAACTCGCTTAACTTGATTTGTGGAAGGCCATTTGTCGACCCCTACGTCCCGTATAAATTACTATGTTAATGTAACAAAATAAAGAAACAAATCATTTTCTGGCATGAAATGAGCATCAGAAATTATTTCTGTCGTAGTCATGGTAATGTTTTTCATATCTGCATTTAGTTCCAGAACTAGAAGGGGGGGGGGGTGTATGGTGATTTTGTTGAATTAAAAGAAGCTTAAAGTTAGGCACCTTTGGAGAATACGGGTCTCACACTTTATGTGTAGCCCTTTATTGTATATTCCTCTGAACTAAAGACAACTATCATAACATGTACTTGGATATAATCGAGTACTTTGTTTAATATTGTACTTGTATATTATTCAAATAATATTTTATCGGTCATTAGGATTAAGTATATTTAGGTGTTATATGCTTTAGTGAGCATCACATTGAAGGACTGGCATAGGGGAATTGGGATAAATTTAGTTACCGTTATATGTATCTAAAAGATATGTGAGTCATGACATCACATACCCTTCAATTACTTTGTTCCTGGAAGGCATGTGTTTAGGTGAAGTTTAATAAGCATGGGATATTAAGAGACTGTTATTTTATACTCACCATTTACTTATTCGTTCATTTATTTATATTCAAGATTCAACTCCATAGCTATGGTATTCATACTGTGACGTAATACTTATGTAAAATTATTTTGGTATAGCAATGACCTATTAAATGACGTAATCAAATTTCTCTTCATTGATGATAATGACAATTTCAACTGCTTGAGCCATGCTTGTTGAATTATTAATAATCATTTCACTTGATCTATATTTTTATCATATATCATAACTTGTTTTATTAAAAATCTATTCCCCGAATAGGGTCAACTTAAAAATGATGTTTGTTTGTTGTCTTTTTCGAGAAAAAAACCTTCCAGTGTTGTATACTCTAACAAATGACGTAATGAGAAATGGAGTAAAATATCATAGAGAAATATTCGGATGTAGATTTTAAGTGTATGAAAGGAAGTGCTTGTGCAGTGATGCATGGATTACCAACACCAATTTATTAAATGGGGTCAAATAAAGAACGTTAAAAATAGGCGGAGGCTTGGAGTAAAACAAAGGGGGAAATATTTTTTTTTAAATGGGAAAAGGAGACATTCAGAAAAAAAGAGAAATATACATAGACAAGTGATAAATAAAGATATAGATATAAATAGAGGGAGAGAGAGTGGAAGAGAGAGAATGGGATGGAGAGAGAGAGAGAGAGAGAGAAGGGGGGGGGGGGAGAGAAATGTAATATAAACAACCATTATTTAAAGAAATGTTCCCAGTGCCCGGAATCTCATGTTACAACTGACAAAATTAATGAAAGGCATCATTTTTACTGCTTCGTTTTAAATGCTGCAAGACTTATGCTTTTTAATAATACCTAAACTATGCAACCTTGACATTGACATTTACATTGGCGATTCCTGTGCAATGGTATTCACTTTCAATACCTTCCTAAAGTAAGCTTACGATGTGGATACATTCAATGATGAATGCATGCTGTCACGTGATGCATACCGGCTATCTTACGCTGTCTGATAGCAAATGGTGGCGCCGTAACAGGTGTATGCTGATGTTGTTCTGACCATGATCAAAAGGGTTCATCGTCTCTTCATTTGTGTGTGCTTACCGCAAAAAGCGTTTGATCTCTTCCCCTCTCTTTCTCTTTCTCTCTCTTCCTCTCTCTCTCTTTCTCTCTCTTTCTCTCTCTTTCTCTCTCTCTCCCCCCTGTCTCCCCCTCTCTCTTTCTTTGTATATACTTATTTATGTTTTTTCTCCCATGCACCCTGCTGAGATTGTAATATTGAGATATTATTATAGTTTCTCATTTGAAAAAATAATTTGAATAAATGCTTTCCATGTAATAGTATCGTATTTTCTCGACTTCATTGCTAACTTCCTAGATATGCATTGATATTTATAGAGTTCTTCTTTCATAACCGAGATATTTGAACGCTGAGTGGCATTGTATTTTTTGTCTCTGTCTTTGTTTTCTGATTTTGTTTGTTTATCTTTTGTTTTTGTTTACTTGTTTGATTTGTTTTGTTTTGTTTTGTTCCGTGTTCCTCGAGCATGAGCATGAGGAACACAAAACAAAACAAAACAAACCCTCCAGGCCTTCTTTTGTGATTTTCATAGTACTTGATTGTAATTTTTTTTCATGTATATGTTTGCATATAATACATTGCTAAGTATTGGAAGATGCTACGAATTAGTTTATGACTATAATACAAAGTATGTCTATCAATTACAATGATAATTCCCTAAATACACAAAAGTGTTTTCTTACACACTGAGTAGACAACATTTTCATTAAAAAAAATGAAATAATGATAATGATAATAATAGTACATTGCTTTAAACGCATAATACCACATGGTCTCTATGCGTGTTAGAACATCACTGTAATAATGTTACAAAATCTTAGTTACACATGTTCAAAAACAATTGTGCAGAAAGGACATCATCAAACGCCACTAACATGAATGATGCGATTTTGAAGTTGGGAGCACTTAAGAAATAATGATAACAAAGAAGACTGAAAAAGCAGAGGAAAAGAGGAGGACACTATACGAAAATAGGAAGACGAGATGAAGGCTTAAACATAATTAGGAATGAAAAATCAGGAATATATGTAAACTATATTGTGAGGGAAGCAGACAAGGTACAACGTAGTGAAGTGAGGGAAAGAAAATGAAAAATGAAAAGACATAGGAATGAGAAACATACTAGAGAGAGAGAGAGAGAGAGAGAGAAAGAGAATGGGTGGGGATGGAAATATGCAAATTCATCAATATTTCTTGCCATTATCATTATCATTATCAGTATTCTTTGTTACTTAGTTTATGATAATAAAATAGATTATTTTAATAGTAAACCATTTAGAACAAAAAAAAAAAAATATTTAAATCGTTCGAACAATATTGAATGATATATTATCCCGTTCAGTGACCTTTTCTGAAATGTTAAATGAAGAATATCTGATTTCAGTTATTACGTCTAAATGGGATACCGTGCTGTTTTGTACTTAATGCAAAATACATATACTTTAAGCGACGTGTGGCGGATTGTAAGAAGAAAAAAAAAATCACACACGACCGATTGAGTCCTCGGTTGCAACGAAGTAAATTTGTGCACTGCAATCGATCGCTAGACGCCACGGAAGGGAGTGAAGCTACAGTGTTGTATGAGTGTGTGTGTTTGCACTGTGCGATAGCTTCAACCTACCTACCCACTCCCTCCTCTGCTTAACATCAACAAGGAGCGAGTGCCTGGATGCGAGCTACACACACACACCCACTATTAGATGGAGCTTGCTTGATTTTTACAACAAAATCATTTACCCCTACATCTAATTCTTGTTTCTTCGTGCTAACGATCCTCAGTCAAGCTTGAAGAATTCCCTACCAGCAATTATCACAGGATAAGCTGTCTTCACAGGACTTGCTTGATATCAACAAAAACGTATTCGCTGTTTTTGGATTGCGCGCTCATCAGTGTGTGTATATACAAAACACATCGGTGGTGCAATAGATTGAGAGAAATCAAAACAACCAGGTTACTTCTGTGGTTGAGCTAGCATCCGGGAATTTGGAAACATATTGGGATTATGGCGCACTCGAGGAATGAATTCTTCTTCTTGGTGGTTTCGCTAGTACTACTAGCATGTCATCTTCAGCTTGGAGCATGCACTGATGGTAAGAAGAGAAGAAGAGAGAGAGAGAGAGTTAGTGAGTGTTTGAATGAGTTTACGTGTTGCATGGTTGGTTGGTGTATAAGACGCACATCTGAGTAAACAAGGCGTGATGCGCGCCAGGATTTCATTGCATGTGGCGGGATCGGGGGTGATGTTGACAAACTGGCATCCCGAAAATCGATCAGGAAGAGTTGGTGAAGATCAACGGGGATCATTGCCTTTCAAAGTTAGATGCCACCCAATGTCATTACCAGCATCATCAATGTCGACCTCATGAATGAAATTCCATTATTTTAAGGGTTTTATTAATGCAGTTTTATCATAATATTGTCAATTTAGATTAACTTGACAGTTCCTCAAAACGTCCTATAGCTCTGGATAGATTTTAGATAACTATTTCCATTGAGGTTTTCCATCAGGTAGTTTTCATTTTACCTTTTTTAAACATTTTTTTTTAAATACAAAATATTGATGACTTTCCCGGAAAGTTATTTGATAATATTTTGTGATGGAGCATGTTAAAATGAAAAAGAAAAAAAAAGTTGCGTCATATATTCCGTCTTAACATAAGTTCAAGCAATAGACATGTTTACTACTTGTATGTACTTCTTGAACAAAAGTTTTTCTTGAAAACTCAAAAGCTTGCCCGAGACTTATCCGATATAGTAACAAATAATGTATGCAAAATGAATTCTATCAAAGCAGATGTAATTGTGCATAGCAGGTGAATTGAAAAATTAGTAACCAGATGTCCTGGAGAGAAACATAAACAAAAAGTAAAACAGGTCTGTCGTGTCGAAAACTAGAAAGAATGTCTAATTTAATACGAAAAAGACAAACAAACCACTAACTGAAAACAAGAAAACCTATATGTGAACAATGTAGATATACCAACAACTCTGATGCATTAAACTGTTAGCATTGGAAACAAGACATAATTATGCGCATGCATAGTTTATGTAATTGTACTTATTTGATTTCCATATAACATGAATAGATCGGCCTGCTCTCTCTCTCTCTCTCTCTCTCTCTCTCTCTCTCTCTAAAAATGAATTTATTAACCATATACGGGCTGCACTCGGCAAAAAGCCTGCATATACTTAACGATGTCACATGGTTAAATGCACTATCCAATTACATTATGAAGGTTATTTCAGTATACCACCAGCATTACGTAGACAACAGCGAAGTGAAGAGATATAGAGAGCATTGTTAATTGAGAGATATGGCGGGAACGATATCATATTTTGCTGAAAGAGAGAGAGAGAGAGAGAGAAAGAAGAGACATGGGGATTGTGACAGAGAGAGAGAGAGAGAGAGATGATTTAGTGTGGCAGATATATCGTGTGTTTGTTATACAGTGCAGAGATATGGCAAGATAGATATATAAATATAAAGATAGCTAGATAGATAGATAGAAAGAGATAGTTAAAGGATTAAAAGATAGTCAAGGATTGTAATTCCGAACAGATTGTATTACCGAACGTGTACAGTTAAGCGCCTAAAATGGGTTTTCATAGGCTTGGGATTACGCGTATGAAAACCACACTATTGAGACAAAGGTGTGTCTTTTTCCCATAGGTTTCACAGGTTCGGAATTACGGTACCTTATTCAAGGGACCAAAACGCCGCGTCGTTGGGAAGGGGTTCACTCGGAAGGGAATATCGTATTAAATCTAGGTTGTCTTTTTAAAATTCCATCAACTTCTTTTTCTGTAGGACTTTGAGCATTCATTATGTAAGTTTGACAGATATTCGTTTGATATTTAATTTTCTATCGTTGATTTTCTGAAAAGTGTTCGGACACTGGATCAACCACCATATATATTAAATAAACAAAGAGAGAGAGAGAGAGAGAGAGAGAGAGAGAGAGAGAGGAGAGTGAGTGAAGGACCGTCACCTGCCAAGAGTACACTGATCCGTATCCGCTCATATTTTTGTTTTTCTTTTATCTATTACACGTAGAGATGAATAAATAAAGCAATAGAACCCCTTTTCATCAAAGCCACTGTTGAAATTAATGTAATGACAACGGGAAGCCATTCCGATGGATGTAAAGCACTTTTTGAAAACTACTATATATGTTCTTTTGCATCCATACAAGTCTACATGATTACATAAAACCTTACCACCGTTACATTGACGTCTTACGCTGGTAATAATATTGTTCAGGCGTATCATACGTTCAGGGACGTTACATTCACTTCTTCTTTGAAGTCGCTATTGATTCAATAGTGCTGAACTCCATCTCATAGCTCCTCGAAGCAGCATGCCTCGAAAGGAATGTAGACATGGTGGAGACTTGATTGGACCCAGCAGGTAGAATCATTGCCTCACATGTGAGTACCTCCTCAATTAGGTGGTGTGAACTACGGTTTAATCATTTGGCACATGATTGCCTTCTACTTCCAAAGTAAGTCATTTGATCGCATGCGTAAAATAGAGAAAATTGTGATTTTGTGGAACCCCCCCCCCCCCCCCAGATATTCCATATTCTAGAAAACGTTATAGAAATGATGAATTGATTGGGTTGCTTGCATTTTGAGGCAGTGTGAACGAAGGTAAGGGGGAATAATTGACCCATTCCTGCCTTTTGAAGCAATGTGAATGAAATTAGAATCATATTCTCATAATTATTTGCCTCTTTTAGCAGTGTGAACATCCTCAATTAGGGCATGTACATTAGGGAGTGTGAACTAAGGTTTAATCATCGCCCAGTGCTTGTCTCCTAAAATAGGCCTTGTAAACTCAGGAAAAATAATTGACTTTACAAAGTGTGGCTTCTGATAGAATCGCTGGCTCACAAGTGAATATCTCCTCAAACAGAGTGAACTCATGTAAAATCATTGACTTTACACATGGGTAGATTTTCAAGTAGTGTAAACGAGTGTAGAATACCTCATACATTAGATGATAGGAACTAATGTTTAATCATTAGCTCATGCTTGTCTTCTGTTTACAAAGAAGGCAGCGCAAAAAAAAGAGGCACGAAGTCACTACATAACATTCGTAAATTTGATATTTTGTGGAAAATCCTGTATTCCACATGAATAGAATATGGAGAATCATTAAAATCCACCATAGGATAAGGTCGGCATGTAGTATGTAGAGAAAAAAATATTTAAATACACGTTGTTATCGTTCCCACTATGATTAAATACAATGTATCCAAAACAAAGAAATACATTATTTCCATTACATTAAAGGGAAAGTCCACCCTGGCATTAAGTTGACTTGAATAAAAGAAGAAAAATGAGAGAATCAGATTAGTAAAAGTTTGAGCAAAATCCGATAAGAAATCAGAAAGTTATGAATTTTTGAAGTTGAAATCAATCGAACACAAATTGGCAACTCCGTGACGGTATCTTGCGAGCTCCTCTCCCAATTGCGCAGTACACAAAATCTCAAACAATTTAACTGTTTTAGTGATTGATGAAGGAATAGATTTGTTTCATACAGGTCTTGTGTAAAAACATATGAGCAATGATTATATCTAAGTTGCATGTATTATTGAATATTTTCTTTAGAGAAAATGGAAATGAATGATTGGAGGGGGGGGGGGTACAGGGCAAAAGGGAGAGGAGCTCGCAAGATACGTCACGGAGTTGCCAGCTTTTGTTTGATTGATTACAACTTCAAAAATTCATAACTTTCTTATTTCTTATCGGATTTTTGCTCAAACCTTCACCGATCTGGTTCTTTAATTTTTCTGCTTCTTTTAAAACCAACTTTCCCTTTAACCTGTTGCCTACTGAAACCGGGTTGTCCTTGTGTAAAGCCTAAGGGATTAAGAGAATTAAGTAGGCAGAGTGGGTAAATTGGTAATTTGGAGGGAGATAAATGTATGTAGTGTCGATTAACTTACCTTGGGAAATGTATCAGTAAAATTTTGTAGTATTTTCAGTAACCAAAAATTACACTTCGGGCATCATTAGCCAAGTATTGCGTACATCCCCAATATTAAGTGTTTTCTTTGAGAGAGTGCTCGACCCATCAAAAATAACTTTCTTCACTCCATGTCTGAACCTTACTCGAGTTACACGCAGTGATTCAACCTCTATTCATGGTGGAGAATGGGTGGTATTATGTTTATTTGGTTCCCCTCATGATGTACAATAGAGGTTGGTTTTAAATCAGGCGCCTACACGTTAACTTTAAGGAATAACCTAAAGGGATTCGGTAACTTTGTGGAGGCTTGATTTAATAAATTGTCGAATTTTTGATATCTGTTTTGTATAATGATGTTCAGAAGAATAAATAAATAGCCAGGCATAGAAAAGTTCTCAAATATATAATGCTATTATTAAGATATCTATGACTGAATACTCCCTTTTACGAAAGCGTATGGCCATACGCTATAGTCTAACACTGAGTCTATGGGGGAAAATGAGTCTGGCATTTGCGGTCACTTGCATATGTTTACTTTTGTGAAGCACATGATGATTTTGAAGTGCTTTTTTTTTCTGGGCTTCATTTTTACATTTTTTACATTACATACACTGATAGCGTGTAAGGCCAGGCAGCTCAGATTTTATCAAGCCTCTACAAAGTTACCAAATCACTTTAATGCATTTTTATCATTACATCCATTAAATATCAGTCTCTATCTCTGTCTCGCTCTTCCTGTATCTCACATTCTCTATTTCCCCATCCCCTTTTCCCTTTTTTCTCTTTTCTCTTTCTCTCGCTGTCTTCATTCTTCCCTCTCCATCTTTCCCATCCCCTCTCTCTCTTGTTCTTACTCTGTCTCTCTCTTTCCCACTTTCTTTTCCCGATCCCCTCTCATCCAACACTTTCTCTCACTCTCTCCCTCCCTCCCTCTCAAGGTATCCCCTATCTCCCCACCCCTCTCTCTCTTTCTCTCTCTCTCTTTATCTCTCCCTCGCTCCCTTCTTCATCTATCTCTCTCTCTCTCTCTCTCTCTTTCTCACCTGTCGAACATAGTGACATAGAATGTGAATAAAATACCACGTAGCCTCTCCAGACGTGCTATGCATAGAAGCCGAGTTTTCCGTTTGACCCGAAGATCCGAACACCAGCCGATCAATAGTGCCGATTATGCGCACTGTATAGCTGACATATAATATGGGTGAGCGTCTCTGGCCTGAAAACACGGCGTTCGCCTGGGAATACTTGCTCACATAATGCGATGGAGACCTCTGTATTGCATGCATTCAGTCCCCCTATACATCGCAAATAAACCCACTTACGCTATACTGCCTATATTATTCAAACATCTCTAAATGACCCATTCACTCACTGAGTGGAGATGGCAGTTAGAAGGTCTTTACTGAGGGGGATCTTGTTTTCGTCTTGTTCTAAAT
The DNA here is from genome assembly GCA_025618425.1 of Heliocidaris tuberculata. Classification (NCBI taxonomy): domain Eukaryota; kingdom Metazoa; phylum Echinodermata; class Echinoidea; order Camarodonta; family Echinometridae; genus Heliocidaris; species Heliocidaris tuberculata. Next base: position 21,897,858 of record CM046841.1, read on the forward strand.
GTAACTTCATACGAAGATATTTATTTTTCAATCTTTTTGAATAATCAAAATGAAACAATTATACCATATCATTCAAGATATTTTATGATGTCTTGCCTGTCTCATAGTTTGTGAAAGGGAAATATGTATAGAGAAATGTTTGATTTGAAATAAAGTGGAGTAAAAAAAAATATATATATAAATTTTTGTTTATCTCAAAACTTGCTTTTATGGATTTAGCATATTTTGGAATCAAACTCTTAATATAGTAGAAGAAGATGAAGAAGAGGATTCATCATCATCATCATCATCATCATCATCATCAGAAGAAGAAGAAGAAGAAGAAGAAGAAGAAGAAGAAGAAGAAGAAAAAGACTGCGAAAATTATAAAGATTAAGAATATAAGTATGCAATTTAGCATACAAATTCATCATGGACAAAATCGAGTACGTTTTTATCATTTATCTTTCTTTCAGGATTCATGTACTTCAGGTTTCAATGTATATACACATATGATTTTGAGTTTCGTTCACTATGAATATTTGCTCTTGCAATCAGCTTTAAAGGGAAAGTTGAGTTCTGGGAAAGGTAAAAAATAATATTGTGAGCTTTCTCATTCTTTTTATGTTACTTTGGAATATTAGCATAGTAGAAATGTCTCCTGAAAAGGATTGCTCTTTAAATGCCCTCACATGCCCTCACACTTGGGGCATGCATCATACAAGCATTGCTTCCTTAGCATACCCAGTCCGTTTCATTGTATATGTTAGGTCAATAGTGATCCGTTTGTGTATTTTTTTTTTTTTTACTCTTCTTAGTACCCTTTATCTTTGCATGTTAGTTTGATATACTAAACTTATTACATTGTTTTATGTTTAATCAGGGAAGTGTATCTAGTTACACTTCCCTGGTTTAATCATTTGATCGATATGTACCATGTATAATTATTTTGAAAAACAGAAAATAAATCAAATCAAATCAAATCAAATCAAATATGACAAGAAACAACTGAAATGTTCGGGCCGAACATTTGTGTGTAGTCCCACATACATATTTCTGTGTGCAGGGCATGTGACTGGCAGCAGGATGGAGTCAATTTCTTATCATTTTGGTGATTCCAAGACCTTACAGCATACACCAATTCTTACGTGCCATATAATCAACCTTTCCCAATTGCCTTGAGACAGTTTCTTTCACAATTCAATCTCATGACCAGAACTCCACTTTATCTTTAAATCTTTCATATCAGGATAATCTCGAACTATCTGTACGAACACATCCGTTCACAGACCATCTTTCTACCATCCATCCATCCATCCCCATGGATACATTTGCAGATAAAAGCTTAGTTTGCAATAAAAATGTCAGAGACGTATGATTTGTACTCGGCCATTAGTTCCATCTCAATTCATATCCACACTTCATCGTTTAATAATTCAGTGGTACTTTCAGCTCTTCCACATTGCCATGTTCTTTCACTCGCTAGCATATGGGGAGTTCAAAAGCCTGATTCATATTTGAAACTGACAATTGAGTCGGGATTACTCTTCTACGTACTTCTATCTGGGCATTACAAGTCATTGTTATATGATATCATTTTTTTAAAAATCGAATAACTGACTTGATTTTTAGCTATTAAAGTGTTTTCTCCCTCTCTTTTTCCCTATTTGTCTCATGGAATATTTGACCAGTATTCCCTCTAAAGGTGCGCCCTATACATGGTCCATGCGTGTCATGTTAATTGCCATTACGTTCTTTTGAGACGATAGTAAATTTCTTAATTATAAGATTTAAACTAACTCTTTAGTGGATAATTTTTGGCAAGAATTTCCCCTAAAAATATAATAATGACAAGTACCGTTTTCATGTAAAGCGCTTCAAACATGATGTTTGTGTTTGGTTCTCTCAGTAACTGACTCCTTTAAAACTGAATTAGATACTGCAAATACACTGAGCAAATACACTGAGGCAAAAATCCCCTTCCCCCAAAAGAAACGTATCATGAAAGAAAGTCATTATCCCCTATTAATGATAAGATAAATAATAGAGAGAATACGCATTAAGCGCATAATACCTCATATAGTTCTCTATGCGCTTTACAATCATTGTGTTCCCTCATTAAAATTTAAACTCGTTGAATGCCTAGATGATGATAATTACACTAGAATTAGTGTGATAGATATAAAGAGAGGGGAGTGAGAGTAAGGAAGCGAGAGAGAGAGAGAGGGGGGGGTAGGTTGGGGGATGGGAGAGTTGAAAAAGAGAGAGTGAACGAGATTTAAAATTTCAAACTCATATTTATTTCATTTCCAACAGAAAGAAAAGACAATAGCTTTACAGATATTATTACAGAAATTATGAAAAATATGTGTACAAATTCATTTTTTTAAATAAGTGTACAAGTACACTGAACATATAAATAAATTATTATAATGAATTATTAAAAGAAATTCATAATTCCTGAGGAAATGTAGGGGATCCACTGTGAGATGACAGGCACAGAGAGAGAGAGAGAGAGAGAGGAGGGAGGAGAGAAAAACGAAATGGCGGAATGAATAATAACTGTTTTACATCCCGTATCATGCATTTAGGTCCATTGTCGTTTTATGACAGACCTACATCTATTCTTCTCTAAGTAAAATTCCACCAGTTTCGATCCAGACATAATGCATTACACTGCTCGACATTTCCCGTGATTTTGGTGGTTTCAAAGCGGTAGTGATAGGCGCCAATAAATGCATCTGCTGTCATCCATATCGTCCTCCACCTAACCTCGTAACCATGGCAACCCCGTCTACCCAGAGACTATCAATCCCACACAATGATAAAATGAAAACCACCCTTAAAAGCTCCCCAACCAATTCTTGTCACGTGACGTTGAGGTTTATGATTGTTGACTTGTCTATTTGTTCAGGGACCAAAGGATCAGTATCTTGCTCAATATTAAAGCTCTTATGTATTCTGATCAAGCACATCGTTCGGAATATAAATATCATGGACCATTGTCCTCTAAGAATAAGCATAAATAAATCGAACATACAAGTCTTTGCCCTCATATCTTGGTAATTGTACAATCGTCGAATTGACAATAATGATATTTCATAATTTTCACAAGTAAATATTGTTGTGCTCCCATAAACTTCCACATGTCATCGATCTACCAAAATATGCTTAGCATCTACCACCACATAAGACCTTTCCTACCATCATACACAATACTGTAAGAAAAGATAACACCAGAATATGTTGGGGTTTTTTGCAATATAGAAATCCAGGCCCCCCAAAATAAACAACAACAACAACAACAACAACAACAAACAAACAAACAAACAATCAAACAAACTCAATGTACATTATTATACACCCTTCCACTGGGGAACATTTCATCATTCAGAGCCTAACAATAGCTATTTCATGGAGCCTTCAAGACCTTGAATAACACTTACATTATATTAAATTGCTTTCGAAAAAGGCGTTTCTTCCACTTCTGTTCTAAATGAAATTGTGGAGTCTTCCGGATATCGATTTCAGTGCTCCACCACTTCGTCTCCAGAGTGTTTTTTTCTTTGTACCCTGCATCCCAATGAAAGAACTCATTCCAGATAATATTTTTTTTTTTTAACATGAACGAAAATAATGATCAAATAATAAGGCCCCACAAAATAATTATCTCGATAAAAAATTATAATCGTATTCAGCTGTATCTCAACCTGTGATTCGTCTCCCCCACCCTCTCTCACTCTCTCTCTCTCTCTCTTTTTTTCTCTCTCTCTCGCCCTCTCTCTCTCTCTCTGTTCCCTTTCTCATATTTTCTTTATCTTATGTCTCTCACCCTTTCCCCTTTCATCAATCACTTTCTCTTTTTATCTCCCACACCCTTAATACACACTTTCCCCATTATTTATTTTTTATTCTTTGCATTTAGGATGCCATACAGGAGGACGTTTCCCAATATGTGTCAGTAGGTCAATTGTGTAGCAATCAGACAGAAACAGCTAAACCGCTGACAAACTCACGCTCATTGCTACATGCTACTGTGTCACGTGACTTGACTCCATTCAACCATAACATGTTCGTGTTGATAATCTACGATAGAAATATTTTCCCCCCATAATCTGCAGAAAATACTCGTCTTTGTATATATTATATATTTTTAAAAATGTATATACCGTTATATATGAAAAATGTATTCATTTATAGGCCTGTAAATAAATATTCATCACTATTCTGTGACTGGTGTCGAAATAATCATTTCATAACTAGGAATATAAATTTATTCATAGATTAAGAATGAGAGCACTAAGATAACACGGCTGAGAATTCATTATACGATTTTCGTAAGAGTTTACAAGAGGTCATGCTTAATTTAGGGCACCCATTGATTGCTCACTCCTGTGAAATTTGTGTACAATGAGTTTGGATAACGCTCACTAATACTGCCAGTATTCTCGTATCGACAATTGCCAATGGCGAATATGCATGAATGCATTTGCATTATCCCCACATGATTATGTTTATTCATTTTTATAATAGATATTGCTTCGGGGGGGGGGGGATTTATTGAGAACAGGTTTATTAGTTTACATAATATCCTCTCAAACCACTCACTATTTTAACCGCGCATGCGCAGCTCCTGTGCCTATGATATTGTCTCTCAAATAATACATGTTTTATGCCTTGTTAACCCTAATGTGATAAAACACATGTTTACATTACTACTCGCATGTGGAAGAGTTCTTGTATGACGGAGGCAGACCTTCACTACATTGGGTGTAATAGAAGAACCTTAGCTTGGTGCTGGTAATACAATGAAGATATACTAAGTTAATCAACTGCTTTAAGAGGATGGATTTAACAGCTGCAAGCTACCCTAATCAAGTTTGCATAGATCTCATGGGGTGACTGGTAGAGTCTCGTCGATACATATACAGTCATCATGATGCTTCGTGTATACGATATACCGAATAATATATATATATATATATATATATATATAAATATATATATATGTATATATATATATATATATATATATATACATATCAATTTACAATGAAATTAATTGTTACATTGCTAACAAACTTGACGACTCTTGTGGAAATAAGTATATTATTGTGAGAAATGAAAATGAGAAAAGTTAAGCACTGCTGCCATATAATATCATACTATGTTTGCACAGGCTGAATTATTTTCAGCATGCCTACATGCATTTTTTCATGTCTTTTTTTTAAGGACTTCGTAACTTTCCCCCTTTTAAAGGGTTTTTTAATTACGAGGTGAAATAAATTATGCAAACAATCAATGTTGCATTTCTACGTATGCCGCATGATACAGACACAGTGGCTTCAGATATCGGTATTAGGAGAGGGGATGACTTTTATTTTCTGTAATTCTGTGATTCCAAAATAAGATGTTATACATCGAAATGTCTCGTCCTCTAGGAATGTCAACAATTTAATTATTTGATTTCATGAAAAGAACACCAATTCAAGCTTTCACTTATGCCAACTTCTTTTTGTATACAAAAACAATGCCATATGTTTCATGTGAAAAGCTCTGTAAACGAGTAGAGATAGCAGTAAGGATCAGATTAAACTAGAATAAATCAAATTGTTTTTTTCCATTGCAAGAAAAATGTATATATATATATATATATATATATATATATATATATATATATATATATATATATACATTGTATATATATATATATATATATATATATTTCCAGTTGTTGATTATCTCTCACAATAAATGCATTATTATATGCATATAAATACACACTCATTTCTTACAGATACATATGATTTGAATAAAGGTTATTTGTTTCTTAATGTATGTCATTTGGACGTTTTATGACGATGAAATACTTTTTTTTTTCAATAAAGGCATAGCTTATTTTCTATAATGATCAGCTTTATAATAGCCTGGTGATAACTCATTATCATCCCTACCAATATACCTTTTATCACATGGACTACCATCATTTATTTCAAATTAGTTCTAATGCTTCATTGCATTCGGGTAATAAAACCTCTCACAAACTAGTCTCTTTCCAGGAAGTTAATGCATAGCATATCATACCATGCACTCTAAAAACTAAAGTGTTAAATCACCATTTAAAAGGGCTGAGGAGTGACAACTTTTTCAAAATTGTAGATTAACACTTTTAAAATGCTGGATACAACACTATAAAGGCTGAATCCAGCAGTTTAAAAGAGTTGATCTATCATTTTGAAAAAGTTGTCACTCCTTGGCCCTTTTAAATGGTGATTTAACACTTAAGATTTTAGAGTGTGGCATTAACAATGTACATGACTAGTCCTTACACCATGAAAGTAGCCCTAATGTAGGATTTACTTTAATAGGTAATGTCTGAAATGGGCAATTCCATAGTGACGGAATTACAAATGAGAGATATTTTGCTCACATTTTTTAAGGCTATGCACTAATTTTGGACTTCCGTCCCCTTCTCACCAATTCGTAATCTGCAGATGTACTCATTCTTTCACCTGAACTCGTTCATACCCAAAATAGTCCACTTACATTAATTATACTGATGTATATAACTTTGGTAACGGAATTACCAGAGAATGGTTGCATTTTTGAAGTTCTCATTTCCATGCATCAAACATGCATTGTGCGAATCCTGATTGAGATGTGGGAAAAGTTTTTTCAGATTCTTGTGATTTAAGGATTTGCCTATTTGGGACTATTAAAATGATTTTGATAAGTATAAATCTGAATTTTTTTTTTCTTGTTGTTGTTTTTCTCATGTGGAATTGCCCAAATAAGACTATGGGAAGAAAGGAATATGATAATTGATAACGACTGGTATCGTGAAACAAGAAACAACAAAAACAAAATAAATCATATTTACAAAATGTATGAGTATATGAAATTGAATGCATCTCAATACCAGGGGCCCCGTCTTATGAAGAGTTGCTTTTTTTTAAAGACGGGGCCCAGCAGTAACACAACTGACTTTTGACGTAAGGTGCAATGTACATAATACACATACATGTACTTGCATATTCAGTTTTACAGTTTAATCTTTTATTTATACGGAAGACCGTCAGCCTAGAAGGGGACGAAAATTTACATATTCGGGTTAATTTGAAAATCCTGAAGTAAGTATTAAATGGAGGAAAAATGAGGAAATACTTACATAATACACCATGTATGCGCATTGATTTGAAACTATTTGGGTTATTTTTGGACTTTTATTGGATTGATGTAATAAGAAATGAGATATAATAATAATGAATAAATGAATATTAAAAATCAAGTATTAAGTGGGTGACCATTTGCGTTGCATTTATATCAATGTCATGGTAGGAAGGGTTTCGATGTTCCTTCAACGCTCTTCCTGTGTATGTGGGGGGGGGGGGGGCGGGGTGTATATTATGATTTAGGTGATTGGTAATGGAAATGAGTCTCGAGTGTTTAAGTTTGATGCCGCCTCATTTGTCATCTAGAATGATCTCGTATTTCATGCTGCTTCGAATCTCTCGCTGCTTGATTAGCTATATGCTTTTGCAATAGATCATGCAAATATAGAAAGTGGATGAACAACTCCTGTAATAAGTGTTCTATGATAATTTGTCATTTCTTAAGGTTTTCTAGTGCGGACGATGTCGTTATACATGCCGTAAATAGGAGGTGGGGGTGAAAAGTGTGTGCGCACCCATCCAACCCCCACCCCCCCCCCCCCCTCCCACGCTATTGACTAGAGGTTTGATTGACAAATAGAAAGGAAAAAAAATTGTTCTAAATTGTACTTAAAATTCAACAAAAAATTGAATTTCAGATAGAAAAAAAAAATGTTAAAATCATCTCTACATTGGGAGGAGGAACATCTCCCTTCCTGATCACCCCCCCCCCCCCCCCCCTAGGTCCGGATTAAGGTCCACGTCATGTAATGTCTGCACCCCCGGTAAAATTATATGTACGGGCCTGTTCTTATTCTTATATACGAAGGCAACTTGCATTGCATTCACAATTAAATGAAAAGGTAAAACATTCTGTTCCAATTGTCTACATGGTCTAAGTGCCTTTGGAATCTGTACGCAGTTGCTTCATTATTTATTAACTCGTTAACTACTGAATTTTCTCATTCCCATTAGCTTTATACAGGGATCACCCGGTTCCCGTAGGCAAAGGGTTAACAACAGCCATTTGTAATCATAATCAGAAAAATAATCTACAAGAGTCCATATAATTGTATAGAGGTAGAGAGAGAGAGAGATGGAGATGTAAGCCAAACCGTGAAGAGAGAGATAGAGAGCGAGAGAAAGAATTGTGAGACCTCAGCATGTATAGTAAAAAGAGAAAGAGACAGAGAAAGGAGAAAGAGAGAGAACATGATAAACAACGAAAACCGTAAAATTTAACGTAACTCCTTAATTCTCTAAGAGTTCATATTTCACCAGTATGAGTTAAGTCCTCGTATAGCCAGGTCAACCGCTATTAAAAGACACACATTTATATCAACACAACCTCCTACATGTGCATAGTAGCTGGCGCGTCCTTGGTCATAACGATAGGGTGGACACTATGATGATAGGCCCTGGTAGATAGCTGGTTTGGTATATCTATTACATTGACGAGTGAAGTCATCACAGAAGCATCAAGCTCTTAATTGCTTGATGTCATGATATCCCTCACACAGTCTCTTTAAAGAGAAGCCAGAGCTCTGGTATAAAATTGAAAATATACATGCATTTTTGAGCTTTCTCGTTCTTTTTTTGCTGTCAGTTTGGAAGAAAATCATTTAAGAAATGTCCCCAGAAATGATTGCATATTGAATTACAAAATTGATATATTTTTTTAAATATGGCGAGGAACAGCTCAAACGTTTGGACCAAACTTTCCCGTTTCACGAGTGTGTAGTCCCTTTTACCCGTTTCTGTGTGCAGTGCATGTGAATTTCAGCAAGGCTGGGGCAATTTTTCCTTTTATTGTTGGTGATTCAAAAACCTCACACTATACACCAATTTGTATGTACCACATAATCATCGTTTCCAAATCGCTTCCAAGCTGTTCCTTTCACATGATCGCATGACCAGGGGGGCGTTTCATCAAGTGTCTTGTCGGTGATTTTTACCGACAAATTTGCTCTCAGCCAATCAGATGCAAGGATTTCAGTAGCTTATAACAGTTATTGTAACTTGTCATTGATGACAAATTTTATGAAATCGGGCCCAGAACTCAACCTTATCTTTAAGTATATGCCACAAGTGATTATCGTACGAAGACAGGTGCACATACATAATCTCACATCGCCTACAACTATTTTATGGAAATACAATTATGACATACTGATAACGAGCAATAAGCTTATGAATAATTGCATACATCAGCAGATGCGTATGTAATTGAAATGGATTTGTATTATAAGTTCAAAATCAAACGCCGAACGCTGATCGCAGTATCACTTTATCAGCGTCCTATTTGAACGGGGTGTTCATATCTTCACCCGATAGCTTGGTTTCTTTAAGATTTTTGCTCAAAGTGATTCAGGTTTCAGATGTGCCATTGACATGGAAACTGCATGAAATATGGGCCATACGATGAATTTCTGGCCAGGAGATAGAGCTCAGATATCATTGAAAAGATGATCACTGTTTTTTGTGTTTTTTTTATGTCACATTCCTTCTAAGAAAATGGAATTTAAAATGGGGGAGGAGATGGGGGAGGGAGTCCTGTCCGTCGTTGTTTATCATTATTTCACCAGAACTTTTAACCCTCTTCTATCTACAATAATCAGCGTGTATCAAACCATTGGAAGAAAAGAATCATTCTGATCACGTAGAAAGATTTTATGCCCGAATCTCAAAATATACAACTTGTTTGACATCAATTTTACTGAATCCCATTTCTTCTTTAAATTAATGTCTTTTTTCGTAGTTCCGGTTTAAATTTAGGTCTGTTATCATTACACTGCATTGGGCTGATTGTTTTAAAAGCCAATTCTTTATGCCGTTGCACCTCAAATTGAACGATACTAATATGATGAGAAGCGGGTCGAGCGGTGCGGAGGAGTCAATCGCCTGTCAGTTTACATACATCTTCTCTATCCATCACACGCCAGTGTCATCATATATCAAATCATTATGACGTCTAGATAGGGTGTCAGCTAGCGAACATAAACATGAGGCGGTGACCTTTCAAACACATTTGTAAGGTATTTCAATAAACATTGTGTCGAGATGATATAAGATGCACTCATCGCATATGCAACATGCTTAGATAATGGTAAGTGTACAGAACATTGTCTTGCACTTACTTGCACCAGAGGAGAATATTAATATAGTGTATAGTGTATTATATTCTCTTGTATCATTGCATAGTGTATATATTCCCTCGCAATTATTTTATTTATTAATTCAATTTCAATTCAATTCAATTCAATTCAATTCACATTTATTAGGCAAAATAAAATCACATTTTGTTTAAAAAAACAAATACAATGATAAAAGATATGCCAGGATTGCTAAAAAAGTTAAAAACTTGTAAAAAAGCAACCCCTTATTACAATACAAAAATTACAAAACAATAGAACAATAGAAATGATAAATACACATAAAAATATACATAAATACACATAGAACAAATAATATAACCAAAAATTCAAACAAATAAAACAATTGATGTGGTGACAAAATGCGTATAAAATATATAAAATTGCACTGAGTCAGGCATGATAAGTGGCAAGTATAGATCTTTTTACATCTCTTTTAAAAATATTGAACCTTCTTTCACCCTTTAAATTATGTTGTAATGAATTCCATTTGAGTGGCCCTTGATATCTGATAGATTTATTAATCAAAAAAGCGTTCGTGAATTTTGGTAAATGGTAGTCATCTTTTCGCCTGGTATTGAGTGAATGTATATCTGAGTTGAAACGGAAACTGTCAAAGAATGTGATTGGTAACATATTATTTTTGAATTTGAACATGAAAAGCAATGTATTTTGGAGAAGAATATCTGGTAATTTAAGCAATTTCAAGGAATAAAAAAGTGCAGAAGTGTGCGCTCTAAAGGGAGCGCCGCAACACAACCTTACAGCTCGTTTTTGAAGAGTAAAAAGAGGTTTCAACAATTTATCAAACGTTCTTCCCCAGACTAAATTACAATTAGTCTTAATGATAATATTATGGAGGAGAAATCCTTTATACTACCGATTTATAGGATACAGTGCTCTTAACTTTACTATGTTGTTCTTCTTATACTTCCTATTCCAGATTGTGAATGTCTTGATTTAAACATGAACTTCACATGCATATTATACAGGACTTTAATATCCACCTCCCTCCGAATCCCATAAATTCAAAACAGAGTAATGGTATACAATAGAAAAATGTGTATAGGCCTTTAACTGCATGGAGAATTACGATGGATCGAAAGCTACATATAGTAAAACAAGATTGAAAGGGATTCAAATACTGTGATAGTGTGATTATGATTACATCCTCTTCTTCCCAGTGCCATGATTGTCCATGATAATCAAGGTTTGATGACTGATCCAGCACTAGAATGAATACATAGTTTGCAAATCGCTCTGATTTTTATGATGTTTCTTGAAAGTCAAATATGATTTCCGCACTTTTGTCGATTTCAGCTACTATGGATAATGCATTAAAACAATCAATTTGTTCAGCAGATGTGTTTTAGTTGTCAACGATCACATCACTTTACCACACACACCTTGTTCTGCAGGTGGGCTCGCTTTGCAAAGCAAACTGTTTTCATTGAGGGATTCTAATTGACTGCCGTCGATTATACCCTGGGCAATGATTACTCTAGGTCCCCATCCAGTCAAACAAGACGAGTAGAGTCGGTAGGGGGAGATAGGGGGTCACGGGGTCCGGACCCCCCCCCCTTTTGGGGGGGGGGGGAGGGAGCTTGTCGTAGGTTTTTGTGTATTGGACCTCCCCCCCTCCCCCTTTTTTTTTTTTAATTATAACCTTTTTTTTTTTTTTTTGCTTGTCAGAATTGGGGAGGGGAGGGGGCGGACCTCTTTTACATAATCCTGGAGCCGCCTCTGCTTGTGGTGTATTGAAATGAGAAAGGCAGTCCCATAAATAGAGGGACATAATGACTATCTGTTCCATCCAACCTTTTATCCACTGCCCCGTAGATGGGAAATATTACGGAGGGTAAATAGTCACGGAACGCTATGTCAATAGAAATAAAACTGATGATGCAGATCAACATCCTCCGCAGTGTACCAGCCGTATTGAACGTATCATGCACTTTGACAAGATATGAACTACATAGCCTATGTATGACATACGATGCTGCATCAATTATTTTGAAGTATTTTTAAAAATGTTCTCACAGTCGGAGGATGTCAGGAAGAGCTGTATAATTCTTTTTCTTGTAGGCCTATTCCTTTTCATTACTCACTTTAATAATTTGTAATTTATTTTAAGATTCGTTTGCATTTCCTACTTCATTGTTAACATTTTGCTGTTAAAAAAGAAAATGTTTTCTTTTTACTTTTGTCAGGTCTGTTAAGCCCATATTTTCTAGTTTTGGGGACAGAGTTTACAAAAGCACCAAACTTTGCAGATGTACCTGTTAGGACAATAGCTTCATTTTTTTTTCCACAGGACCCATGGAACCAAAATACATCTTCATGCAAAATTATGCTAATTTATGCGATTTACATGCATTACTAATAATCAGTAAGTCCACTGACATGGTAAATATCAATGGCTTAAAAATGTTCCAAACTTTCTATATTATGTAGTTCTTGTGGTAATAGCTTTATTTTTTTCCCACAGGACCCATCGAATTAAATCTCATCTCCATGCCAAATTCTCCTAATATATGCCAATTATTGTACTATATATACCTAGACAAGGTAAAAATCAAAGTGCTTGAAAATGTACCAAACTTTCCATATGTATTTGTTGTGCCTACAGATTTTTTTCCCCCACAGGACTCATCAAAATAACTCACATCTTTCATGCAAATGTTCCAAAATTTATGCAAATTATGGAATTACATGTATCCAAAGTGTTAATGCCATTCGAATTGTACGTATTTAAGAGCTTCAGCTCTTCAATACGTACAATATTTGCATTAAACTCAAGAAATATACTCTGAAAATTGCAGCTTACCATTGTCATTTCATTTACCTGACCTTTTTTACAAGTAAGTATCAAATTGGAAGTGCGGGTATAGTCGGTTATTGATATACCATTGAAATTTAAATAATATGCATACATTATAATAAAATAGTTTTAAAAGTCAGGGAATATATTCATTTCATTAACTTGACCTTACTCACCCATATGTTACAAATTTGAGGTGCTTGTATAGTTACTACTTGATATGTCATTGGAAATGTGCATTATGCCTAAATATGAATCAATTATGATAAATTACCATTAAAATCAATAATTGCAATTATTAATGTTATTTTAATCTGACTGATCGATCTAACCTTTGCGGTAGAATATGAAGCCCTTCCACATTTATTTTGTGAGTATATCAAAGAATATGTGTTTTATGCATAAATTAAAATAAATTAACACTAAGATAAAGCAAAATGAATTTGATGATTTCATCAGATTCACCTGGATGTGAAAAATTAAGAAACCAGTTTTTATAATTCCAGACAAATAATTAAATTTGTGTTTTTTGCATAAATTAGCATTTTTAAATAGGATGCCATTCACCGATTTCGTGGCACCCTATCTAAAACTAACGCTTTTAATACATAATATGACTCACAGGCAAAATATTGCGCTTTTGTAAATTCTGTCCCCAAAGTTTTGTTAACAGACCAGGGGAGCGTTTCATGAAAGGATTTGTCGGATATTTTTTCCGACAAGTGTTATAAGCTACTGAAATCCTTGCATCTGATTGGCTGAGAGCAAATTTGTCGGATAAAATATCTGACAAGTCCTTTCATGAAACCCATCAAGACCAAAGACCTACGGGTAACAAAGGAAGGGGAATTTCCGTTGAAATGACAGATGATTCAATAAACTCTAAAGTTTATTTCAATTTAGTTACTACTTGCCAAATGGGAAAGAAGTGTCATTTTGGTGGCAAGTGACGTTTAAGTTTACTCATAAAATAGAAGAAATACACTTTCTGCGTAGAAGTATGTTGCTCAGGAAATAATAATCTCTGCTATTATTTAGGAATGATTACACAGGCCATTAAACGATAATGTAATTGACTGCAAAGGGTCACTCAAACGTGTTATTAGGCTCACTCAGTGACCTGTTTATCCCCAAGCATTATTATAACGACGAGTGAGTATCCGAGGTGCATTGCTGCACCGGGGCGTTAACCTTTTCGGGGAGAGCATCTATGTAAATGAGATGATATGCAAATGAGTAGTATGCCTGAAGGAGGTAAACAAGCGAGATAGAGGGCATGCGTGTATAGTCTCAGTCATCAGGCTCCCCAAAGAAACTTGTTCATGGAATGGATGTTCAAATGTCTTCTTCTCAGAGGTCTGTCATGTTCAAAATTGGCATATTCGTGTTTCAGGATCGTTTTTTTAGTTGGTATTAGTCTACAATGCCAAATAAATAAATATATGAATAATTTATTTTCCATAATATCATATTAGTTTGTGACCGATGATACATTTTTTTGACTTATTTATTTATTTATTTTTATTTTCGGGGGTGGTACTAATAATATAATATTAAGTTCGTACTGCGTAATGAACTGTGTTTTATCTAATTAAGATAAATGTGAAAGCCATAATATATAATTTCAATCATTACAATATTTTCATTCAATATACATGTATATGTATAAAATTTTATCATCATATAAAAAAAAAAAATATTTGAAAAAAAAAAAAACTTTTATCGAAACTGTTCATTCACCAAATTATATTTCTTGAAAATCTCAATTGTATTATTTTACGAATGCGTTATGAAATGTCAAATATGAAAGAAGGCAAGAAGATGTTTGCCTTCAAATGAAGGAACAGGGACCTGGTTTTCATGCACTTTGCTTGCCAGAGTTCACAGAGACCTACCGTACCTGCTTGACGTGTCTCGCATATGGATGGGATACCGTTAATCAACCCAAAGTAATATGAAACCTTCTCTTGTAATTAGACTCTATCCCATGATGCCTCTTAGGGAATACGTTGGGACTAAGTAATGGAGATCCAATCAATTCATTAGACCTACCACATATCATTAGGGAATGCTTTTTAGCACAACTGAAATATCTATGATGAATATGTATATCGTTTGAGTGGTTTTCATGTATATTCTCCCTTATGAATGCAATTACAAAATTACAGTTTGCGCATGTGCAGCTAAAGGTCATTTGTACCCAGTACAATTGACCTCTATATGTGCATCTGTATGATTTCATATGTTAAACAGGTAGCGCCTCCACCAAAACAGATGCGCGTGGGAGTACAATTTTGGGGTCATTTCAGGGTCATTAAGTTTGTACCATGCACTAATTACGAAGTGGCTAGTTGATGAATTTACCCAATGGATTTTTTAAATGTATCGTTATTCATGATGTAAAGTTGTCTGTATGAACAGCTTTTTTTCTGTAAAGGTATGACTTTAAATTTTTTATTTTTTTATTTTTTCATAATTGCAGAAAACAGAGAGTTTCTAAAAGAACACTAATTAATATCTGAGGAATGCTCCGAACAACAAACTTTTGTTTAAAATCACTCCTTACATAATAGTGTGGAGATGGGGAAAAAATTACATTCATCAAATTATCGTACCTAAAGATATTGTGGTATTTTCCTATATTATGAATAATTTTGCACTCGGAATGTGGAGTTAACCTTATGATAAGAATGAAATTCAGCATAAACGTAAATACGATTGCTATCTATATATATGAATACAGTATATTGTTTTAATGGGAACGATAACAAAATATTTTTACAGATTTAAGTCAAGATACTAGTCAGCCGATATACGGATAAATGCAATTTTCCTTGTTTTACTCAAGAGGTCATCTCTTTCTAGATAAAAATCCTGGACGTAAATACATAGTGGTTGAAAGAAACCTCCCAAACCAAGATGATAATATGCTGAGATAGAAACACCGAGATTGGAATCATGTAATTCAATGAAGCGGTTTTTATGCGCTCTGTGGCTTCTCAGATAGAGCTCTCCCATAGATATCGGTGAATTTCATTATAGCATTGTGGATTTATTACCCTCCACTTCGCTGTATCTATCCATCTCCCTGATCTATGCTCAATGGCTGGAGTGGACCGTATGCCCCCCTACGAAGAAACTAAATTATATGCTGCGTATAGAGAGAGAGAGCTTTATATGTTGATGAACTACTTAAGTTTGTCATTGCATTTGATGTAAATGAAGAACATCATTTCTGTTTTATTTTAATCACATGCCTCTCCATGACAAGATTAATTTTTCCTTGATAATGAAGCTCAAGATAAGTTCAAGATTTTCTTCTTTTTATTAATACTATGTTTTATCCTGCATTAACATATTCGCGCATATATATATATATTTCTAACAGTGCTGGTGTGTGTACTTGCGTGTATATATAATGATACGCTTCAGACTCGAAATGATAATGCATTTTTAGCCCGTTCATTCATAAGTCTTAGACTTATCTTTCTTTCATTTATTAAGTTACATTAAGCCAAAATCGAAACACGTTTCAATATAAGCATTATAATGTATCATTGTATCCGGCATCGAGAGAAGTATGATATCAAAGTGACCTTGGTTTGAGTGCATAATGTGTAGAGCACAGAATGGGATGAGTTAATATCCCGAGGCTATACATCAGAACTTACGATCTCTGAAAAGAAGATGAAGGTAACCCATGGCATTGGGTTATGAATGAATAGAATTATATTACTTAGGCGTGTCACGATTCGTATCTCGTGCTCCCTGTCCCTAATTCGCCATAAAATCGCACTCTTTTTGACGTTAAGGGAATTCGATTTTGATCCTGCAGGAAAGTTTTTCTCATTTATTTACCAAAAAGCACTTGGTGTGTCTTTCTTGACATCATCTATATGGTAATTGCATGAGTATGGTAAATTTGGCGTCATACTTTACAAGAACAAAAGTTAAAGAAGTAATCAGACAGACAGGCAGACTTCACAGAGGCAAAGAGTCGTCATATTATGGACAACATTATCTTTACAATATATTATGCATTTATAATTTATGCAATGCTAATGCAGTGGTAACAATTTTAATGGAGAGTTCAAGAATATCTTATGACTATGACAAAAGTGATAATGCAGATTAATTACTAGCGCTGGATTATTCCTGACACATAATGAACTCGTCCCAGCTGCGTATAAACATGAATCTACGAGAGTTGGCCATACCATGTGAAATCTGGCACCACATGTTTTCTGGATGAGGGGGGGGGGGGGGGGGGGTATAGGGTTATGTTTGCCAAAAATTTTATTTAAGGATTCTTTCACATCATGATGTTTAGTTTGCATGAGGTGCATCCATATTTCTGTGAAATATTATCGTTTACTACCGGAAGGTTTATTAGCGAAAAGTGTTTTTATTACGTTCAGTACTGCTGAAAATATTCAACAGTATCACAATCGGTCACTCCTTTGAACACATTCACAGTGAATGTACCCATACTGACGAATACATGGCATGTACTATCGACATTGGTCACTGTATCCCTTTAAATTGCTCATCTGGTGAGCTCGGACGGCTGAAAGTCAGTGGCCGGGAACAAATTGTTAGCAAGGTTAATAATGTATGAAGCCACTGGCTGTAGCCTCCACTCAAGTCCGTAATGGAATGATTATACGACCCCTAGATATAAACAAAATTAGTCTATCCTCTTCAGACGTTCGGGACTGCATACGAAATACTATATAGAAACGTCATATGAGAAGGATTCTTTTTCAGTTCTTGTCATATCTTTATTCCTTTGTACTGAAAACCCTCACAAATCAAGATAGTAAACACGATCGCAAAGACTTTCGAGAAATCAACATAAGGCAATTCCAGTGGCCCTTTCCACCACCTATTGAAATGTGTATGCACATTACAATGCCGTGTTACGTCATCTGAACATGATTTCTGTGTAATTTAGAGTAAGGTATTGGAATTTTCGATCATTTTAGTGCTGTTCAATTGTGGAGAAACCTAACATTTCAGACTGGAAACAGACATATTCGTAGACTTTATGAATGATTCAGTTCGCAGAATGAATTTAAAACTACCCGCTTGCTGCAAGGAGAAAATTAAGTATGGTCTTAATGACAAACACGATACGGATCATGTACTAATTGGTGACAACTTGCTTACTTTAATTGTCTAGATTAATGAAGTTGATGAATGAAAGCCTCTAGCGGTCGATAATTTGCTGCTGTCTAAGAAGATTTCCTCCTGCGCATATTCAAGCAATCTATACATTTTAAATCATTACCAAGGAATGGATTGTCTTTCGCCGGCAGTTCTTTTTTACAGGTTGAAACATTCTAGATCACGCTAGATCTTGCGAGGCACGCATAGATGTTAGACGTTGATTCCTTTTTCCCACATGTTGTCAAGTGGTTTTTCTTTTTTCTGCGCCATCTTCTCAATAATTGATCTGCAGTAGATGTAGATGTATTTCCAATGTGTTCAGTCAGTCCCATTACAATGTATCATGCACAACCTGATACATGTATTAGAAATAATCCTATTTTGTAACTGAAGCCCACCCCCCCCCCCCAAACACACACTCATATATTCTAAACTATAATGTTTTGTATATAATATGTATTGTCCTTGCGTGAAGTCACCTATTAGAGTTAAAGCATTCCAGATCAGATTGCGAGGCAGACGTAGAGACTTTGATTTTTTTCTCATATGTTGTCAAGTGGTCTTGTTTTACATCACACTTTTCCAAAACGATTGATCTGTAGTAGATCTGAACATATCAAAACTGAGTTCAGTTCATCCCCTATTATCCAAAAACAACCTGATGACTGATGAGAAAGAATCAAAATTGGAATAGAAAGGCCACACACCATTATGTCATTATCAGCATCAACACTGATTCATGCTGTTGATGTAAACACAGGTAATAAACGCTACAATGGCTGATGGTGTAAATTAGCGAAAATATTTACTGCTCCTACGGCACATTGAATCATCTATTAACAGGCAGGCTAGTACTCCCAGAAGCCCTTGATGCTATAAGCGTGACCGCGGCCCAGTAGCGGCGTGTTGTAAGACAAGCTAATGCCAAATTAATGATACTGTCGTTACTTGCAAGGAAACACGTATATGTGCTACCTACATCACACTCGTACGCCTCTCAAATCAGCGCGAGTTTTTATGCAGCGAGGGAGCCCATTCCCAATGCACCCCGGGCCGAAAAAGATAATTCATTCGCCCTCTCGTATAGTCTTACATTTTAGACCTTTCAAGTGTATTTGAGTTGCAATTCAGTAGGGTCAGTAGCAGTAGAAAAACAACCAAGCTTGCGAAGAGGCACAATTCATCAAGAAAGGCATTTTTACCATGGTTATGGATCCTGGCTTCGGAAGGGGTGGGGGTTATTTCTTAAACAATAGAAAGAAAAAAAAAGAACAGTGGCAGTCATACAATTTTATCGACTAAAGAATTACTTCCTAAGGGGAACCATGAGATCATTTTAGATCCGAAAGGTCCGATGAAAACATATTAAATTCATTAAGTTTTGACATTTTCAAGATCCCTTCACAAAGTGGTAACTCTGTGGTTTCCTCTCCATTTGTTTTTATTGGACTTTTCTCGGCACAATAATCGGGTCCTTCAGTCCTACCAGTGCCCCCTTCATGACTGGCCTCGTGCTACGCCATTAATAATATTAAACCCCATCATTGCGTCTGAATATTGAGACAGTAATAACACCTCAGGGGATTAATCGGTCAGATCGTGCGCCGCGTTTCCTTCTTCAAACAGGTATAAGCTACGTAGAGCATGCCATAACGTTATTGCTAAGCTTGTTTTTGTTTATCAGACGAACCATAGCTAACATCAAAGGTCATTCTCAAAGGTCATTTTTACTCGATACGGGACGATCTTTTATACGAAGCAATCTTTAGCACTGATCAAACCTAAATACACTTTCACTCTGAGGTCATCATGAAAAAAAAGCCTGCAACTCTGTTTTACATGCAGTTGTAATCATCCATAAAACAATTTTGGTTATTTTGACATTTTTTTCAAAATCTGAAATACATTTAACAATATTCCACCTAAGAAAAAAAAAGAAAAAGAAAAAAAAAGAACTGTCAGGGATTTAGATTAGTATCTGGTTATCTATCAATTCCCCCAAATCAAAGAAATCTGACGCAAAGTTTAAGGGTTTATCAAAATTGTATGGGCTTCATAAACAGCTAAAGTGGTGATCAGTTTCCTTTCCGATTACTCTGTTCTCAATATATCAGTGAAAAATTATTTACAGATCAACGATAATAGAAGAGCTTGTAAATGCACTTAGTGGAATCCTGCATTACATAAAGTAATGTACTTTATGTACAGAAAAGTAAATATATCTTTTTCGCTCTCCCATGCAATTTACCTCCAAATATTCGTATTTTCAATTTGATTTTTTTCGACAAAATTTGTTTTGCATTAAATCGTACGACCACCACTATTCATACATTTCTTCTTATCCATCTAAATATAAATCTGTATATCCATCTATCTATCTATCCAGTAGTTAAGGTCAAGATGCTTTTTTTCTCATTTGAAGGTCCTCTTTCTCTACATGTCTGTGTTCGTTTATTTTTTTCAGTCTTTTTGCCAATTTTTTTTATAAGCTGATATAGACGATTATAATTCATCTTAATATGAAAATAAAAGCATTTTGCTGTATCTTCTCCCTCTCTCATTATTTCCATCCCTCTATTCATTTCCTCCCCCCCCCCCCGTCTTCTCACTCCAACTCTACTTCGCCTCTTTTTACCAGACTTCCCGACTCTTTCCCTTCCCCTTTTAGCCCCCCCCCCCCCCCCCCGTCCCGCGTCTCTATTTTACTTCATCATTGCTCCGCCCCTCTCCACTCCTCCTATACAGGTGCATGTTCCCAGAGGAACCTTTCACCCCCATTCATCCATCCATCTATCCATCCTCTCGAGTCTTCTCCTCCTTTCATCTGCCATCCTTATAGTCACGTAGCTGTTCCATCACGGATGCTTTCCCCTCCTATTCCCAGGGCCTCTCCGCTCGTTTCCATGTGAAGTCGTGCTTTTGATATGGATATACCAAAATATGAGGCGCTCGTCATGGTGATCAGGAGAGCAAATACGTTCGATAACGACTCCTCATATAAGTTATGCATGAGGGCGAAGTGAAAATTTTCAATACGCCAAATGCCAGAGTCACTATAGGCTCCGAAACACCACCGTGCTTTATATGTTGAATCGTATGATTAAAGATAAAGTTGAGTTCTGGTCATGCGAGTACATTGTGAAAGAAACTGCCTTAAAGCCATTGGGAAAGGTCGATCATGTCTACATAAGAAATGGTGTATAATGTGAGGTTTTGGAATCATCAACATGATCAGAAATCGACCAAATCTCGCTGAAAAGAACATGCACTGCACACAGAAATGGGTATCTGCACACACGTGAGGCATGAATGTTCGGCCCGAACACTTCACATAGTGTTACTCGTCATATTTTGAATATGAGGGCATTCGAAGAGCAATCTTTTTTTCAGGGGACATTTCTACTATGAAATTCTACTAAACTGAGAGAGAGAATGAGAAAGCTCACACATTATTTTCAGCTTTCCCAACACTCGACCTTCTCTTTAACGTAATGTAGCAAAAGGTCACGAAAGTAGGACGATGTAGATACAAGGGTAGATCTATTCATGTGTGAATTTAGACATTTTTTTTTTCTCTCTTCATTAATGTTGTTTTGCATCCCCTATCTCCAGCTTTTGTGTGTGTTTTTTCTTCTTCTACATTAATATGTATGCGGTCATGCAGTCATTACATTCAACAGGGATTGAAATGCCGTTGAAATCAATAAGTGTCAGTGTGTGTCCATGAAGCCTAAGAAACATGTCATAACATTCATGAGTATAAAATTGATTTCTAAAGAAATTATATCGCACACCCGATACCACACTTCGGTCGAAATGGGGACACATGAAGAGAGTGAGACATGGTCATGTAGACTAAGAGAATGGAAGAGAAAGAGAGAGAGAGGGGAGGGAGTGGTTGGAGAGAAAGAGAGAGAGAGAGAGAGGGAGAGAGCGGAGATAATGAGACTATGTGTTATTTAAAGGGAGAGTCCACCCTGATATTAAGTTGGTTTTAAAGAAGCAGAACATTAAAAAAAAAAAGCATCAATGAAAGTTTGAGCAAATCCAATAATAAATAAGAAAGTTATGGGTTTTTTGAAGTTGTTATCAATCAAACACAAATTGGCAACTTCGTGACGTACCTTGCGAGCTCCTCTCCCATTTGTTCCGTTCACAAAAATTCATAAATTTTCATTTATTTTGTTTTTGATGAGGGAATAGAGTTGTATTATACAATGTTTGTGTAAAAGCATATTGAAATGATTATAAACAGGGTGCATGTAGGATAAAAATTTATGAATTTCTGTGAACGGAGCAAATGGGAGAGGAGCTCGCACGATACGTCACTGAGTCACCAATTTGTGTTTTATTAATTACAGCTTCAAAAATATATAGCTTTCTTATTTCTGATCGGATTTTGCTCAAACTTTCCTTGATCTGTTTTTTAAATTTTTCTGCTTCTTTTAAAACCAAGTTGATATTAGGGTGGACCTTCCCTTTAATACACATGATTTTGGGTTGTTTGTTGTTTGATTAGATTTCTTTGTACATAATTGGCTACCCCAAGGGATGCCTGCTTTCAATTAAGACATCATCACTATGCGATACATGGTTACGTATGGTATAAATCAATTAAGTACGAACAATGCAGCCACCTGTTAATCATGTCGACATATCGCTGTATTTATTATTAGGATATCAAACTGGTACTTCACATCATATAGACTCATTGATTACTTTTCCCGTAGTGTACATTTCCACTGTTTGATGAAACTAACAAATGATTCAGTATTTCAGAATAACCACGTGTTATTGGAAGCTTGGGGAAGGGAAGGAGCTATTTCAGTAAACGATGCGAATTGAAATCCATAATATCTATTGTTCAGCAGACATGCTAGCACAAAATAATTTGATATTAAGACTCGGTATTCGACTAACACCATTTCTCTTCTAATGGCATTCCTACATTCCCGTCAATTGCTTTATTAACGATAAAGTTGAGTTTTGGGACAGGTGAAAAATAATTTGTGAGCTTTCTCATTCCTTTTTATGTTAGTTTGGAAGAACATTATAATAAGTGTCCCCTAAAACAGGAAAGCTCTTCAAATGCCTCATATTTGAAATATGACAAGAAATAGTTGAAACGTTCGTGCCCAACGTTCCTGCAACATGTGTTTGCAGTCCCATAATATAGCTATTTATGTGTACAGTGCATGCACTTTTTAGCGAGTTTGTGTAAATTCATTATCATTTTGATGATTCCAAAACATCACAGTCTACACCGAATCTTATGTAGACATGCTCACCCTTTTCCAGTTGCTTTGAGACAAATACTTTCACAACGTAATCGCATGACCAGAATTCAACATTATCTTTAAAGGGCAATCCAACCTTGGTAATAAGATGATTTGAATGAAAGCAGAAAAATAAGAAAAACAGGATGGTGAAAGTTTGAAAGAAATCGGACAAGGACTAAGAAAGTTATGGATGTTTGAAAAATGAGATCACTACATCTATGCGAATCTCAAATTGGCAATTTGGTGAGTCAATTGTGACATTTTTGTGGACAACTCTCCCATTTGTCGTACACAAAAATATCCTTAATTTTGCGGTTTCTTCGAGGTGTCTTTACCCTCGGGGCAGAACTCAAAATATATTGCAGATAGCATATTTTTATAGGTCCTCATGAATGAAAAGATCCTATTGAGTAATGCAATTTGAAAAAAGTGACATTTTAGTCATTTTGTGTGTTGGAGCGAATAGGGGAGTTGTCCACAGCTACATCACAGTGACATTACCTATTCGGCCAATTTGAAATTCCCATATGCATAGTGATTACAACTTTCAAAAAATCATAACTTTCTTATTACTTGTCTGATTTCGTTCAAACTTTCACCAATCTGCTTCTCTGATTTTTCCTCTTTCTTTCAGAGCAACTTGCTATTAAGGTTGGATTTCCCCTTAAGGTGAAAACCGAATGCTATGATACCCCGCTGTATTGAATCTAGTCCTTTTCGAATGCAAGGGTAATATTACTTGGAGCGAGACGTCTCAAGTGGGATTAACTCGGATCTATCCTTCAATCAAAATCTAATAACAAACCTCACTTGATATGCTGCATGCTCAGGGAAATAATCCATAGAGCAGATATTTCAGTGACATTACATTAAGTAGTGGCAGAGATAATGTGAAGTTAAAACGAGGGGCAGATAAATTAGAGAAATGTGTGGTATTATAGGATGGTGGTTGAATCAAGTTAAATTCTCCACGAGAAGACATTCATAATGTGCCGCAAACAACATTGCAGATTCTAAAGGAAAACTATGTGCGCATCCTTATATGCATCATACTCTGTATGTTGTTTATGAAGAAAATTTAATATCAGAGATACTTGTTTTGTTTTGTTTATTTGTTTGTTTGTTTGTTTTTATGAGTATTCAGGTGATACCAATCACTCAATTTCGCTATGATACAAAACGAATATAGTACCTGTGCACGCTGGGCATGGCGGGTCGCACGGATAGCATGTGTTTATTGTAAGGTGTTTCTTCCTCAATGCTAGTTGGACGAACGATGTTCTTGCAAAGTATTCAGTGACTCAATTTCACCAGACTGCCATGGGCTAGGAATATCGTCTGGAAGATAACATATGGATATATTGCATACATCTGCATAACAATATAGTAATAAACTGAAAACCACCCCAAATAATGATAAAACTAAAACAAAATATAATACATCCTCATGGCTCCCCTATTCCATCCCTCTTTTCAAATTTATATACATTAAAACATTTAAACAAACATTGTGTCTAAATCACGTCATACTTGTAAATTGGGGGAGAGGGATATTCAGCAGTTTGTGAAAATGAACATGAATATGAACGTCTGTATTCATGATGAAAAGGAGCAATCATTGCAATTTTGCCATGCCATGTAAAAATTGGCATAAAAATTGTAATATGTTTGAAGTAAATGAATGCTTTATTTTTTTTTTCTTATTCAGAGGGCGCTCTACAACTCTTGGACGGCGGAACTGATTATCAAGGAGTGTTACGGATATTCCACAACGCAGCTTGGGGGACCATCTGCGCTGCTGGATGGGATTTCAAAGCAACTCAAGTAGCATGCAGACAACTAGGTGGGTAGTTTATTGGTCCCTCAGCTCAGTGGGACCAAGGGGGTTGGTCCTCGAGCGCTATGAGAGTTGGCTGAATTAGATAGGGCGTGCCTTGTGATCCCCCTCTGGCTCCCATACTGTCATATCATCATATCTTCAGCATTCGTTTAATGTTATGAGTTACATCGGAAATGAAGCACAAACTTACATGGAATTTGTCAAACTTACAACGGGAAAAGATAAATACCACAATTGACTCTTTTGGGTGACTGCAATCCCCTCAAAACTACTATGAAATGTAGTAGTTTTGATGAAAAATCATCAAATTGGTCTTTTTTTTCTGAAGGTTTAGAAAATGTGGGGAAAAGTTATGGACTGCTCGATGAAAGTTACACATTTTGTACATCTATACCCAGCGACAATTGCTCCACGGTCAATAATCTACACTAACTGAATGTTAAACTTCAACGCTCGACCAAACCCTCTACAAGTACCCTAACTCTAACCCTGAAACCTTATATAAAACCCAATCGCATCCCTATCCATACCCATGTATGTTTGACGAAATAAGCCTGGAGAAAATTTCGCCAGAGCATAATTACGTCTGAGCACCCATGCTATCATACGAATATAAGAAATGTTGATCAAGATACATGCACTTGTTTCTACACACCAGGATACCCCGGAGCAGCTCTCTCGTCCATCCCTTTCAATATCAACCCACCAAACGGTGATGTGTGGTATCAGAATGTGAAATGCAGTGGTGACGAGGAGTCTTTGGCGGACTGCCAGAATGAGAAAGGTCCATCAAGGGCTGAATGTCTCCAGGGAGCAGGTCTAGTCAAGATCCAGTGCCAAGGTTTGTTTTTTAATGTCTTGGTTCTCTCTGAGGTAATCAATAGGTAACGTCACAAAGGTTATGAAGAGGCAGGATATTCACAGTCCCATTCTCCTAGCATGTATAGTCTGAGTCAAAACATCTATGACTATCTGACGTCCATGTAAATATGATAATTTCTTTAGATTCTGTGTATTTTCAATTTTGACATTAACATTTACATTGACAATGTTTCATTCTTTTTTTTTTCTTTTCCCCTCTCAAAAGTAACAACCCTTCTCTGAACTGATGTGACTTTATTCTGTAGATCAGATTTATTGTTAATATATTGGCATCGTATTGTTACAGCTTTTCTTCTCTGTTTGAATTGTATCGCCAATGATATTCCGCTGTTGTGTTTATCTGGATATGTGTTGTTAATCCTTCAGTATCCAGTTACCTTGGCTGCATGGATGTGACGGATGGGTCGCCCGCCCTCACCGGGAAGTCACAACCCATTCCCAATGACCTCAGTGTTGTCTCGTGTATCCAGAAATGCCGTCAAGATGGCTTCCCGTATGCGGCCGTCCAGGCACCATCTTCTTGTGACTGTGGTACCTATGGCGAGGAGCCTACCATGCCGGGAGGAGACCACTTCGACAAGTGTAACGAATCCTGTCCAGGAGATGCTAGAGGGATATGTGGTGGTCCTTCCAGTGCTAGCGTCTATGATGGTAATGAATGTACAGTTATTGGCTGTTTTGAGGGTCGATGGTTCAAACTAATGCCCAAGGTTAATCTCTAAACGGTCTATGCTCCAAAACTTAGACGCAGCATTCCTTACCCCAAAATCTTCATATAAGGTATATAACAATAATAATGATATTTATAATAATAATAATAATAATAATAATAATAATAATAATAATAATAATAATAATAATGATAATAATAATAATAATAATAATAATAATAATAACAATAATAATAGTCATAATAATAATAATAATAATAATGATAATAATATAAATCCAAGTGATCACATTAACTGAAAGTGTAAATCACCTTATCCATTTCTTTAATGTAATATATTGATAAGGCATGACATCAAGTCATTTTAGGCATACCGTAAAGATAAAATTGTTTTATTATTAAAAAAATTAAAAAATAGTACAACTTTATAAAGTATTTGAAACAATTGTAAAGTTGTAAATAACTTTCAACAGTGTTTAAAGTATCAGGTAAGTATAGGAAAAGCAATTGTGTAGATGACTAACCACTTTCCTTTAACTCCATTTTCAGTAAATCTGGGAAGCTGTGGCGGGAAATTAATGGGCAAGAACATCAGCATCGTCTCCCCAGGCTTCCCGGGCAGATACTCTGCTGGCTACACCTGCCGATGGGAGACAACTATCTCAGGGAACTCCTATACGACCGTCAAGATGCCTGTCCTTAGCCTTACAGGTAATGATCAAGTGGTGATCAAATACGAGGGAGAAACGCGCCAGGTAGTCGCTGAGGACACGTTCGAAGAGTTCGTACTGGATGGGGTTACCAAGGTGATTGTGCTCTTCACGTCCGAGTCCACATCGGCGGGAGGTGGAGGGTTCATGATAACGCTCACAGGTGAGATAGCTTATCATAATTATTGATATAAGACCTTGATGAACTCAACATTAGTTTGATTCATCGTCTGCATTGGCGCCTCAAACCACGCCCAATAACCACATCTAAAGGCAATCTCTATAAGTATCGGGATTTGGGCCCTGTTTCATAAAACTTGTTATCAATAACAACTGCCCCATTTCTATGACAAATTTGCTCTCAGCCAATAAGATTCAAGGATTTCAGTATCTTATAACAATTATTGTAACTTGTTATTGATCACAAGTTTTCTGAAACGGGGCCCGTAGTTTTTCACGTCCATGAGATGGATTTCTGTGAAATACATAAACATGATCATGCAATCCCTAAAATACTGTTACTAGTATGATTATTACCCCCTGACGAGGTGAAGTTGACAAACAATAATTGATAGTTTGATGATCGACGACGTGAATGGAGGTCTTATCTTATACATGATAGTTCCCATAGTTATAATGCTCAGTAATTGTTGATATAACGAATGGCAATCTTATGATCAATGATGTCAGTGTTAATGTAATCAATGTTATATCTCTCAGATGGTAGTCACCTAGTTTGCAGGCACAGGCCCTGGTCAGTCGTAAAAGAGTGTCTGCACTGTAAGACTACCATAGGCCATGTACTATAGCTGCTCCTGACACGACCAGAATGTAGCTGAATTAGGCTTCTCTCAAGACACAATGATTTTCTGATAAAGTGTCAAATTATGGTCTGTGCTTGCAGACTAGTAGTCACCCGCCCTCCTTATGATGGCTGTCGAGTAATCGACGACGTCGGTAGTAATCCATTTCATGTTTTATCTCCAGATGACATTTACTGTCCCTTGTTGACATAATTATTGATGTCGGTATTATTTTCGAGATGATAGTTATTGCCCTCCCGTTGATATAACGAGTGTTATTCTGGATATCGATGGTGTGGGTGGTAATCCTTTTCATGTTTTGTATTCTAGATGATTTATTGCCCTCCTGTTGACATAACCAAATAAAGTCTGTGGGTTGATGATATCGGTAGTATTTTCTATCAGTGTTTTGCCTTCCAGATGTTAGTCTGGTGATTGATGATGTTGAGAGTATTCTTATCAATGTTTTGCCTTTCAGATGTTAATCTGTAGATCAATAACGTCCGGAGAAATCTTATCGATATTTTACTTCCCAGATGTTAGTCTGATGATCGACCGTGTCTAGAGTATTCTCATCCACGTTTTACCTCCCGTACGTCAGTATGGGGATCAATGATGTCAGGAGTATTTTTTATCAATGTTATGCCTTTCAGATGTTAGTCTGGTGATCAATGACGCCAGGAGTCTTTTTATCAATGTTTTACCTCCCATATGTTAGTGTGGTGATCAATGATGTCGGGAGTCTTCTCATCGATATTTTAACTTCCATAATGTTAGTTTGGTGATCGACGATGTCGGGAGTATTCTGGTAAATGTTTTATCTTCCAGATGTTAGTATGTGATCAATGATGTCGGCAGTAATCGTATCCATGGTCTATCTTCCCATTCTACCCTCCCATTGACATTTAGATGTTCAGTGATCATGGATGTCGGTGGTAAGCTTATTCATATTCTTATTTTCCAGATGATAGTTACTGCCCTCCTGTGGACATCACCAATGGCAGTCTGGTGATCGACGATGTCATGTATCGACCTCAGGATATTGTCGAGGTTCAATGTAACCCTGGTTACATGCCATACCGTAAACACACGACGTGCTCTAAGACTGGAGAATGGTATCCAGAACCTAGGTGTATTGGTAGGTATTCAAGTTCGAAGATAGATGCTTCTTTTACAAATATCATGACAAAATAATTTTGCAGTTTTCATTGAACGTTAAATGAGTATAAAAAAATTATGCTTGTAATATTAGTTAACGTAAACAGATACTATAACATGGCACCTATCTATCCAAATTGTTAACATAATATTCGCGATAGACATCTTTATCAATATCTTTATATTACTATTAGTATTTAAAAAAAAATATTTGGGATGCCTTTCCACTCTAAAACTATCTTACAAGCAACGAAAACACAAGACAACATCAAAGGTCCTCACTTTTTCGGGATGCCTATTCACTAAAAAAAGAAGGAATAACTAAAACCAAATACAATTTCTCTTGGGGTATTGGCTCGAACTCACTCAATCCCCAATTTACACGGCCCTGAATTGGATGATGAATCTTGATAGAATTCCTTAAAAAAGTGCATTAATTAAATATGTGTGCACCTGTGGAGGCACAGTCATTTCCCATGAGAACTATACAAAATAAATTTTATTTCATTAGTACTGATGATAGGACATTACAATACCTGACGCGATAAAGCAAGGCAATACATAAAATTCAAGCGATAGACATCCTTCCTGGGTTCACATATTTTTACATCAGCGATATACTGCAATATCACCTTGGCACTGTGCCCATTTATGGCGGCAGTCAATCCATTGACTAGGGAAAATATAATTGCAATCTCTCTCCATGGTTACGTGTTTTTGCTAATACAACGTACATTATTCTACCCAAGGTCGTCAGCAGACTCGACTTGAACGCGCAATGGAGCTTGCGAAATGATATGTCTAATAACCCCACCTTTCAACCATCTTTGCAGACAGATCGATGGGGGCATCGATTAAGATGTACATAGATATACGTAGATAAACAGACATATAACACTATTAGTAATGATAACGATACTATTTTAAACGCATAAATACAATATTCTATGTTTAAAAAAATGTTGAAAATTAGATAAATAAAACAGATCGATGGATCATATTGGTTAACGATGGATCTTTTAAATAATGATTCCTAAATGGACTGATTGATCAATGAATAAAATATATAGAAAAATATATTAGTGAAAAATCAGTGTGACATATTTATTCAGTCGTAATTTATCGGAATAAAATGTTTTTCTTCGCTGCTGCCTATATTGGAATACCTAAGATGATTTATGAATACGGAGGTGATATTTTCCGGCTGCTTAAGTGAAATTGACATTCTGGGAAAAAAAAAAATATGCCATCTTCCATAAAAATGAATCGGCTTATTCTTTTCAGTCGGATTCTCTAAAAAATAATATGATTGCAATCTTGGCTCAAATTCCTTGAGTTTGTTTAATACCATTGTACCATCCCTTCCATCATACCACAGTCACATCAACAAGACCGACAACAGCCCGAACAAAATATTGCATTGCCACCAATGGTCAAGAATCGGTCGGTCTCGAGTCGGTGTGGGGTCGGTTTGGCGGTGTGACTGTGATATTAGTTGTGGAGGTGTCGTAGTCGAGGGTCTAAACACTTGACTGGATATGCGAAGGTCGTGGGTTCGATCCCCGGCAAGGCACTTATGTCCTTGAGCAAGGCATTGTATGTGCATTGCTCCTCTCCATGCACCCAGGTGTTAAATGGGTACCTGTGACCGGGTTAATAATATATTATGGATTCTTATTAGCAAGAAATAATATCATATAATATCATGATCGAGTTTTATACATCATGTATTTGTCTTTGATATTTTGCTAAAATAAGTTTACTGAAAACACAAAGAATCGTGAAGAGTAGACGTGAGCAGTGCACAAAAATAGTCATTTATTGTCATTTTCTTCTCTTCTTTTATTTTTTAATCCGCAGTGTTCAATAAATGGAACTCCTGGGAATTCCGGAGAACGATACTCTTCATTTGTAAGTATTTTCATCTGGCGCGAAAATCCATCTTCATCATGTGGGGGAGGGGGGGGGGGTGAGGGGCTATCTGAAAGCATGAGAGCTTTACCCTCCATAATTATAATACCTGTAGATATATTTTTTTTTTAATGGATTGGGGAGGGGAAAACGCTCCATCCCCCCGCCCCCCCCCCCCCCCCCCTCATGTGAGCCCCTGGAACGAAACAAAAGTGATTTGAGTGAATGATAACACTTTCTTTTTTGTCTTTAAAAAAAAAAACTTGACAAGTTCGTTTGAAACTGGACAAAATGTAGCATGGAACTATTAATTAATTTGAAATGAGGAGACGGCTCTTTATTTTCTTTACCTCTGGTTATTTACTCTTTTTAAAGTTACGTTCGTACATTCACCCGTTTGGTTTGGGTTTATGGTTTGAATTTTCTATCCCCCTTTTTTCCTCCCTCTTTATAATATCATTTCATCGTGTTATAAGGTGGCGTGATGCATGCCGCCCCCTTATACATAAATTAACGCGTGTCAATTCGTTAAGTGCTCTCCTAATCATAATGAGATAGTCACAACAGTTCAACAAGCGCTATAGCTCTCAGTGATAAGCATGGTGATAACCGTTGCCATGGTAACGTGTCTAGGGCAGGTATCAGCCGATTGATTAAGTCTCCAGTTAGAACGAGTATACCCCGTGTTGCACTTTCGAATTTAGCATCGTTAATTTTTTTTTGTTTTAACATGTAAACTACATGTTACTACAGGCTTGTATTCCTCCATTCTTTCAACTCTCTCTCTCTCTCTACTCCCTCTTTCTTTCTCTCTCTCTCTCTCTCTATCTGTCTGTCTCTGTCCCGCCACCCCCTCTCTGTCTATATCTCCTCCATCCCCAATCCCATCCCCTTCGCGTTCTCTCTCTCTCTCTCTCTATTCTGAATTTTTCAAATCTCATCTCTATACTTCTATGCCTCTTCTTCGTTCATTTTCCATTACATTTACCTTTACACTTTGGCACTCTATGTCACTTTTATATATACTGTCCATGCGATCCAATACCATAGACGGCCATGTTAATTATAGTAAAATAGATCAAATACCAAATAATTGGCTTTAACTTTCGTAATTCCGAACTTATCAGCCCATTAATTTATTGAACTGTGGCCTAAGAATCGCTGGTATAAGCATTATAATGGAAACATTTGTTGCACCAAAAACCAAATAGGTTATTATAGTCTTGAAATAATTTGTATGGGGTTCCCATTGGCAAGTCTATTTACCCTTCGCCTATCATCATTATACATGATAAGACATGTTTGTGGTTGTTACCACAAAATCACTATTGTTGACGCGATTATTGTTCGTATTACCACGTGCACCCTTTGTATTGTAAATCGCACTGAGAATAATGGTCAATTGTTATGCGCGATATAAATCAAACAGGTGTATTTTTACCATCATAAAGCAATGGCCATCTGATACCACAATAACCCAGCCTTGAACCTATCTAGATCAATATCTAATTAGTCTGTATTAACGGCCTAATTAAAACCAATATTTTCTTTATTAATTATTTGTAGAGGTCTAAATTTGTCCTTCTCCATGTGAAGTAAATTGGTCCGTACTAGGAAGGAAATTCATTGCATGCTTAATAACTTTGTGCATTTTGTAGGGAAATTATTATCAAGTGCTATAATGTATACTATTATAACTGATCATTTCATAAAGCAACAAACCTTATAATATTAAGGTAAATATATGTATAATTTTTTTCTCCCTAGCCTTGATTACTGTATGCGTTCTATTCCTGATGTTCATGTTGGTTATATGCTACCTGCTATGTGGAGACACTAAGAAGAAGAATGAAGGGTAAGAGCCTTTTACCAAATTTATCTCTTTTAATAGGTAAAATAATAATAATAATCATCATCATCATCATCACGGTTAATGAATATTTTTTTATTTGGAATACAATCACGTCTTGTGCAGTACGACGTATATGGATACAAGTAAGTCCATTAGATATTCTGAAAGAAATGAAAACGATTCCTCCACAAATGACGTAAAGACGTTTTGTGGAAATACAAAAATAAAGATATTCAGGCGAGGGGGTTGAAAGCTTAATGGCTTACCAAAGGACACAGGCGCATCGACTTTCTTTCAAACACTGGACCTCCAGAACACAAGACCGACCGTTGCTTTACTACTGAGCCATTTCGCCTCCGATATGCTGTTGTTATTAAATGGAAAAGATGTTAAGTCTCTACATCAGATAGGACAATGCTTACATTTTGTAACTAGTTCTCCTTTTCTATCGTAATTTCGTACTGTCTCCTCATAAAGCTTCAGTCTCCTACAAGAAGAAAGGTTTGTTTAATAGAGATATGAACCTATATTCTGTTCTGCATTTATCCCCTTTGCAGAAATATAAACCTATTTTCATTTTCCATATTATTTATCCCTCTTGCAGAAAATGAACCTATGTTTGTTTTTTTATATCGATTCCTATTGCAGTGACATAAACAAATTACGTTTTTATTTGGATAAAACATATCCGCATGTATCCGAATCACATTACAATACTTTTTTTTTCTCAAGTGCCTTTGAATACAACCTAAACCAAATACGCTGAATGTGCATTTTCTATAGTTTTTTCCCCTTTCCCTATATAATAAAAAGCCCACACTTCAGCGTATATTAATGATGATCTAAATTTTCCAAGCATACGTTTATTATTTGACAATAGTTTTCTTTAGGAGATTTGTAGTGATGAGATGATAAG
The DNA here is from genome assembly GCA_025618425.1 of Heliocidaris tuberculata. Taxonomy (NCBI): domain Eukaryota; kingdom Metazoa; phylum Echinodermata; class Echinoidea; order Camarodonta; family Echinometridae; genus Heliocidaris; species Heliocidaris tuberculata. The sequence continues at coordinate 21,932,151 of CM046841.1, forward strand.
CGATATTGTTATTGTATCAGATTTGATTCAGTGTTAATCGTCGGGGTACGACATACAACAATATATTAAAAGAGTGGTAAGTTTGAGATGATATGGCATGCTAATATTATTCATCACCATGGTGACGAGGCACTTTGCTAAACAATTTATCCAAAAAGAGTCGACAACTAGTACTACAATTATATTGCATGAAAGCTGTTTTTAACATAGCTGAAAGTTTCTCCAGTGTTTAATGTATTCATGAATCTATTCTTGAATATTAAAAAAAGGTTTCATGAAAAATAATTAGAATTCGGAGAATTTAAATAAATTTAAGCTTGATTTGTAATGTACGTTGATTGTCTGCGTCCGTTTATCTTACATCCCACAACACTTAAGATTAGTATATATATCCATTTTTTTTTAAAACTGATATATAGTGAATTCCATATAACTGTGGTAATATTTAACTCCCTCCAAGTACTTTAACTAATGGATGGCGCACAATACGTGTAAAACCTGGTATTACATTTACTTTTAACATCTAAATAAACTGTTTGCCAATATATTAAACTCACGCAAACTGCTTGTTTCTTAATGTTAAATTGCTGCTCACAATCTAATCACGGTAGTAATATTTCAACAAATATTTCAAGAAAATAATTAGTATTAGTCCGTAACATGAACTGTTATAAACGTGTAATTAAAAATAATCACATGGATTCAAAAATTGATGTTTTAAGCTCGCCTCCTTTAACGAACCCTAATCTCTTGTGCTACCAATGCCTCACATTTATTTTGTTTATTTTCTCTCTTTAGTCAAATATGTAAAGACAACAATCATTTCTTTATTATTATTATTACTATCATTATCATTATTATTATTATTACTATCATCATCAATTATTGTTAATAATAATAATAATGTACAAATTTAAATCCCATTCCATCTATGAACAACGTTCCTAGTATATTGATGTTTGTGAAATATCATAGGAGCGAAATAGTTAGACCCACATAGCACGTGTCAACGGACGTTTTTTTTTTTCTGTATAAATATACATTCTACACGAGATTGATTAATCGTGTTAATTTAGTCTGATCGTGTTGATCCCTTTTTTTCACAGTATTCAGTGAACCAATTCTTGGAAATTTATAATGTTTATTTCCATCTTATTAACTATGGCCCGTATTCTCGAAAGTGGCCTCAGTTAAGCCTGGCTTAACTTAGGCCACTGATTTATGGAAGGTCATTCGTCAACCCCTAAGTCCCGTATTAATTACTATGTTTATGTAACAAAATAAAGAAACAAAAGTATTTTCTGGCATGAAATGAGCATCAGAAATCAACTCTATCATGCCAGTTTTTGTACTTGTATTTAATCCCAGAACTATGATGATTTAGTAGGATTAAAAGAGGGTGACATTTAGTTCTCCATAATTCGGTGACCTAAATCTCACACGCACGGGGGCTTAAGTTAGGCGCCTTTCGAGAATGCGGGCCAATGTGTTTTATCTGCATATGTAAGAGAACAATATGCGCCATGATTTTTGTTTTTAATTACACATATCATCTCCCCATACCTTATAGGCTTCAATTCCATGTGAGAATTTTGTGTGAATATTCAACAACCCAACCCAATAAATGCTGCTTATAAACATGTTGTAACTTTTCACATTGTAATTGCACACCATGTAATCATTATAACCACCTTTGCTTGATGAAACACTATAGCAGAATACTTAAATTTGGTGTTTATCATACAGTGTTTTTTACGCAAATGTCGTACTTATTCAATGACAATTCTCTCTTAGATTTAAGATGTACTTGAAATGTCAGTTAAGCAAAACCCTGTCCACTTCATTATACATAGTTCAGTTTGTTCCATTATATGATAGTAATCATCAAATTTCATTTCGCAAAAGAATAAGTGAAGTATTTAACAAATTGGTTGGTGATAATTTTCAATGTCACCTATGGATTTAATAACACCATGTAAACGTGTTTTTTTTTTTAAATATGATAATCGTGACTTGATAAGATTTTTGCCGTTTTACCGCCCCATAATAGCGTTTATCAGTATTTTTACTTAGAGCCTTCTACAATATAATGTTGATCAGAATAACTTTAAATTGATAATGAATTTCTCGTGAAAAAAAACAACAACAACAATTTGTTAAAGTATGTACATTGTTGTTCTGGATTGATGTGAGTTATGCCAAAGCCATGGGGACGAGATGTTTAGGAGAAATTCAACATGGCTTCTGTACATTAAAACATCGTCGTGACGAGTAGATATTTTCATACTGTCCCGTAAAGTTTCAAGACATGTACAGGGAACCTGCTTAATAAAAGGGATAAAAACCAAACGTAATGAGCTTTATTAATGAACATATACAAATATTTTTGAGTTGATAATCGTTTACCGTTTTCATTTATCTGTAATCTGTATTCAGCAGATACTACGGGATCAACACAGACAGCGGGGAGCGGCATGCCCATGACGGGGAGACTAGCCCGTCGAAGGAGGAGTACAAGGCCGTAGGTATGGATGATGCGGGAGAAGTAGATGAAGAAGCAAGAGAAGCAGCCATTCCATTGGCCTCTGAGGTCGATGTCTAGTAGAAACATGTCAGCTAACAGGTGCTCTGATGCTACACGCAGCTTGCAACTTGACTATTAAACACAGTTTGATTTCTCCAAACAAATTCGTAATTCTGAAAAGGCTCGCCCATTCGGTCATAAAATTATGTCCTGGAATTACGGTTCTAGTTAGAAAAAAAGCTAGCCAGACTTTGTTTCACGAATCTGACCAATATCATGATTATGACTTCATAACATTCATCAAAAGAATGATTGAAAACGCGAACAATAAGTTAAAGAGTACATTTTCATTGGTTGGAGTAGTCATTATACATTTTAGCTTAAACCAACCTTGAAAACTTAGCACACTATCTCTCTCTCTCTCTCTCTCTCTCTCACACAATAAAGAAAATATCGAGTGCTCACTGACGTCACTCCCCGGAGAGTAAAAATATAGTGGATTCACTCTTTTCCTTTTATAGAGCACTCGATATTCACTCCTAAACCAGGGATCACTGACGTGACTCACAGATGAGTAAAAAAAAAAAAGAGTGATAATTCACTATTTTTTTAGAGAGAGAGAGTAGGCAGGCTTTCATCTACTCCTTTGGAATAACAGTAACTATGTAACTATTTAAAAAAGATAGACTGCTGTTCGCAAATGCAGAGGCATCGTTTGGATTTGAGTTTCAAATTATCGATTAAGAGAGAATCTTCAAAGTATGAAATTTGTGTCAAATGAATTACCCGGAAGTGCCAACGAATATACCTTTATACATGTTTGTAATGAAAGTGTAACGAAACGCCATATTTTATCTCCCTCACTGTCTGAACCAACTTTACGTGGGCACTGGGCCAATGGCGCCACCTTGATCAGTAGTGAGCAACAGTTGTGTTCATTAATATTTGACGGCATTTTTAATTTATTGCCTCACAAGAACATTTAGGTCTGAGTTTGTTATGTTAATTTAAAAATTACGTAGCACAATCACTCTAAAAGCTGAAAAGGCAAGAGCATTTTGTTGCAAAGCGTCATGAGCTGAGAGTGCACTACTAGCTTCTTAGATGGGCTTAGCCGTAAAGGTTCGTTGATTGGTCAAGTATTTAGTATAGATAAATAAAAGAGGTAGATAATAGACTTAAGAATGAGATGGGCTAGTCATAGGCATAGACCATTACTTGATTTCGTTGGAGTCATTCATGATGTGTCTACGATTGTTGATTGTTTGAAGCCAAACTTTTACCATGATCTTCTTAAAGTGTGATGAATATATATTGAAAGAGTGATAAGAAATGTTACATCATGTTGTTTTATTTACTGCGTGAAATATCACGTGATTCGGGTGATGTAGAAGAATAGATAATGTATTCCTCTCTCAATTTAATGTTATGATTGAAGGAATGGTTGAAATCTATTATGAACGTCATGTCTCTTTAGATAGAATTGTTAATGTCTTTAGATTTAGGCTTTCCCAAAATGCTCTCTTCATGGTGTTCATATTTACCTTATCTTTGAAATTTCATGTGTAACAGACATTTTACATGGTCATCATGACTTATGTCTATGACACTAAAGTGACTGTCAAAATTATGCCTAGGATATAGCTAGTGCCATGTGTTAGCTTTCGTGTTAGAATTGCAATTCGTAATTCATATCAGTGTCGTTTAAAACAGACTTTTGTATATAGAAATTATATATATTACAGATGTTGAAAAAATACTACTTTTCTGTTCTTGGAAAAATAATTTTAGACTTGAATATTAGGTCAAGTCAGAGTAAAATCCCGACCTAGTCAGTGTGGTTTATTGCCCTTTTTGCCATAGTCAAGAAAGTATAAGGATAATGTATGAGGGTGGTTAGTACGTAATCAAAAGAACACCCAGATAGACACAAATGGTGCTAAGAAATAAAATGTTTTGTTAATTGCATGGTAGGACTTTTATAAGGTAGAACAGTCATTTAGATGCAATTTTAAATCACTCTAAGCAAAATAACATAGACCATTTTACAGTAAAATATACTGATGACAAAGTGGCAGAAAGTTTCCAAGTCGGCGAGCATTGATCTCACTTGTCAGCTGAAGGAGACTCTGTCAGTATTTTAGTCAAGGCTTACTTTAGAAATCTGGAAATAATGAAGCAAAGGTGACATATCCCAGAAAACCTTTAGGTAAATTGAAACTATTATCATTAGGTTGAATTTAAAGGACACCTAAACCAACTTAGCATAATCTGGAGATATTATGAGTAATCCGTAACTTAATAGTTCATATTCCATAGATTCTGGGAATTTTGAATGTTGAATATTAAAACAAAACATTGAAAACACATTATGCTGCAATGTCGTAACGACATTTCGTTGGAGTCATGCACGCATGTGGCAGTATGACGAAAATAATTGTTTGTAAACCTTTATTTTACTCGCCCACTTGGACCATTTTCTAAATACATTTACATGAGTGTGTGCTTTGTTACATTTTATACATATGTTTCCTAAATCTTCACACCACACAGAAACAGTTTGCACTCATTTTGCAGTTTTATTGGAATATCATATTTTATTCATAAACCTTGAAAAAAAAAGATCAAATAAATGTATTATAGTTAAAACACCAACAAAAAAAAGAAAAAAAAAGGATAAAATTCGAGTGTAAAAAATTTTGCGAATTCTTTAGCGTGATATGATTGATATATTTTCATGGATATATCGTACACTTGAAATAACCTGACCGTTTTACTTAATTGAATCAAGTTGATAAGTTACTTTAGTTTATTTACTTATCATTTAATTCATACCATTCTTAGGAGTAAACAACTGAAATAAATTAGCGTAGATTATTCAAAGTCAGATTTTACTTAAGTAATTGAAATAGAAATTGTTATTTCACGTGCGTTCTAATTGATTTCATTTCAATCTAAGCATACGCATATGCTTTAGGTAATACCATGATGATCTTAAATGGTTGGAGGAAAATCTACTGAAGGTAACTGGCTCTAATTATTTTCCAAATGATACGTAAATAAGTTATTGCAATTTATCGACTCAGTTCAATCGAATAAAACAGTATACAGTTTTGTTAGAGTTATCTTCAGACTGTGTACGGTACGGTTAGGCCTAAAGGTTTTCATACAACTGGTAGGGGGGAATGTACATTTTCACAATTTCTCCTCAGTAGGACACACAAGTTTTGTCTCTGCTTAATAGTACATGCATCAAGTAAAATCGCTCTGAGACCCATAGATGACTCCTAATAGGAATAGGTGAAGTTGTGAAAATGTGAGTTAAACTGTTTTTCTTCCAGGTGTATGGTAACTTTTAGGCCAAACTGTAGGTATTACTATGATGTCATGGTAGGTATTATTTATATAATCAGACTCACCACAAACCTTCGAAAATGCCATATCTGTTCAGGTCTTTAAAGTTTTACGAAAGTTTATTTATGGATTAATAGTAAAAAGGTAATTGTCTATGTTTTTTACATGATTTTAAAATATTTTGTTTTCAGATGTATAAACTTATTTCATCAGGAACTAATATTTAATTGTACATATATTTTTATTTTGGGGTAGAAGTTGCAGTGTGTTTTCTCTTTCTTTGTTATATTTCTTGTTCTTCCAATGCTACATTTCAAGTGTGGGATTAAGCTATTGCAAATAGGGGAATTTAGTTTATCCTGAAATATACCCGTTCTGGTTTTAATAGAAAAATATTGATCAGAAACATCTTACCTCACAAAAAGAAACTTGAAAGATTCTAAGAAAAAAGTCTATTTATTTAATTTCTATGATCGTAGAAGGTTTATCAGAATTTGACTAGTCATTAAGACATTTGATATTTTATTCTTATTTTGTACATAAGTGTCTATTGCTAAGAATTTGTAAATATTAATCGTTATCAGATCGGCTTTGATATATTTCAAAACCGCTGCATGCAATGTGTTGTAAATATCGTTCATGATTGTATAAGAATATCGTATCTATTAAAAAAAACTTGATGTGCAATGTTTCTAATTATTTGTTATGATATATTAGATAATGTGTATTATGTGATTATCATACGATATACTGTAAGTACGTTGGATATGTAGATGTCATAGTGAAATAGTAAAAATTAGTCGTCTTTGATCAGCTTTTAATTTTTGTTTTCATGAAAAAACAAGAAAATGTAAATATGTTTTTGAAATTCCCTTTAATCGTTGTGTAGATAGATTTCATTCAGCCAAAGCTAAGTAATTAGACTTTTGAATAGAAGCATCATAAACTCCATTTTTTTCTGTTCACACAGTTCTTAAGTTGTGTTTAATACTTTTCGAGACCTATTAAGCACCGAAGTGTAGTCTGGGCAGCGTTGCAAGGAACCTTGACGTTTCACTGGGATGTCGGCGAACTCAGATACTTGACGGTTTCATGCAACGCTATCCTTGTTCCTATGCCCCTAGCATATGGGTCGGTCTTTTGACGTTCAATAAGATAGTGACAACGTACCAAAAGTGAATGCAAGATGAACGGTGCGAACATTGTGTTGAATTACCGGCGCGTGCACCAATTGCTTTCATAAACCTGACTGGCGCAGGTAAGAAATGAAATCGAAATAACGCGTGAAACCGTTAAGCACGAGGCGCCATTTGCCTGAAATATAAAAGACAGCGTCGTTTGAGGGTCATCTGAGAGCTACATCGTTTAAGAAAAAGTGAATACTAAATGAACAGTAGAATTTAATATTGCAATGAAATATAGTAGTACGATTTCCTCCATCCACTTGATTAGTGTAGGTTTTTATAGCGCAGTCGAAATGACGCAACATTTGAAAATGACATTAACATATAGGGGCTATTCATGCGTTTTTCACCGCAAAAGTACCATTTCGAATGCCGTTGTGATTACCTGCTCTAATCAAACTTGTAAAGAGTCATTCCATCGGGTTTGGGCAAAAATTATGACGATGTTCATGTAACGGTAGTATGAGATCTTCTATTTCACATGGAAGATGAAATCATCTGTTACAGTTTTTAAGCAGTGAATATGTCTAGTAGTGCACAGCCAGAATCATTCCTGTTTCAGTCGGTACTGTTTCAAAGCTTTGCTTAAAAATGCATTTCTTGTTTTTTAACACCGTTACATGGACATCACATTTATATAACATTCCATACAATTCTGGTCTGTGATAATGATTCACCATGAAGCTAGAGTACTTCTCAACATAATTGGCTATGCTTTTTACACTGAACTCACTTCTAGCAAACATGGTCATGGTTGATAGGAGACATAGTTCCTCACTTCTGATACATCACGAAAATTGCCCCAACCCCGTGGAATGAGTCCATATGCTAGTAATCCAAAGCACTGTTTACACTGTTCATTATGTATACACATTTTGTACGAATCGTTGACGTTGTCCTATTTCAGCAAATGACACCTCATAAGGAATGGGCGTAACTGGAGGTGACCTCCACCAGTCCTGTACTTCATTTTTTTTCTCTACGTCAGTACGTTGATACTATAGACCTATATATATATATATATATATATATACCAAAGTCTCTAGAATCCACATATAGATCTCAAACACTAACGTAGTCTTGACTGATACTGCAGTATCCGTTACACACTTGGCGTCATTTAGCTGACGGAGGGCTGCGTCAGAAACCCTTTTTTTGGGGGGGGGGGTGAGTTTAGCGTCTTTCGAAAAACTTAATACCCAATTTTCATAGGAAACAATGCGTTGAATTACTGGCGTATGGGATAATTCACTTCAACGGATTGATTAGCACAAGCAAAAACAGTAGAAATGACGTCTCGGGTGCGATGGGAATTATGCTTTCACCGGGATCATCGAGTTGTCATGGTGCCTTTCACTCGTTGTTTATTTGTTTATTCAAGCCGCTATTCTTCGAGTGTCATACTCCATGTCTTGTGACATACGTTAATGTATAAAGATGACAATGTTTGTTATGGTTGACAAGTTTTTAAAAAGGACACATTCCCCCAAAAATATGAGATCCTACGTCAAATTATGTTTATCAACTCCAAGCTTTTCTTTATGACATGCCGCTGTAAACTTATCCTCATTTACAGTTTGTTAAATAATTATATTTATCAGAAATACATATGATAAAGTGAATGGAAATTTTTGTCTTATAGGCCTAATATATCATGCGAGATATCTATTATTTTTGCAATATGCTTCAGGTAATAGAACTGGGGAAGGTTTCGGAGTTGGCTAAGTTTTGGTCATGAAAATTAATATGAAGACTGATTCATTGTCAAACCGGAAAATAGTAGGTCTATCGTGGAAAAGAACAAAATCCGTACTTATTAAGTTATATCCATGTTGGTTGGTGAATTGTAATTATGCAATTAGCAACGATATTGGATTAATCATTTATCCTGGTGTAATACACGAGTTTGCACAAAATAAATATGATTTCAAATTTGTTTGTGATCATGCTTTGATACCAATAAATGTTGATGTGATTATTTCATTTGTCTCTTGAAAAAACGAGCCAACGTGTCCTAATCTCTTCATTGTCTGCCAGTCACACGTGCTATGTTAAAATACTGATCAAATAATAAATTAAAAAATTATTTAAAAAAAAAGATTTTTGATGAAGGCGATGTTTGTTAAAACAGTGCAGAGCCCTTCATACACATAGTTTGGCCAACTCAACAATAGGCGCCATGTTGTAACCCAACGACCGCGCGCACTCGCCTTGCGTATGTGTGTATTAATACATGGGGTATGGTGGGGAGCCCTATGTCTACGCACCCTGCTAAGATTTTGATCTGAAAATGATCAATAATTCCTTTAATATTTCCCTAAAAATTAATTTTATATTATTTCTGATATTCTAAAGAGTAAGTTTGCAAAATAAGAGCAAGATCACAATGCTATTTTCACAAGAAACCGCGGCCGTACGTGCTATTTCACCATTCATTACACGCAGGTCTGGAGTTTTGGCGTGAAAGACAACATTTTGCGGCTTGTGAATAAAATGTCTGAAATAAGACCATTTTTCCAATATTTGACTCGTTGGATGCATATCAATTTTGTAACAGGCGCATAATATAGGTTTATTATATCGATATAAATCGCAAAGATTAATCTTGCAAAGTTATTGGAGCAAAATAATCCATTTAAATAGACTCTGGTAATATTGATAAATAAATCATTCATATTTTCGAAATTACGTCAGCTTTTGAACATCTTCGGAATTTATCGTCATATGACTAAGCATACCTGAAAGACCAACTTATTCATACTTCACTGTGTGCAGTAATTTGTTCAGATTGGGGGGGGGGATGTCTCATTGAGACCTGTAACACCATCCGAGTAAATCACTTTCTGAAAAGCACCCTAAACGGGGATTGCAGTAGGAGTAGTCAAAACAACAAAACAAAAACAAAACAAAACAACAACAACAACAACAACAGGGAAACCCGTTTAACAACTCTCATTTTCATACTCTTAACTCTTTCAGTGCCGATGTCACATTTATGTGATAGATAGACTTGTCATTTTTATTCACCAGTTGCTCGACCACAGGAAAGGTATATAGTGGTCAATATATCAAAATTTTGAGCATAACTCAAGCATTCTAAATATATGATTATAATTATATGCTACCATAGATATTTCCAGATATTATGGCAGATTTTTAAAAAGATATTACTTTATTTCAACATTAAACAATAGTAAACAAATGAGAAACCAAAAATTTGAAAATTTGAAAAGTAAGCATTGATAAAATTTTGGTAAAATTTTGAAGAGAGCTGAACCCCCTTGGCACAGTAAGAGTTAACGGCGATTTCCGAGGATCTTCTTCTTATCACCTCTGAATTTGATACCCTTTTTCTTGATTTTTGCTGTTTTTGATACCCTAAACGCGTAACCCGGATTACGCGCCTGATACTGAAAAAGTACCCTTTTTATCCGTTTTCGTGTAAGCAGATGATTTACAGGTCTCAATGAGACATGTCCCAACGAAATTCAAAATGGTCATTGGCATGAAAATAGAGTCGCGAACGTATGTGGCACACATCCACTCCCCATTATATAGGTGTATGCGGGGAAGTGGGCTCAAAGGGGCCAAGCCCCCTTGCTCTCATCCTATAAAACAAAAAGAAAAAAGTATGGATTTATTTCCTGCTCGTCAGCACACATCCAATCAATTTTTGGTTCGACGAACTAAAATTATAAAATGTGGCTACTTTTGGTAGCCATACATAAATGTTTATGCAAAGGCCCTGCATACATTGTGTATAAACAGTTCTCAGGAAATAATTTTAAAAAACTCTTTGTATACCGTGCACTCAAACACATACGAGGTTATCTTATACCATGATACCATTTCATCATGATACGTATAACTGGCACAGAAAATTTAAATAAAAACAATTTTAAGACCAATTGTGGACTAATTATAGGAGTTACAAAATGATTTTAAATGTTCAGAAAGTTGAACGTCTTGTAAAACCCATCTTCTGTGTCTCAGGTAAAGGGTTTCTCCTTCCCAAATTGTACAATGTTGTGCAAAATATCCTCAGACTAAGTGTAGTTTCTTCTATGTTGAATAACGATTTGTGTTCTACACCAATGTAAATATCAGTCAGTTATCACTTCTTCACAAAAATATTCTAACCTTCAGTTTAGCATCAGATGAATTAAATGTTATGACATACACAAACCATGATTTAGTGCCTTGAACTTTACTGCTTTTCTTTATACTCATTACAAATAGTCTTCTATATCAAGGTCTTATTCATATTTGTTCCCTTCCCTGAACGACTGGAACATCCCCATGCAAAACAGCACGGCATTTTGAAGTAAATCTAGACCGCAGATTTCACGATTCTGGTTCTACATCTCATCGATAGTATACGCAGTGCAGTATATCAGTGCATGCATGCTAGCTATATGCGCTATCCATGCAGTTGTAACTCGCGCGCTCACACAACATTGGGTCACAACATGGCGCCTGTTGTCTCGTGATCGCAAAAAACTCGAACCTGGTTGGCCAAACTCTGTGTATGAAGGGCTCTGAAACAGTGCATGCTACTTCAACAGTTGATATGGATGTTCATGAGGGTGATAACCGACAGGGGTTGGATTGTGTAATTATTATCAGCTTCTTCGCGATTTCTCCACTCCCTTGGTGCTTTTTTTTTTCTCTCTCTCTCTTTATTTCTCTTCTTCTCTCTCTCTCTCTCTCCCCCCCCCCCCCCCCCCTCTCTCTCTCTCTCTCACTCATCTCTCTAGCTCTCGGGTCGTATCTGGCCCAGGAGTCATCATTGTTCTAAAATATGTTAAAAGTCCACTTGTCTTTTTTTCTAAACATGATATGTGATAATTCGATTAACTTACTCAAGAACCCTTGAGACTATTCATATTTTACCGAATAACGTAGATGTATGGTCCTTAAGATACCCACCCCACCCCCCCCCCCCCCCCCGCCAATAACGAATATATCGACACAAAATAATACAAAAATGAATATACAGAGTATACTCGTACTCACAACATACTGTACGCTGGTTTGCATCAGTGAAGTAGATTAGAATGTACCCTAAAGAGGGCCATAAACAATTATTGTAACCACTTATAATTGGTTTTACCATAGAGCTGCCTAAAGTGATTTGGTAACTTTGTAGAGGCTTTATAAAATCTGAATTGCCTGGCCTTACATGCTATCAGTGTATGTCATATGGTGTAAAAATGAAGCTCAGGGGAGAAAAAAAGCACTTCAAAATCATCATGTGCTTCACAAAAGTAAACATATACAAGTGACCGGAAATGCCAGATTCATTTTCCCTCATAGACTAAGTGTTAGACTAAAGCGTATGGACATACACTTTCGTAAATGGGAGTATTCAGTCATAGATATCTTGATAATAGCATTATATATTTGAAAACCTTTCTATGCCTGGCTATTTATCCATCCTTCTGAACATCATTATACAAGACAGATATCAAAATTTAACAATTTATTAAATCAAGCCTCCACAAAGTTACCGAATCCCTTTAAGTGCGTTAGTAGCTAAATGGTTTTAAGGTTTGGCCTTTCGTATGCAGTGGAGCATCATGTGGCAATGTAGCTGCACTCTATAGTTTGGGGTCCGCTCGCTATTCATAAGAACCGCTATTCATTTAACACGAGTTATGAATAGCGGTCCTTATGAGTAGTTATGAATAGTGGTCCTTATGAATGGAAGTCCTTATGAATAGCGAGGTAATTTGTTTATGGTTTGCTCGTTATTCAGAAGGACCGATATTTATACAAAACCGCTATTCATTTAGTCACGCGTTATGGATAGCGGTCCTTATGAATAAGTTGTCCTTATGAATAGCGGTCCTTATGAATAGCGAGATTTACCCCTATAATTTATGGTATATATTACAGAAAGAGTCACCCCTCGTTCTGCCTAGATTGATGAGAGCAGGGAAAACGTGTTCAATTTCTCTGTCTGGGAATACTGGGTGGCCTTGAAAGTTGTCAATAATCTATAGTTATCCGAAAAAGTATTAGAAAACACCAATAATAGCACAGATTGCTACAACCAAGATGAATATTTTCTACACTTCTGTCGAGAAACTTACAAATTTGAATTTTGATAACATAAATATGTCGCCATTTACATGCTGTTTGACATTTTTGTGAAAAGAAAAACGGGAAGATTGTCAGTGGCGAAATGTGTATCCAGCAATTAGGGGCACAGGTGTCGGTTGGAAGGGGTTCTGGTCTTACCAGGTAGGTGCAATGAGATGTAAATAAGCAATGGGGTGGGGGAGGGAGGCGTATCGCTATCTTAGCCAGTTGCCTTAAGCCCACCGCACACTATACGATCAACTGCGATCCGTTTTGGAAAAAAAAAATCGCAAAAGCATTAAATATGGGCATTTTAATGAATAAAATCTACGTGGTTCAGGTTCAAAACAATAACATGAATACTAAACATATGATATGAACACTGCCGGCCTTATCCCCGGAATAAGGACCAAATAAATTTCGAATCGTAGACGATCTTATGACTGCTCTGACGTCACTCCGTCACGGAGCCGATTAGGCCTTTCTTCCGACTTGAAAGTTCGCAATAGGTCGTATTTTCGATTTCAATAATTATATGACTATTCAGAACCTCATTCAAAAATATTGAATGTGTTTAAATGTTTATATGGAATACCACTCCAAAACCACTCCTGTGCATAAGCACTTCGTATACATGGCCAACTGCCCTTACCTACATAAGTATGCATACATTACAACACAAATAACTGTCATCTGCTCTACAAAAGGAATTCAGACAAATTGTGATATTTTACTGGCTGTCCTACAAATTACTGCGTCCTGGATCTGTACTGCCTACTCCAGCATTCCTGCCGAGTCTCCCCGACCTTCTGCAGGCCAATACTTAAATGGGCTGTGCCTTTTACATAACCAGACACCCAGACAATGGTCCTGGACAAACCTCCCACTCTCCACTTGTCTTCCCCCAATATCAATACATTTTTGATAGATTTTATGCTGATTTATATCCCAAATTTAGTGATATGTGAGACAAAATTTGAAAATGATTGTTAGCTGGAATGAAATGTAGTGTATGCAAGCACATGGAAACATGTGCTTACTTTTTTCATGTGCATGCATTTTACCCTTTACCATGAATTCAGACTAGCAGTGCCCAGGGCAATCCATCATGAACTATTAATAAAGCATTCATGTGCCTTGGAGCAGGAGACCAGAAGCCTGGTCAGCAGAGCTCTGAAAAGGTGGTATTCATGTCCACTGTTCAGGGTCATTGTAAGCACACACTCACATACACATCATTTGTTCCTGTGTAAAGTTTAAGTTTTGTACAGAGGGTTAAAATTTGACCAAAATCTGGAACCTAACTTTAAAATTAATCATGGATTTAATGAAACTTATTTATACTTTCATATTCAAATCACCTCCAACTAAATTGTACACTATTCAGCTATTACTCATATCAATGACAGTGTTATCTGATATATACTATATACTATTAAGGATCAAAAGTGGGAAATGTTTTTTGGTAACACCTAGTACTTAAGATACTGGTTGTTGAAAGAAGGCTTATGTTGATACTACAGTGTTGTTGTTGTTTATTTAAAGGATACATATGAGCACTACCTTCATAAAACAGTAGTAATTTTCTTAAAGATGTTTGATTCTAGATGCTGGAGAAGGTGGACTTCCTACTTATGCTTGGGTGGCTATTCTCACTGTGTGCGTCGTTCTTCTTCTTATATTTATCGTTTGGCTCATCATATTCAGGAGGTAAACATGAGAAATAAAACTGCTACTTTTTTGTTCTTGGAAAAATCATTGTAGACTTTAATATTAGGTCAAGTCAGAGTAAAACCCCGGCCTATCCAGTGTGGTATAATGCCTTTTTCGCCATATTCAAGAAGCAAAAGGATAACGTATGAGGGTGGTTAGTACGTAACCAAAGGAACACCCAGACAGACACAAATTGTGTCAATAATTATCAATTGCATCGTAGGGTTAGAACAGTCATTAAGATGTAATTTTAAATCACTCGAAAGAAAATTTACATAAACCATTTTACAGTAAAAATAGATTTATGAAAAAAGTGGCAGGAAGTTCCCAACTCGGCGAACATTGATCTCACCTGTCAGTATTTTGGTCAAGGCTTACTTTAGAAATCTAAAAATGAAGAAGCAACAATTAAGGCGACATATCCCAGAAAACCATCATTATAACCATTCAGTAAATTGAAAATACATGTATTATCATTAGGTTGAATTTAAAGGCCAAATCCACACTAATATCAAGTTGATTTGAATAAATAGAGTAAAATTAAACAAGCATAATAGTGAAATTTTTATTGAAATCGGATGTAAAATAAGAAAGTTACGGCATCTTGAAGTTTTGCATTATTTCTTGAAACAGTGATATGCATAAAATGGGCGATATGCAAAATGAGTGAACCGATGATGTCACACACTCACTTTTCCTTATGTATTTTATTATATGAAATATCATATATTTCAATTTTTTGCTTCAATAATGTAAAACATGATTTGACTCCTTATGGAACATGTAAAATCATCATTATTGTAACTTATTTTGATACAAGGGAGAGATTCTTTATTATCACATCCATAAAAAATGGAAATATTTGAAATTTCATATAATAAAATACATAAGGAAAAGTGAGTGTTTGACACCATCGGTTCACTCATTTGCATACCGCCCATGCTATGCATATCACTGTTTCATGAAATAATGCAAAACTTCAAAATACCGTAACTTTCTTATTCTACACCCAATTTCAGTGAAATTTTCACTGTTATGCTTGTTTGATTTTACTCTATTTATTCAAATCAACTTGATATTAGTGTGGACTTGGCCTTTAAAGGATATTTAAACCAAACTTAGCATGATTTAGTAGATATTACGCGTAATTTCATGATTGTTCATATTCTGTAGATTCTGGGAATTTTAAATGTTGAATAAACAAAACATTGAAAACACATGCTGCAATGTCGTAACGACATTTCGTTGAAGTCATGCACGCACGTGACAGTATGACGAAGATAATCGTTTGTAAACATTTATTTTAACTGCCCACTTGTAGAGTTTTTCTAAATACATTTATATGAGTGTGTGCTTTGTTACATGTCATAAATATGTTTCCTAAAACTACGCACCACATAGAAACAGTTTGCACTCATTTTGGAATTCTATTAGGGTATCATATCTTTTCACAAACCTTGAAAAAAGGATCAAAGCTTTGTATTATAGTAAAAAAAAAATTTAAAAAACAAGGTGGATGGGAATAAAATGCGAGGGTGAAAAGCTATGGGAATAGACCGTTTCGGTAATGTATGCAAATTTTATACATACCTTTCAAACAAAAGTTGTTCTTGACAACCTGAAAGCTTGCCGGAGGCTTGCCGGACATAGGAACAAGTAATGTATGCAAACTGGATTCCAAGCATTGAGGCTCATGTATCAAAAGCAGGTTAGTGGAATAGCTCGTCACTAGGTGCTCAGAGAAGAGATGTGCATAAATAATACATTACAGAACCGGTCTATTCTTTATCGTGATATAATTGATTATTTTCATGGATATATCGTACATTCGAAATAATCTGACTGTTTTACTTAATTGAATCAAGTTAATAGGTTGCCTTAGTTTTTTTTACTTATCATTAAATTTATATCACTCCTAGGAGTAACCGATTGGAATAAATTAACTTAGATTATTTAAAGTCAGTAGATCTTACTTAAGTGGTTGAAATAGAAATTATTATATTTTAGGTGCGTTCTACTTGATTTCACTTCAATCTAAGCTTACGCATGTGTTTTAGGTAATAAGATACTCTTCTTAAATGACTGGAAGAAAATCTACTGAAGCTAACTTGCACTATTCATTTTCCAAATGATACGTAAATGCATTACTGCAATTTATCGACTCAGTTCAATCAAAGAAAAGAGTTAGAGTTTACCTTGAGACTTTGTATGGTTTAAAGGCCCAAAGGTTTTCATACAACTAACCGAAAAACAATGTAAATATTCGCAATTTCTCCTCAGTAGGACAGAGAAGTTTCGTCTCTTCTTAATAGTACTTGCATCAAGTAAAATCTCTCTGAGACATGCATCAAGTAAAATCGCTCTGAGACATATATATGACTCCTAGTGAAGTTGTGAAAATGTGAGGTACACTCTTTATCTTTCAGGTGTATATTAACTTCTAGACCAAATTGAAAGTAATACTATGATGTCGTGGTATATATTATTTATGTAATCAGACTCATCGCAAACCTTTCGAAAATGTTTTATCTATTCAGGTCTTTAAAGTTTTACGAAAGTTTATTTATGGATTAATAGTAAAAAGGTAATTTTCTATGTTTTGTTTACATGGTTTTAAGATATTTTGTTTTCAGATGTATTAACTTATTTTATCAGGAAATAATATTTACTTTTTATTTAATTGTATATATATTTTCATTTTGGGGTAGAATTTGCAGTGTGATTTCTTTGTGAACCGACCCAGCCACAGGAACTCAGCTCAGCTCAGCTCAACTCAGCGATTGTTTGTTTACATCCGCACGCGATCTCGTTGGTTCTTTATCGAATGATTTCTACAAAATTCATCTAAAGTCTAGTGAAAATGGACGAAGAGGAAGGTGGAAGGGCTAGGAAGCGACGTCGGCCCACAAAGGTACAGCATCACAGCGGTAGAGCAAGTTTGAGTAGTGTGATTTCTCTTTCTTTGTTATATTTCTTGTTCTTCCAATACTACATTTCTAGTACGGTGTTAAGCTATTGAATATAGGGGAGTTTAATTTAACCTGAAATATACCCGTTCTGGTTTCAATAGAAAAATATTGATCAGAAACATCTTACCTCACAAAATGAAACTTGAAAGATTCTAAGTGTAAAGTAAATTTATTAAATGTCTATATGGTCTAAGAAGGTTTATCAGAATTTGACTAAGAAATTCGATATTTTATTCTTATCTTGTACATACGTGTCTATTGCTAAGAATTTGTATATACTATTCGCAAGCTGATCGGCTTTGATATACTTCATAACCGCTGCATGAAATGTGTTATATAAGAATATCGTATCTATTTAAAAAAAAATTGATGTATGATGTTTCTGATTATTTGTTTTGATATACTATGTGGATTATGTGATTATCACACGATGTACTGTAAGCCTACAGTTAGCATACACAAGTTTACTATGTACGTTGGATACGTAGATGTCATAGTGAAATTGTAAAAATTAGTCTTCTTTGATCAGCTTTAAAGTGCTCTTTGGAAAAAAAAATGTGAATGTTATTTTTTTAATCACCTTGAATCGTTGTTTAGATAAATTTGTTTTAGCCAAAGCTATAAAGTAACTAGACTTTGATAGAAGCATCATAAACTCCATTTTTCCCCCTAAGGCCCGTGGACCGAATTTTGTCAGAAGGAAGAGGTATGGGTGTACATTACAAGAATTAAAAAAAACAAAAAAACATTTCAATCGGGAAGGGGGTGTAACACGCCCCTGAAAAAAACACCAAAGTGCCCCTAAACCAAGCTTTGCTGCCCAAAATGCTCCGAATGTAGAGAAAAACCCCTTTTGGCATTATAACCTTAAACTCCAATGTGTGTCATTCAATTCAGGTCAAATTTACATAATACACTTGTGTTTATGGTAACTTTCTTGGGGTGCAATTTGGTATCAAATGATTGTATCAATGATAAGCTATTAGATTGTGAAAATTGTATTGCTTTCTCAAAAGCAGTCAAATGATATTGTCAGGATTATGTGAACACACCCATTGTCCATCTGCACCTGTTTGGCAAGATATAATAGAGGGGCTTGTTAAGTATCTGGGCTATGTGGCTGCCATGCTGAAATTACCATTCATATGTTAATTACACAAATACCTTGCAAGCTGTCTACTATGCCTTGTCAAACAGGCGAAGATGGACAATGGGTGTGTTCACATAATCCTAAAAATATTCTGAAGACTGATTCATTAGTACACCGGAAAATATTATTAGGTCAATCATGGACAAAAACAAACCAGTACTTATAAAATTATATCCATGTTGGTTGGTGAATTTTAATTATTGAATTATTAAAGATATTCGATACGTTATTACCCGATAATTATAATGTACGAGTTTGCACAAAATAAATATGATTTCATTCTTCTTTTTTTTTTCTTCTTTTTTTTTTTGTGATCATTCTTTGATACCAATAAATGTTGATGTGATTATTTCATTTATCTATTAAAAACGAGCCAACGTGTCGTAATTTCTTCATTGTCTGCCATTCACATGTGCTATGTTAAAATACTGATAAATATAGCAAAATTTTCGATGAGGGCGATGTTCATGTTGAATAAAATACACTGCTACATTTCAGCAGTTAGTGTTGATGTTGATGTGGATGATAACCAACAGGGCTTGGATTGGATAATTATTATCAGTTTCTTCACGATTTATCCGCTCCCTGCCTGTTCTCTCTCTCTCTTTCTCTCTCTTCATCTCTCCCTCTCTTTCTTTCTTTCTCTCTCTCACTCTTTATCTTCCTCCCTCTCATCTCTCTGGCGTAGGAGTCATCATTGTCGAAGAGAATCCTTCTAAAATATGTTAAAAGGTTAATTTGTCTTTTTTCTGAACATGATTTGTGATAATTCTAATAACTTATTCCAGGACCCATGAGACTATATTTATCGAATAACGTAGATGTATCTTCCTTAAGATACCCCACCCCCACCCCATAACGAATATGTCGATAAAATCATACCAAAATGAAAGTACAGAGTATACGCGTAGGCCTACTCACAAATGTGCGCTGGTTTTTTTAGTACAGTAGATAAGAATGTACCCCAGGGCCATAAACAGGGCCATAAACAGGGCCATAAACAGGGCCATAAACAATTATCGTGACCAATTCTAATCGGTTTTTACCATAGAGCTGCTTAAGTGCGTTGGTAGCTAAATGGTTTTAAGGTTTAGTCTTTCGTATGTTTCGGGAGTAGCATCATGTGGCAATGTAGCTGCACTCTATTCTATATAGTATAGATTAAAGAGAGAGTCATCCCTCGTTCTGCCTAGATTGATAAAAGCAGGGAGAAAGTGTTGAATTTCTCTGTCTGGGAATACTGGGCTTCGTGTGAGAGTAACCTTGGAAGTTGTAAATAATCCATAGTTATCCGAATTAAGTAATAGTAAATAACAATAACGGCATAGATTGCTACAACAGATATACCCACATACGCACACACAAGCGCACACATTAGAAATGAATATAGTCATGATTATTTTCTACAATAAATCCCCAGCCCAATAGTCTGGGAGCCAGCCTAATATAGTCACCCCATTTTACATATGAGATTTGACCCCTTAAAGTTACTTAGACAATCCATGTCATTCACAAAAAGCTTGTCAGCTTGAATGAAGCCGCCGGGTTTGGCCCCCAGAGCCCCCAAAAGGGGCCCCAAAGTGGGGCCAAACCCGGCGGCTTTCAACACATGTAACATATGCGCCAAACTTTGTCAGAAGGAAGGTGTATGACTATACATTACCAAAATACCAAAACTGACAAAATTTTCCGTCTGGATGGGTTGTCAGACTGCCCCTAAAAATTCGGCCAAAATTTTCCCCCTTAAGGCCAATGGATGAAATTTTGTCAGCAGGAAGAGTTATTGGTGTACATTACAAAAATATAAAAACTTTAAAAAATTTCCATTGGGGAGGGGTGTAACACACCCCTGAAAAAAAAAACACGAAAGTGCCCCTTAACCCAGCTTTGCTGCCCAAAATGCTGTGGATGTAGAGAAAACCAATTTTTTAGGCTTTACAACCTTAACAACTCCGAAGTGTCTCCTTCAATTCATGTCAAATTTACCTAGTACAATCTTGAGTACTGTATCTTTCTCGGGGTGAAATTTGGTGTCAAATGATTATTTCAATAATAATTTATTAAATTGTGAAAATTGTACTGGTTTCTCAAAAGTAGTCAAATGATTTTGACAGGATTATGTAAACACACCCATTGTCCATCTGCACCTGTTCGACAAGACATAATATAGGAGCTTGTTAAGTATCTGGGCTATGTGGCTGCCATGCTGAAATCTACCATTCATGTGTTAATTACACAAATACCTTGCAAGCTCTCTATTATGCCTTGCCAAACAGGCGAAGATGGACAATGGGTGTGTTTACATAATCCTGATAGTATCATTTCACTACTTTTGAAAAAAGCAGTACAATTCTCACAATTTAATAAATTATTATTGAAATGATCATTTGACACCAAATTGCACCCCAAGAAAGTTACAATACTCAAGATTGTACTATTAAGACACTTTGGAGTTATTAAGGTTGTAATGCCAAAAAATGGTTTTTCTCTACATCCAGAGCATTTTGGGCAGCAAAGCTGGGTTTAGGGGCACTTTGGTGATTTTTTTCAGGGGCATGTTACAACCCCTTCCCAATGGAAATTTTTGGAAGTTTTTATATTTTTGTAATGTACACCCATAACTCTTCCTTCTGACAAATTTTCATCCATGGACCTTAGGGGGGAAAATTTGCCCCAATTTTTAGGGGCGGTCTGACAACCCATCCTGACGGAAAATTTTGTCAGTTTTGGTGTTTTGGTAATGTACAGCCATACACCTTCCTTCTGACAAAGTCTGGCGCATACGTTAGATGGGGTGAAATCGACCCGACTTTGAGGCCCCTTTTGGGGGCTCTGGGGGCCAAACCCGGCGACTTCGTTCGAGCTGACAAGCTTTTTTGCGAATGGCATGGATGGTCTTCGCAACTTTAAGGGGTCAAATCTCATATGTAAAAGGGGTGACTATTTAGGGACAGGCCCGTATTCAATTCAATACTTAAGAGTGAAATATGAGTAGTTTACTTAGTTTTCGGCTGAGATAAAATACTTCAGCAATTTTGGTATTCAGTTGAATCTTTTGGCTAAGTATTTTACCCTAGGTCTAAGACAGCTCCCTAGCAGACTTAAACCAATTACTGATTGGCAGGTATGTGGCTTTCATACATACGCGCAGTAGTATAAGCTGTGCACAAGCAAACCATGTAAGCGCGCATCTACTGTGACGCATTTATTGCGCATGATTTTGCACAGGACATGTGACGTCACAATGGATATCAGTAAGTATTTTGCCTCAAAGTCGGGTTACTAAAGAAAAATACCTTAAAGTGATCTGAATACGAGTTAAGCCATTTTACTTAGCCGAGTTAAATACTTAGTAATTTACTTACTTAATGCGCGTTTTTAATTGAATACCGGCCCTGGCCTATAACCGCTCACGATGGCGGTCTCCTGCGTTCTAAATTACCTCTCTAGTTTATTGGAGGAAAAAATATTTACATAGGTCTATTATATTCCTTATTCTTGTTTGTATGCTTTGTATTATTTTTACTGTATACTATTATTGTACTTGATTTTCTACTTATGTAAATACTTATGTAAGCATTTATTTTATTGTATTTGTTATCAGAACGCAGAAATAAAAGCAAACAAACAAACGAAAAAACAAACAATTCTCTCGAGAAACTGACAGATTTGAATGTTGTTAATATGAATATGGCGCCATTTTAAATGCGGGTTGATATTTTGTGAACAAAAAACCGGGAGATCGTCGGTGGCGTAATGTGTATCCAGCAGTTAGGGGCACAGGCACAGGCGTAGCCGGGATTTTTCAATAGGGGGGCCAGACGTGAAGGATCCAACCGCGTATACGTAGCCAGGATTTCATTTTAGGGATGGCGGTTGTGAGCACGCGAAGCGTGCGAAATTGATGAGCATGCGAAGCGTGCTCCCCAGAGGGTGGGTGCAGGGAGGGGGAAGTCCGACGTTTTATAGCAAATTTGAGAGAAAGATAGCGGCTCGTAGCACCTTCTTTTAGGCGGAAAGTTATGTTCGACGCCCGGGCTGCTTTTCAATTATTTAGACGCAATACTGCATTGTATACATGATTGGGTGCAGGCAGGGGGGGGGGGGTCCTCCTTCCCGCGCGAAGCGCGAAAGCTCTTACGTTTTATAGCAAATTTGAGAGAAACGGCTTGTAGCACCCTCTCTAGGTGGAAAGTTAGCTTGACGCCCGGGCTGCTTTTCAATTAAGTGGACGCAATAGGCTACTGCACTGTATCCAGGGGTGGGTGCAGGGAGAGGGGGGCGGGGGTTCCCGCTTCCCTTGCGAAAGCTCTTACGTTTTATAGCAAATTTGAGAGAAATTAACTTAACGGCTCGTAGCACCCTTTTTTTAGGCCGAAAGTTAGTTTGAAGCGCTGCCTTTCAATTATTTAGACGCAATACTGCACTGTATATGTAACGGGTGGGTGCAGGTAGGGAGGAGTTTCCCCCTTCCCTCGCGAAGCGCGAAAACTTTGACGTTTTAGCAGATTCTGAGAGAAAGATAACGGCTTTTTTCTCTTACTTCCCCCGCTTTTTCGCTCTCCCTTTTTTTTTTTTTTTTTTTTTTGAGGGGCTGAATGGGGGGGGGGCATGGCCCCCTGGCCCCTCTGGCTACGCTATTTGGCACAGGTTTCAGTTGGAAGGGGTTCTCGGCCCTGTTTCATAAAACTTGTCATCAATGACAAGTTGCAATATATGTTATAAGCTACTTAAATCCTTACATCTGATTGGCTGAGAGCAAATTTGTCTGTAAAAATCACCAACAAGGCACTTGATGAAACGCCCCCCCCCCCCGGGTCTTACCAGGTAGATGAACTGAGATGTAAAAAAAAAAAAAACAATGGAGGGGGGGCGGGGGTGGCATATCAATATCCTAGCCAGGTGCCTCACCCCTCTACCATTATCTCTCTTTTTGTTGTCTCTCTCTCTCTCTAGCTGTCCGTGTTGCCGCTATTCGATAGGGTATAACACTCGTGTGTATGAACCACTCAGTCCCACTTGAAACTATGCAGCTCTAACCTGCTGTAATATATCCAGACAGATACCAGATCAAAAGAATGAAACTCAGAATATTACTTACCAGCAAGTTGTCTGTGAAAGTCCCTCTTGTTTGGTGACCAGCTAAACCACTGATTCAGGGAATATGGAATTTTAAAAATTAAATTTTGTGTTCATTCTATTTTTCTGCTGAGACTAATTGATCCTTCTGTACTACTGCCCTCTCTGTGTGGAGAAGGGAAATCTGCATTTGTTTATTGTTGCTGGCAGCAGTACAGCAGTAGAGGTCAGCCCTTATGTGTTTTCACCATGACCATATTGCTTTGGGAGGACAAGGTTATATTATAACCTTGTTCATTGGATAAGTGGGGTATAAAGGGCAACCTCACTTTTAACAGAAAAACAATCTTAACAGTAAGAGTTTAAGAGTTTGTGGTACAAAAATACAGTGGAATATGTATTTTCCATATTGATTCATTTATATCATATAATACTTATACCAAACAATCGTATATTCTTTTAATTAGTGTTTCATAAGCACTTACCTAAAAGATAAATCCTAACCGTTTTAACGCAAGCAAAATCCTTCGTTTATACATATATCATAATTATCTTGAGTGTGTTAGTAAAGAGATCAGGGAGGTGTTTCATAAAGCTGTTCGTAAAGTTACGACCGACTTTACGCACGACTGGTACCTGTACTTGGCTGCTAATCAGATTCTCAATCATTTTGATTCCCATCAGCTAAAGTTGAAATCCGATCTTTGTGGATTAAAATTCTTGCTGTTAAACAAGCATCCAAATGCAAAGTTTATTATTTGTCAAAATTGATTAGGGTTATTGGAAATTCAGTCCCACATGTTAAAACACCAGGGAAAATCTGGGATATCTCATTTAGCACAAGAACATCACCAGTCGTGCGTAAAGTCGTTCGTAACTTACGAACAGCTTTATGAAACACCCCCATGAATGCATATATATATATATATATATATATATATATATACACTTGACTAATCTAAAATCTAATTTCCTTGGGTTTTTTTTTTAATTCTCATTTTAGGAAACATAAAAAAGTGACATTATGATGTTAAAATAAGAGATTATATATGGTTGAACATAGAGTAGATCCGATTAGCCAAATGACGTCATCATAGATTATATACATTTAGTTTTTTTCGTTAATATTATGATTACATCACCCAATACTCCTGCTGACACGTTACGCAGTGACATGTACAAAACATGCTAAAACACAGAACTTTAAACACAGAAATACACAACAACAAAGGAGACTATTGTGAGAATTCGACCTTCAAAGAGAACAATAGTTTTGTTCTTCACACGCCCATAAAAAAAATCAATGAATTTCTTTAAAAATTTCCATGAATTTTCGCCCAAATATGATGAATAGTTTTCACGTTCAACTTTAACAAGCCCATTTTTACTGATACTTCGTTAGCAAGAGACTGAAAACTGAAGACCACAATGAAGTGGAGAAAGGGATTTATCTTAGGAATATTCATGTCAGAATGGTTTGTTTATTGCAGGGGTAAGTACAATCAGATGAGTAGATTGTTTAACAAAAAAGAAGAAAAATGCCACGCCAAAAGGGGAAAGGTTAAATAATATAATCAAACATCTTTTATAATTCGACTTTAATATATAATAATATAACTATAACTTTTATATAAAAATCGAATGTTTCAAAAAGACAGGTGATTCTTAAAGATGAACGAAAATAAACAGGATAATATCTAAAAGACCAATGATTTTTAAAAGACAAATGGTTTTTTAAAAAAGGTTGTATGATCTGTAAAATACAACCAATTGGAAAAGATAAATTAATTTTAATATTAGATGAACAGGAATGGTTGAAAAAGTTGAATAGTGAAATATAATCATACTTGATTTGTTCCCTTTTGGTGGGCCATAACAAAAATAGCAATTCGTTTTTATTTTTTCCTTACACAGACTAACAATTATCATGTACATGTATTTATTTTCCTCTTATCATTGTATTAATTGTTGTGCATCTATGCAAATTAAAATAACTTAATTTACATAATCATTTTTCTCCTTCAGTGTATAGATACAAAAAAAGAGTCTTTATATTGTTCTGGGAAGCGCATGGTCAATAAGATGTATATCAAGTAATCTGCAATATGTTTAATAAAAGTAACAGCAAAAAAAAAAAAAAAAAAAAAGAATAGCATTATGAGGCATAAATGAGTATGTGTTATGTAGATGTAATCATGTCACATGAGATTGTCCCAAGTTATAGTATTTCATAAAACGGGTTCTAGGATGTAGGCATTCTCATTGGTCATATTACACCACGTGACCGTGCGTTTTTCTCCTACCGTCATGACCGTGCAAAAAAGTTCCAATCAAAAAGTGATAATACACGGCTGAGATGCGCGTATGCGTACCTTTAGGGCGTACAAACTAAGACGCGATGAAATGCGCGTAGTTTCATAATCATAAGAAAGCAATGGCAAGGACTTTGATGCGTACACTGACGCGCGCATTATACTTTTTGACTGCTCTTAATGTGATGTCATAAAGAAAAGCAAATGGCGGCCTCCTTGACTGTGCGATTTTTTGCATTTTAATGGGGTTTGTAACCATTTTTTTGACTTTATATTCATATTGTTGACCCGTTTTTAATATAAAACAAATAATTCATGTTTTGTGGCTCGAGCATCAGTGATATGCACTGCACTCAGTTAAGTCACTATGAGACGGATAATGAACTCGACAAGTCTCGTTTATTATCCCATTGTGACTTAACATTCGTGCCGTGCATATTCACTAATGCACTCGAAAACATGCATTATTTGTATAATATATTGCTAAATCTCTGAACAATCCTGCTCCAAAATAAAACAAAGAAATCAAAACAATACAAAAATAAAAATAAATCAAAAAGAACTATTTTCTGCTTTGTTAGCTTGATTAATCGTGTACTTGAATGCATGGAGATAAAATGGGTTTGTTTCATAATAAACGAACAGTTTTTAAGTCCTTCAACTAATTATTTCCTCTATAATGTATCCATGATAAAGAAAACAGCATTTTAAATGTAATTAAGGGTCAATAAGAACAGGAGGTTGTTTGTTTCAATTGTTTAAATTTTCCCTTTCCGGTCAGGTTCCTGCTCTCTATATTATTTTTTTTTCTGGTATACGTTGTTTATTTTCTTTTGGAATATTACATAATTTCTAGTACAGAAATTGACAGTCAGTTGTTGTTTATTTTCTTTGTATATTAGACATTTCTACACCAACGTCATTTATATTGTATTATTTGATCCGCCATACTGTTGAAGTTATGTCATGTTTCATTTTGAAATGCAAAGGATCAATGAAGCACGAATTACAAGAAATAAAGAAAACATGCATTCTACATAAATGGAATAAAATAAAAAATAACCAAAAACACATAGCATTTGAAAGAATGGTATATGTTTCTTGCAATTATCAAATAACCCTGTATATTTAATTAACAATATAATATCCTCTCAGGTCCTTGACTAGTCAGGTCCTTCACGCTCCCTCCAAAGATATCCCGTATACAAGCCACACGCGGAAGTTTGATCCTGATCTCCCTCCTTGTTTGTTTTATTTTTGTCATGATTTATTCCCCCTCTCTTACTTCCTTTCCCCTCCCCCATCTGCTTCTTCATTTAGGTGAGCCTTTGTGTGTTTATTAATTAAGTTAGTTAGTTAACGTATACTATATGTGACCAGGCACCACAAAACCACCAAAAAGAATGATATATAACTCATTAGCATTGGATGTTCCTAACTCACTGTACAAAGAGTAGAATGCACAGTCCCTCAGAATGTTACTTCTGAGAAATAAGGGTGTAAAGATTGCAGCCTAATGAAGCGCTCTGACTTTGCAAGGTCTTGTCCTAAGGTGACAAAAGGAGGAATAGAACTCATCGAAAATTTCTATAAAAGGATTATCAAATTTTTAGATTACTTAGAAAAAAAGTATACTCTTTCAGGAAATACCCAAAACTAAAATTTGACCATGCCAACCCAAAACACATTGATTGGGTTCTAACTGAAAATCACACAGTGCGACTTTTTGGTGGTTTTGTGGTGACTGGTCACATATTTAAAAACAAACAAACCAACAGATTTTTTAATCATGTATATAATTATAATGATTTTTAATAGACCGTAAAGTATACAAATTTATGATTGATTGATTGATCGATTGATTTTATTTGCCAAGCCTCTAACATACAACAATAAAAGAATATCAGATCAAAATTATGTAAGCTTGAACAGGATAACCCACGAAAGCTCGAGAGCTTATTTCCAGTGGGGTCCCCAACATACAAAATTAATTAGTTCAATTTGTATTATTTACAGACTGAGAAGTAAAAAAAAATATTAAGAATAATAAAAATGATAAAAACAAAAACAACATCAATAATGATACATGTAATAATGATAATAATAATAACAACAACAACAACAACAATAATAATGGTAATAATAATAATAAGAAGAAGAAGAAGTAGAAGAAGATGAGAAGGAGGAGGAGGAGGAGGAGCAAAAAGAATAATAAAGAATATGTTGAATCTCTAAAACGTACAAAAACAAAAGTATATACAAACTTAGACAGCATGAACCTGGCAGAGAAAAGAAAAGTGTTCTGTCTTCAGGCAATTTCAATCATATACCATGTCATTAGCTTCTCTCCTCTGACTCTCAAGTGATAGGTATTCCCTTAATTTCCTCTTAAAAAGAGCAAAGTTTTCTATTTCCTTTATATAATTAGGAAGGGTATTCCAATGTTTGATGGCAATGTAATAAAACGAATTTTCAATGCTACCTACTCTGGTAAGTTAAAGTTGAATCTGCTATTTCTTGTATCATAATTATGTAAGTCATTAACAAGATTGAAGTTGGATCGAATATAATGATTTGACCTAGTATGATATATTTTATGCACGTGATGCAATACGAGTTGTTTTGATCTTTGGTTAACTTCAAGAAAACCAGCTTTAGAAAGTTCGCTGTAGCCAACATGAGTTCTTGGACCAGAACAGTTGATGAATCTCACCATTTTGTTCTGTATAATTTTCAACTTCTTTTGTTCTAACTTGTTTATGTTACTATACCATACAGGGTTAGCATAGTCAAACAAACATTGAATAAGAGCAAAACAGAGTATACGTCTTGCTTTTAAATTCAAACAATTTTGATATCTGTACAAAAATTTTAGACGAAAATTTGCTTTTTTTTACAACTGATTCTACTAAAGAAGAAAATGAAATTGCGCTAGCCAACTCAAGGCCTAAATACTTCACAGATTCTTTTCTCTGAATTACTTGATTATTGTGTGTCACTTTGAATTCAAATGACTTTTTAGAACTACTTTTAGAACGAAACAAAATGCTTTCTGTTTTGCCCAAGTGTAAAGAAAGCTTATTATCAGTCATCCAATCGACACATGTAGACAGCTGTTCACTGAGCTTCTCCTCAAGAAATTTTGGATTAGGATTTGAATAGAGTAGTACGCTGTCATCAGCGTACAATAATAGTTTACAGTCTTTTATACAAATACACATATCATTGATATAACTTGTAAATAGAATTGGGCCTAAAATGCTTCCCTGAGGAACACCGCATGTTATCGGCATTAGTTTAGAACGAATATCACGAATGACCACTAATTGGTGTCGATTAGACAAGTAGGGTCTGAACCATTCTAAACTTGCCTTGTTAAAGCCCATTATTTGTAACTTTTTCAACAAGATGCCATGATTAACTGTATCAAAAGCTTTTTGCAGATCAAGGAGCACCATACCAACAAAGCGCCCTTGGGAAGTTTCTGTCCTCAAATAATCAGTTAAATGAATTAGGCATGTTTCAGTCGAATAGTCATGTCGAAAGCCAGATTGAAATTCATAAATTATATCATTTTCTTTGAAGTATTTTTCAATTTGAACACAGACCGATTTTTCCAGAATTTTTGATGCTACGCTTAAAACACTAATAGCTCTATAATTGGTTACATCAGTTTTATCTTTCTTTTTATAAAGTGGAGTCACTTTTGCTATTTTCATATCCTCAGGAAAAGTGCTCGTCAAGATAGATATGTTCATTAAGTAACTTTAAGGCTTATATAAAACCTTCGCACCATCTTTCAGAAATTTAGCTGGAATCATGTCTAACCCAGTACTTTTTGATATATTTAATTTATGTAACTCATTGAAAACAAATTGTTCACTGATTGGTGATAACTCGAAGCTGTTTTCAAGTACACCTTTTCTTTCGTAGAACTCACGAATACAGTCATTGTCTGCGCTGAAAAGATTTTTACAAG
The DNA here is from genome assembly GCA_025618425.1 of Heliocidaris tuberculata. NCBI lineage: Eukaryota > Metazoa > Echinodermata > Echinoidea > Camarodonta > Echinometridae > Heliocidaris > Heliocidaris tuberculata. The sequence continues at coordinate 21,962,499 of CM046841.1, forward strand.
GAGGGAGTTTGTTTACTAATTTGGCGGCCACATTTGTAAAATAAGAATTGAATTCATTAGCTATGGCCATCTTATCATGACATAATTCCCCATCGATTGTAATGACAGATTCTTGTTCTTTTCTCTTCTTACTTTTTAATCCTAAGCTTTTCATATTCTGCCAAAGTCTTTTCGAATCATGTTTATTTTCTTCTATCTTGTTTTGTAAGTATTCGAGTTTAGCCTTTTTCACCTCTCTTTGGACCATATTTCTTAATACTCAGTATCTTTTAGAGAGGGTCTCATCTTTTGCTCTTTTCCTCATTTTTTTCAATACTATATTTCTCTCTTGAATTAGGGAAAGAATATCTTAAGTCACCCAATTTTCTGATCTTTGTTTTATTCTTACCCGTTTCTGTGGCGCTATCGTATTCAAAGTTGAGATAAAAACATGTTGAAATATTGACCATGCCTCATTTACATGCCTCAGTTACATCTGGTCAGTTATTCCTGACCAGTCAACAGCAGACAGTTGAAGATTGAATGTCTCTCTGGTATATTTTTTCATGGATCTATAAATAGTACTAGTCCTGTGATGACCTATTGCCAGTCTAATATTTTTCCGTGTACAGAAAGTACAAGAATGGTCGCTAATACCAAGATCAATGATACTACTTTGACTTATTATATTTTCTTTGCTACAAATAATATGATCCAGTAGAGAAGAACATGTAGGTGTAACGCGCGTTGCGTCTTTAATGAGTTGACTAAACCCGTGAAGACTCAACAAGTCAATATATTTTTTAGCCAATGGCGATTTGTGAAGAAGACAAATATTCATGTCTCTTAAAAAAATAATTTCGTCATCCTTCTTTAGTATATCAAAAGAACTGGACAATTTATCGATAAACAAATTGTTCTTAGGAGGTCTAAACAGAACGCCCACAACAATTGGTTTAGATCTTGGTATAAGCAAATTAATCCACAATGATTCCGTATCTCCTGTACATATGTCATCAATAATATTAAATGCAATATCATTTCTGATATATAAACATACACCACCTCCAGAGCCAGAGGGTCGATCACGGCGTATGATTTTATATCCGTCTATTTCAACTTCTTCATCATTTATGGAATTATTTAACCATGTTTCAGTAAAAGCAAAAATAGACGGGCTTATTCTTTTAAAAAGATTTCTAAGTTCCGATATCTTGTTCAGAATAGACCTCACATTAAGGTGTAAGAAATGAAGGCCTTTGCCGTTAAACTTTTCTTCAAATTCCTAATATAGAGACATTTTTTTCATCTGTGAGGTTTGGCAGAATTGTTTTTGCTTTCACTTGGTTTTCAGGTGTTTGACTGACCCTTAAATAGTTTTCTTTTAGTCCCACCTGTTCTCGTTGGCCACCAACTCCAGCAGATTGTTGATATCATCAACCCGCTTCTTGTCCGCTGCACTCTCCCACCTACGATGGATGATCGTCGAGACCGAGACTGCGAACCCCTCAGCAGCAACAGACTTGCAGAGGTCTGTGATTTGATGAGTGACTTCACTAGCACCCTCGGTCATGTTGTTAGTGCCCGCGTGGATGATGAGTTCTCCCCCTGGCTTCAGGAACTCGCAAGGCGAAGAGGTAAAGATGTCTCTCACTTTTGCACCGGGGAAGGAGACGCACTTCACGTTCTTGCTGCGAGAGAGACGTCTTCCGTCGATGTGTTTGACCATCGAATCTCCAACCACAACTACATCGTGTTTGTTGTGGTTAACACGATGTCGGTGGCGGTAGCTCTTTATCTGCTCCTGGTATGGTGGTGAAGTAGTAGGCGATGTTTCTGTTGTTTCTTTGACAGCAGGAACTTCAAAGCGATGTCGGTGGCGGTAGCTTTCTATCTGCTCCTGGTATGGTGGTGAAGTAGTAGGCGATGTTTCTGTTGTTTCTTTGACAGCAAAAATTTCAAATCGGTTAGACGTCGGCACCGTAATTATCTCCACTTGTCTTCCGTCGTTTTCGGGCAGATCCTCGACACTGTTATCAGGGATAGTATTGTCGACGATGCCCTCTTCTACAAAGGAGGTGTTAGTTGTGGCGTCGTGAACTTCCTTCTTGGCCATTTCTAGATGTTTGCGTCTTTGGTCAATGCTTCTGACGAATGCCAATATTTCCAGAAGAACGCGATTGCCCGGTTGTTCTTCAGTGCCTTCATCAAGCCTCTCTATTCCTTTATCAGCATTTTGTGCTGCGATCTCAAGATCCAAGGCTCTTTTGAGACGAGCGGTAAGTGTTGTCTTCACGCCGTTTTTGTCAAGACCTCTCTTTTGCAGCTCGCTACGAAGTTCTATGACACGGAGATGTTTGATGTCGTCTAAGGACACCATTGTCACATAATAATATCAGAACCAGTGAAAAAGATGCGTTCTTCCAGATTAAGGCGCAAGATATGAATCCGCGTAGGGGAGATGGTTGCCTCGCTACCTGTTCGTCACGTAATAATAGATTTCAACAAATTGACGCACCCTTATGCACACTTCTTTTCTGAGCACCTAGTGACGAGCTATTCTATTAACCTGCTTTTTATAAATGAGTCTCAATGCTTGGAATCCAGTTTGCATACATTATTTGTTGCTATGTCCGGCAAGCTTTCAGGTTACCAAGAACAACCTTTGTTTGAAAGGTATGTATAGAATTTGCATACATTACCGAAGCGGTCTATTGGGAACATGCTATTTACAAGCTCCGCTTCTCTTCTAGTTCCCTTTCGTTACCTTTTCGATTATTATTATCAAGAAACAATTGAAACATGTGTAAACCTCACTCTGTTATAACATTTATTTTAGAAAACAATATGTAAAACAAAGTTCATATGCGTTATGTTTGAATGATAATTTTCTTCTACAATGTAAATATTTTATATGATTTATGAATTGGTATCGAAAAATAAATGAATCTTGAATCCTGAATCTTGAATTATACCTAAATTGATGACATACCCTATATTCAATCACTCACGATTTTTTACATTTTCTTTGTATGGATATTATACAATGCTGATTCTGAAGTATAATTTCAGGCTGGGGATGTAGTATGCTACTACGAGACACTAATTCTTTCAAGTGCTATGTATTTTTTTAAAACTATTATACAGTGTGTCCCAGAAAAAAAAATAGTTGCAAAAAGTCTACCCAAATAAATGTTTCAAAATATTCTAAGGAAATTTTCATACCTGTGGATAACTTAGGATCTCTTCTATCTAATGACACCAAAATATCAACCAATATTCTCCGCTTGAGTGAGCAAAAAGCCAATTTTGTGAAATGGTGCAAAATCCAGACTTGACAAGAATTGATATTGGCTATGGCTGGTATCAGCCAAGCTGAAATCATGAAAAGGCTTAGAATTTTCCATAGTCAGGCCAAGAAAAGGCAATTTATGAAATAACAACCTTTGATCTATGTATATTCTTAAACATCTCATCAACACCTTTTGCTTGAGTGAACAATTAACTACTCTGTTAAGTGTTTCAAAATGTTACTTTTGGTGAGTCGTTTAATTTCACCTGGCTTGCTCACTCAAATATAAGGTTTGATGGGATATACATATCAGGAAATACAGTGAACAGAGTCTGTTCTTTCATAAATTGTCTTTTAATGATCAGAAAATGAAATTTATAAGCCTTTTCATGACTCTCAAGTTTGCTGATACCAGCCAGAATATAAACAAACACGTTGAGTTCGTGTTGGGGATAAAATTGGCTAATGTTTGGTGTCGGTGAACGTAAGTAAAATGCCAATACACTCTTAACAGAACAACACCAGGAATAACTTTATCAACAATCAATCACGGGATAAATCAATCAAAATTCCCAAACACTTTCCCAATTTATTTTAATGTGAAATCCGACAAGGAAAATGTCAGATTATTTAAATGGTATGAAACAGACTAGTTAAAGTCGAATAAAGATACAGACCTTTTATTAAGGCTATGTAAATATTAAAAAATATAGCCCTTTTAATGAGGCGGTGTGTAACAATGCAAAATATATGTATGGGCCTTTTTATGAGGCAGTGTGTACAAATACAAAAACTGTGCCTTTTTATGAGGCAGTGTATACAAATACAAATTAACAGTCACAAAACCTTGCCTTTATGAAGATCGAACAAGTTCGTTGATGGCCACGTGGCGTAGTGCAGTGCAGCAGGGAACCGCAACCTCAAGGTCAGGGTTCCGTGAAGAAAAGTTCATGCGTCGGCGGGAAAACAACACCAAAATGATTGAAGATTATCGAACCCAGTTCAAAATCAAGTTGTCGCCAAAATAAATGAACGAAGATGCCGATAAAGTACTCTTTCGATAAATTAAAGATGTAATTAGACCCCGTCTACAATTAAATGTCGAAAAGGGACAAAATGAAAGCACTAAATCCCCGATGTTACGAGAAAGCAAAAGTACGTGTTGATCAGCTGAACGTAAAACGGCGACTGGTGCTATGGGTGGAAAATCTGAGGAACGCCTAAGAGGGCCATCGCTGATTGGTAAAAACTTGTTTACCACTATTGTCATAATTGCCATTTCAGTACAATTAAATGTTTAACGCATATTATAATCGATTAAGACATGTTTTATAGGAAGTAATCATTTATAAAATACTAGAGAGCGATAGCGAATTTTCCTCTATCTTATAGCATGGTTACATAATCATTATACAAGTTCTGAAATTCATAATAAAAACGATTCTTTGTTCACTACAAACATTTGTCAAGTGTGGATTTTGCACCCTTTAACAAAATTGGGTGTTACTCACTCAAGCGTAATATATTGTGAGATTTTTTTGGTGTCAATTCATATAAGAGACCCCAAGCTTTTCACATGTATGAAAATTTACTAAAAATATTTTTTAATATTTAAATGGGGAGACTTTTTTTAACTGTCATTTTTAAACGGTTCTAAACTTCGTTCATACCAGCCAGGATAAATGCCAATTCTTGTCAAGTCTAAATTTTGCTCCCTTTCACAAAAGTAGATTTGATCATTAAGGCTCATTAACAAGTCAGATATTTTATGTGTTATTACATAGGAGAGACAATTTATGGAAAATATTCTGAAATATTGATTTGGGAAGACTTTTTCCAACTGTTAACTTTTTTGGGGGACGCTCTGTAGTGTCGTAATTTTTGGTAAATGTTTGTTCATTATCCACATTGCTTCTGACTCATATGGAGGGGCGATGGCTCAGTGGTAGAGCAGTGGTCTAGAAACTGGGAGAACCCGGGTTCGAAACCAAGTGGATGCGCTTGTGCCATTTGGTAAGGCATTAATCCTCATTACCAAGTCCCTCGGAGAGGATTTAAAGATGTCGGTCCCCTGGTTGCTTACTTACAAGCATGCACATGCTTGCTTAGCAGTCAGGTAACAGGCAAGAAGCAACCAACCATTTCAATGTCTTATCAAGATGGTGCTCCACAATGTTTGTTTGATAATCACAACACAATTGTTGGATTTTGTTTCTACCTCTGTCAGGTCAAGAAGAAGGAGATGTAAGACTGATGAATGGAGGAGGAGAGCTGTCTGGTTTTGTAGAGATCTATCACGACAGCCAATGGGGCAGGGTCTGCGATCAAGCATGGGACTTAGATAATGCGATCGTTACATGTGTACAACTAGGTTTGTATTTTACGTCCATACCTAAATTCAGCTTTTCCTCCTTTCTTACCTCTTTTTATTCAAACCCTGCCCTTACCCCACCCCCCCCCCCTCTCTCTCTCTCTCTCTCTCTCTCTCTCTCTTCACTCCTCAATGAGTTCCTTCGATGACCTTTTTCTTCGGATGAGCAGGGGGCAGCCCCCTTGTGTACCTCTATAGCTACGCCTATGCCTCTCTTTTCCAAGTTATCATCCTTTTCTTTATAGGGAGGCTTAACTGTTCAGGTTTCCCCTTAAAATACATTTGTTTGATTCCTAGACTCCATTGACAGTCCTTCATGATAAAATTGCTTATTAATTCATCTTACAACCGGAAACGCTTCCGAGGCCGGCCTTAAAGGGAAGTTTGAGCTCTGGGAAAGGTAAAAAAAATAATTTGTGAGCTTCTCATTCTTATTATGTTAGTTTGGAAGATTATCATAGTAGATGTGTCCCCTGAAAAGGATTACTCTTCAAATGCCCTCACATTCAAAATATGACAAGAAACAGCTGAAATGTTCGGGCTGAACATAATTTGTGTGTAGTCCCATATACACATTGCTGTGTGCAGTGCATGTGAATCTCAGCAGGATTGAGTCAATTTCTTATCATTTTGGTGATTCCAAAACCTTACAGCATACACCAATGTGCTTATGTGCTATATAATCAGCCCTTCCCAATTGCTTTGAGACAGTTCCTTTCGCATTTCAATCTCACGTCCAGAACTCAACTTTATCTTTAATCATATACATATTATTCTATATGGCTTCTTTGGTAAATGTTTGTCAATGTGCAACAGTAAGTAGTCAGTATAGGATTATTATTTCGACATACTTGCTACTCATTTGATTACAATCTTTTGTGTGGGTCAAGGAAGGTCGAAGTTAAAGGGTTTTTTTTTTTTTAAAGTTTTTTTATTGTGGTGACGTAATCACATATGTCTGAACTTACATAAGTTTGGTACATTCTAAGCCATTTTATTCTGGATAACTTTACTTTTCACCACTACTGGATAGCATAGATGGAATCATTTATTATCAGACTAAGTTGCTTTTGCGTTCATTATCACTTACATGTATATAACAATAGTATTTTCTATTTTCTGATAGGTCACAATGGTGCAGTGGAATCACCTACTATACCATCGGGAATAGTCCGTCCTGTAAGTGGCTTAGTCTGGTTAGGTAGAATAATGTGTGACGGGGATGAAATAATGGTACCTGTTGAAACCCGTTTGATGGACTGCACAGGTGGACAAACATGGCTTGGGACAACTAATCCGTGTCAGAGCGCATACGTTGAATGTGTACCCTTTGGTAAATCAATATTTTTTTGTTATGAATGCTTTATTGACATATACAAAAAAATGTGCATATTAGATCATGGCCCCATTACATAAGACTTACCATTAACGGTAACTTTGCCATCAATGGTAACTCCCATGGAAACCTTGCATTTGATTGGCTGTTGAGTGATGTTACCATGGTAGTTACCACTGATCGCAGAATTACTATTAATGGTAAGTTTTATGCAACGGGGCCCAGGTATATTCAATTAATATAAGGTGATATATTTATCAACATTGTAGGAGTATTTTTATGTAAGTATTTTACACATTGCGGGAATAATTACATTTCATATTATGCTGATTGGTCTCAAATAGAAAGAGAGAGAGTGTGTGTGTGTGTGTGTGAGAGAGAGAGAGAGAATAAGTAGATAAAAGGGAAAATAAATGGTACAAGCCTCACTATGATGTTAATTTGATTGTTGGGATTTATTGTATGTGGGTCGGGGTGATATACAATGCTGTAGTGTTTTTTCTATGTTCCAATTTAAAGACTATAACAATCACCTCCCAAAAAATATTTGCTCTGTATGGTAGATGTTCTTCTTCGCTATACTATATTCAAAATATGGGCTTCAGATATCTTTTTTTTTTTTTTTTTTTTTTTTTTTTTTTGTAAAGAGATATTGCAAGTTTAAGCACACTCTCAATAAACGTAAAAAGTGACTTGTAAGCACACAAGTCTGCGCACCCATACGCGTTCGCAAAGAATAGGGCCCTCGCGGAACCCAAATCAGAGCTCGGTTCCAGTCGCATGCTATCCTTTAATTCCTACATACTCCTTAACTGATGACCTAAGGATGCCAGGTAACGTTCTTTGAGGTTAAAGGGCAATCCAACCTTGGTAATAAGATGGTTTGTGTGAAAGCAGAAAAATAAGAAAAACAGGATGGTGAAAGTTTGAAAGAATTCGGACAAGGACTAAGAAAGTTATGGATGTTTGAAAAATGAGATCACTACATCTATGCGAATCTCAAACTGGCAATTTCAAGAGTCATTTGTGACATTTTTGTGGACAACTCTCCCATTTGTCGTGCACAAAAATATCATTAATTTGCGGTTATCTTCGAGGCGCTTTTACCCTCGGGGCAGTCCTCAAAATATATTGGAGATAGCTTGTTATAGGTCCTCATGAACGAAAAGATCCTACTGAGTAATGCAATTTTGAAAAAAAGTGACATTTTAGTCATTTTGTGTGTTATAGCAAATGGGGGAGTTGTCCACAGCTACATCACAGTGACATTGCCCATTCGGCCAATTTGAAATTCCCATATGCATAGTGATTACAACTTTTAAAAAGTCATAACTTTCTTATTGCTTGTCCGATTTCGTTCAAACTTTCACCTATCTGCTTCTCTGATTTTTCCTCTTTCCAGTTCAAAGCAACTTGCTATTAAGGTTGGATTTCCCTTTAATAATGTTACATTTTCAAGCTGTACAAAACCTATTTCTATGCAATTGGTACTCTTTAAATAGTTATGTCATTGCTGAGTTACAATGTGATTATGTTGATTCTATACGACCCTATGATCAAGCTCTTACTCGGAAAAAAACAAAACACGAATCGGTATAAATCTCCGACGACACGTACACCTTTCATGATTGTACTTAAGTGTTTTATTCCAATATTTTCTTGACAGCGAAAGGTTTTACAGGCTGTTTCTGGGATGAACAAGAGCGTATCTTGGGGGACTTTCAGTCTTGCTCAGATAACTCTCTTTGTCACGACTGTGATAGCTCAAATGCAGGTAAGCATTAATGGAAGTAAATAAGCCAATTCGAAATTAGTTCATGATACTAATGACCCTGAAATGACCCCCGATTAGCACGTCCACGTTCATTTGTTTTGGTGGACGCTCTACTTGTTTAACGTGCATTATTATCTAGTGCGTACAAAATGACAGCGTTTAAAGGCCAATTGTATACTCGGTACAAATGACCTTTATCTGCACATGCGCAAACTGCTATTACGAACTGGCTTATTGGTGAAATTTCAGTAAATATTGTACTCCTTACATTGTCTAAGGTAATATCAGCTATATCGCATTTAGAATTCGTGCCATGGTGTATGATAACTGAATGTGTGAAGTGGGACGTCCCCTTCCACAAACTGACGAACGAATAACCTAGTTTATTTCCTATTTGAGCTGAAAGTGTTGATTATATCAGTCACTGTATACCTGTAAGGGAGGTGTTGACCATCTAGGTACATTATGAAAGCACTGTATAATCGCAGTATATATCGTATATACAGATTATTGTCAGAGAAGATTGGGGGAAATGACAAGAAATTGATTAAGTAATATGTAGTTTGGAGTGAATCAAAATGAACTGCAGCAATGACAGCTCTACCCCCCCCCCCCCAACAAAAAAGAATAAATAAAATAAAATAAAATGTTTTTAAAAAATGGTTTTACGAAGCACTTTGTGAGTTTTGACCCCCGTTATGCGCTTTAAAATTAACCACTGCTGTAGCAGGGAAGTGTAACTAGTTACACTTCCCTGGCTGGAGGGTCGGTCTACCCTAACGTGGGTAAAAGGATAAGGTAGACTCACTAATATTTCTGGATTTCTTGCCATTGAATTAGGAACGAGAGTTATGGTTTAAAAGGGAAATTGCTCCCCCCCCCCCCTAAAACATAACTCTCGTCTCTAATTCGATGACGTAAAATCCCGAAATTATTTGGATGTAATTGTCCCATCTGCAACCGATATTCAGCGAGAGATCAATATTAGACAAAACGTGTCTACTCCTTTCTTTCCTGAAGGTTGTTTCAGGCGAGACATGACTATCGAATACTGCCTAGACCTGTGCTGTATGAGAGACTACGCGTATGCTGGTTTAGAATCGGCTAGTGAGTGTTTCTGCGGGAATGCCGGCTCAAATTACAACACGACAAGCCCTGGCCAGCTCCCGGATTCCCGATGTAACCAGCGATGTGCTGGAGAATCTGGGACCAAATGTGGAGGGGCGTTTGAGATTCAAATATATGACTGCAGTAAGTTTATGAGGATCATCTTTAAAGATGTCGAAAAGGGGAAAATACGCAGAATGATATTCTAATAGTACTATTTCGAGTAGATTAGCATCGCATCATTATTGCGGTGAGGAAAAGTGGCACTTCTCGTAAATTAAAAAAAAAGGTACCTGCCATATTTGAAAAGAGGCACTCCGTATGAGAGGTGAAAACGGGCACTTATAAGAAGGGGAAAAGGGCACGTATTGAAAGGAAAAGGGGGCACATTTCAACCATGAAAAGGGGCATTTGAAAAAGTGGGAGTACTGTACCCCCATGCAAGCGACCCTTAACCCGCGATCGCCGCTGCTGAAAATGGAGCTAGAATACGAAAACAGGGAAAGTGCCATTATGAGGAGAAAGACGAGAAGAAATATTTACAAAATGATTGAGACAATAAGTATTATCACATGTTGACAACATAATATACTAAAAATAATAACATTGATTTGTTCATGCTTTCTATCCAATTCCTAATAGGTGCTTGGACAGAACCTGGTAAGTGGCTCACATTCAATTACTTATTTCTACCATTTGTGAAATTTACATAGGCTATATATGCAAGCCATCTGGTCATACAGTCGCATTAGTGTATAGGGTTACACTACTTAATAGGGGCTTATGTGCATGTGCGGCGATTTCTTGTCACGGCCGGGGTGAGGAAGGAGACCAGCCTTTACCATTGATTGCTGGACAAAATTTTAAAAAATCCTGGGAACGCGTCCCCCCCCCCCCCCCCCCGGATCGTTGTCTGACCAAGTCTGATGCAATGGGCCAAAGTAAAAATAATACAATTCTACCCATTATTGTGCACACGAGGAAAAGATAGAACAGGCCTGTGGGTTTCAAATTTCCAATACAATATAATTATGCAGGCAAAAATGTATGTGATTGTCTGGGTAGGGGGCAAGGAGGTGGTGCGGATGTAGTAATTGGATCGTCCAACCCTCTTGTCCAGGGTTGACACTGTGACAGTTTGATGTTTTTGGCGACCTCATCATAAACCACTGCAAAGTCTCGCAATAACATAAATTAAATCATGCAAATGTGTAAGATATTTTGAGTGCATTTCGAAATAGATTCGTTTCAGGGCTCTTCATTTCATACCTAAAGTAGTGAAATTATTTATCTGCATTTCCCGATTGTTTCAGCTACTCGTTGTGAAGTGCCACCAGCACCTGAGAACGGAAGGGTAGACGGGGCGGCGAGAGTCTATGCTGTTGGTGATATAGTAACATTCTCTTGTAATACGGGTTATAGCATCGTCGGACAAGCAACGTCACTCACATGTGGCATCAACGGACTGTGGAACTCGAGCCCTCCCATGTGCCAACGTTAGTAGAGTACAAAATGAGGAACACAAGTTGGCACAATCAAAGAAGCATGATAGATAGAGAAATCTCGACATATGAATAGAAAGATGGGCTACTGATACACAAAAGGAAATAAGTTTATTTGAAAACGGTGCAAGACATGTATTTCGGCCAACGGTGATGGGGTGTTTTTGTTGTTGTTGTTGTTGTTGTTTTTGGGTTTTTTTACTGAATTGCAAACCGTGGTTTTCTACAAGACCGAGTTCGATCAACATTGCTCATTAGCGTTGTCAAACGAAACTGAGAAAAGGCATACTTCTAATCTTGAACCTTCTCAGACGAAAAACAAATCTCCATCACATAATGATAACGGTCAAATGTGGGCAATAATATCACGAATGCATTATCGTGTCAAAAGATATGGTGAGAGAAAAATATAATTATTGAGATAGTAAGAGAGAAAAAAAGAAACAGATCAAGAGTTGGAGGGAGGATGGATATGTGTATGTGTGTAGGTAAGATAGAGAGAAAGATATCAAGTACTTCCTTGAAGAAATAATTATAGATATAGAGGGCGGGGAGAAAGAGAGAGAGAGAGAAAGAGAAGGTGAAATAATGCAATTTCATAGATATATCATGTCTACATGTCCCTGAAATACATTCAAGTGAATTAGTAACTATGTAGAGGCTTGAGAAAATCTGAGCTGCCTGGCCTTACACGCTATCAGTGTATGTGATATGGTGTAAAAAATAAAGCCCAGGGGGAAAAAAAACGCATTTCAAAATCATCATATGCTTCACAAAAGGAAACATATACAAGTGACTGGAAATGCAAGACTCATTTTCCCCACAGACTGCAGTGTTAGACTAAAGCGTACCCCTGTACGGTTTCGTAAATGGCAGCATTCAGTCATAGATATCTTAATAATAACATTGTATATTTGAAAATCTTTCTATGCCTGGCTATTTATTTATCATTCTGAACATCCAGGGGCGGATCTAGCTTTTTTCCAAGGAGGGGGTTTGAGGGGCTGAGCTGGGTATTGCGAGGAAGCGTAGAGACCGAGCTCGAGCGAGCGAAGCGAGCGAGGGGGGAGGGTGTGGGAGGGGGGTATCCCCCCTCCCACAGTAGGGAGATTTTTCATTTTTAGGGTTGCTAGCTTGCGATTTTAAGGATACTTGCATGCTCTATTTTTTCTCTTTTTTGCCCAAATAAATGTTTACTTGGAAGCGAGCGAAGCGAGCGAGGGGGGAGGGTGTGGGAGGGGGGTATCCCCCCTCCCCTACAGTAGGGAGATTTTTCATTTTTAAGGTTGCTAGCTTGCGATTTTAAGCATACTTGCATGCTCTATTTTTTCTCTTTTTTGCCCAAATAAATGTTTACTCGGAAGCGAGCGAAGCGAGCGAGGGGGGAGGGTTTGGGAGGGGGGTATCCCCCCTCCCACAGTAGGGAGATTTTTCATTTTTAGGGTTGCTAGCTTGCGATTTTAAGGATACTTGCATGCTCTATTTTTTCTCTTTTTTGCCCAAATAAATATTTACTTGGAAGCGAGCGAAGCGAGCGAGGGGGGAGGGTGTGGGAGGGGGGTATCCCCCCTCCTACAGTAGGGAGATTTTTCATTTTTAGGGTTGCTAGCTTGCGATTTTAAGCATACTTGCATGCTCTATTTTTTCTCTTTTTTGCCCAAATAAATGTTTACTTGGCAGCCCAAGGGGGGGGGGGTTTAAACCCCCAAACCCCCCCCCCCCCCCGTAGATCCGCCACTGACATCATTATACAAGACAGATATAAAAATTCAACATTTTATTAAATCAAGCCTCCACAAAGTTACCGATTCTCTTTAATTTCGTTAACTTAATTTCCCTTGATGACGAAACTGCAAAAATAATTTGACAATAATTCCATTCACGCAAATTAAAACGTTCACTCTAAGTTGAAAGCACTGTCATTTTATGAAATAAAGAGTGTATCATTTCTTTTTTCAACAATCACCAGGAGTTGTATGTCCGCTGCTCACCGACTACCCGAATGCTATCTCAAGTACGACAGAGAGGGCATTTGAGACTGCCGTGACGTTTGAGTGTGAGGTGGGATACCGTCATGTGCGTAATGAGCCAGCCTTGTTGACGTGTAGTGGAGATGCTACTTGGACCGGCACTACACCACTGTGCAGAGGTAATCTTTACACTGTACTCAGTTCAATAGATCCCTAGCAGATTTAGGGGCAGAGGGGGGGGGGCACAACGGCTCGTGCCGCCCTCCCTTTAAAACCCTAGTTGAATGTGCCCCTTTAAATTTTCGAACGAAATTTATTATTAATAAACGAATTTATGACAATTTACTAAAGTTTATCAGGGATATTAAGGTGCCTTGTAGCTTCTTGGAGGTACCAAAGATTTAAGTGTTCTCTTAATAACGTAATGAAGCCGACAATGACAGGGCCCTATTATTTTCCTTTGAAATATTCTGGGCCAGGCGAGGCCTACACTATACAGCAATTATGGCGTCATATATTTACTCCCTGTTTTCTATTGTGTTTAATTTGATATCATCTAAATAGTTTAATGGGGTTTATTCAATCTTTACCACATTTTCTCCACCCTGTTGTACTTTTTTTTTTAATCATCATTGCATGCATTATTATTTCAAATTTCTATTTGAAATTTTGAAAATTGATGGCCTTATTTTTTTTTTTACACCTGCCATACATACAGACGAAAATGATTGCAATGTTCTACCGGCCTATCCTAATACAACACCAAGTGTAGTAGATGGGACTGCAGTAGGAACCACAATAACGTTTACATGTAGTTCAGGATATACACTTGGAAACAATGAAACCATGGTTAAGACATGCACCCAGCCACGGACATGGATAGGCCAGGATCCTGTTTGTCAAGGTTAGTTTTTAATTTGGGTTTAAGGTTAATCAGGTAGACAGGTAAATCAACTCTAGATCTTTGTAGGGTTGCACTCTCTCTCCAAGGAGGTACTTGCCTGGTACCTTCCTGCTCTCACATACTTTACCCTTATGAGTGCACATTTACACCTCTTGACGTTTATGTTGCACCTTACTTCAAATTTCGTTCTTTAAAGGGAAGGTTGAGTTCTGGAAAAGGTGAAAAAATAATTGTTGAACTTTCTCATTGCTTTTATGTGAGTTTGGAAAAACATCATAGTAGAAATGTCCCCTGAAAAGAATTGCTATTCAAATGCTCTTATATTCGAAATATGACAAGAAACAGCTGGAATTTTCGGCTCGAACATGTGTATGTAGACCCATTTACACATTTCTATGTGCAGTGAATGTGAATCTCAGCAAGATAGAGACAATTTCTTCTCATTTGGGTGATTCCAAAACGTTACAGCAGGGGCGGATCCAGGATTTCGTATAAGGGGGGGGGGGGTGCACACAAATGCAGGATTGTCAACTTTGGGAAACTGCTTGGAGGGAGACCCATATTTTTTTGGTCTCTCGCCAGCCCTCCAAAAGTCGCTCAGTGGGGGGGGGGGGGGTAATGGGGTCCAGTTCCCCTCCATAATTCTCTGACAAGCAAAAAAAAAAAAAAAAAAAAAAAAGGTTTTCTGCTCGAAAAGGGGGGGGGGGGGCACATTGCATTGTTTTCCCTCAAAAGGGGGGGGGCACGGGCCGGGATAGCCCCCCCCCCTGAATCCGCCACTGCGTTACAGCATACACTAATTCTTATGTACTATACAATAACCTTTCCCAACTGATTCGAGACAGTTTCTTTTGCAATGTTATCACATGACCAGAACTCAACTTATCTTTAAAATGTTTACATTTGCATCCTGTTTTAGGCCTGTTGCTACGTTATGATTGAGGTGCGAATTTACACTTTAGGGTCTAATAATGAAATCTAATCCAAACCACAAAGTAATTGGTTCAACGTAAATTGAGAACGTGGAGCCAATCAACTCGAAAGAAAGAGAGAAAACAAAATAGTTGGTCAGGTTTACATTTATTTTAAAAGCCTATGCCAGTGCATTGTTTTCATTGTATCATGCTATAATGTATTTCATCTATCTAATGATTGGTTGCAGTGTGCTATGTTTCTTGAGTTTTACAAGGCGATTATTTTTACTGTTTATATTATGTCATATTTAAATGTTATTATGTTATTATATACTAATTACTATAATAATATTATTTCACACCAAACTGTATTATATAATATTATATTATAATTATTATATTTCTTATACACTATTATGTCATTAAATTATTATTATAATTTTATAGATATAGATGAATGCGTGGTAGAGAGTCCGTGCCAGAACAGTGGTAGGTGTAGTAATACCGATGGGGATTATTCTTGCATCTGTACATCAGGACATACAGGCAAGGATTGCGAATTTGCCGATGGTAAGTTTTAACCGATCCACACACAAAACAATGCTTTACAGGCCATTATGACTAGTATTGGAAAGCAAAACGATGATAAGTATATAGGTCTCAACGATGTTCACATTTATGAAACATTAAAACATTCTAGGAAGCATACATTTGAAATAAAATTTCATATTGAATTATCTGCTATTTATTACGACTGCCCTTCTTCAGAAAAAGCAAGTCTGTAACCGTTGAGAATTTTGAATATTCTTTCCATATATCATCTGAAATTATGAAAACCAGGTGTATCATAATTTCCATCAGTTTCTATTCGACGGGTACATGGAACTGAATCACCAACACTATAACGAGTCAAGAAGAATGTCAAGCTTCCACAAAAAAAATACAAAATATTCCATGGTCATATTCATAACTTTGAAATTGAGGAGTTAACTATATAGATTTGATCTTTAGTGTGAAAATATTAAAAGTGAACAGTCCTGTAAATATTAAATACTCTAGATAGCATACAGAATCAACAACTGAAAAAGTATAAGTGGCATAATTTTTATTTAACAATTATTTAACAATTTCATTTTGGTTTCATGAATGTAAGAAGCATAGTTTGTATACATTAACTTTCCCTGAAACAGATTCAATCCATTTTCTCCGTACCGAGCCAGCAATTTAGGAATGTTCTTTTACCATTACGCTATTTCCTTTGAATCACAATAGACTATCTTGCTCCACATGCATGGACTGATGATAAAATATCTATAATAACGTTTATAAAAATACATGACGTACCACAATTTTTATTTTACTGCTCAGTCCAGCCAACCACATCATCAGGCAACGGTAAGTAATTGTTCACTTCATAAATTCAATGCATTCAAAAATTGCATCTTCTAACAGCAAAACCCCTTTTTCATAAAGCGTCTTTGAGGGGAAAGGAAAAAATATATGTATGTATGTAGGCTGTAGCTATATTTGTGTTGAAGATTATTATTGGGTCACACTGTATTGAAGATTTTCTCTTGATCTTAATAGGTATTATGATACAGTGGGGAAAAAAATCGCAAGACGCATGTAATGATTATTTATATATCTTTGTTATCGTCTACTTGGGAAATTATTTTGGCCTATATTTCCTGTTTCTAGCTCTTCATGTTTATTGTTTTTTATCTACGCCCTATTTCTTCGTTGTCCCCCCCCCCTCCATTTTAGTTATTTATTGGTGTATGTTTGGGGTGGTGACCGCCCCCATCACTGCTGTTGGCTATATACCATGTATACGTACCAGGATAATTAATTCATTGTATTTTTTTTTCATCTAACTCGTTGCACTAAGCTCAATTCAACCTGGTATTGTATAAATTATTCCGATTACAATACCGCAATATATAAACACAACAGAAAAAAAGTAACTCCCCCTTAATCGAAATGGCGTATAACTTTTTAACGAAAAGGTTTTGAGCAAAATAACTTGGCAGGACTGTTTCTACACTTATTGACGAGACGAGATTGATCCATTGAGTCATGCATGAGTGAGCAAACATTAAAGGCAAAATTGTCACTTTTCAAAAGTCACAAGGGTTATTTTGGGGATTCTGTGAAACGAGATTCTAGCGAATTCGGTTTCTGGTGCATATTCATGTGTTGTTATACTATTAATACATGGTTGGGAGTGCGTTAGTGCGATCTGGCAACACAAAGGTTTTTATCGTGGTGTACTAACGCACGAGGCGTAGCCGAGTGTGTTAGACACCACGATAAAAACCTGCGTGTTGCTGGATGGCACTAACGCACGAACTCACAACCATGTATTAAAAGTTTTATAAAACGGGTCTACAGTCTTAGTGTTGTCTTAGGTCTTAGTGTTTGATCCGGATTAGCCGTGCGTTAGTCCCGTCGCCGTGGTGTTATTTCACCAATCAGGATGGCTACATTCTTGAACCCGTTTTATAATGTTGTTTATCATCCATCGCTTGACCCCCTTACACCTATCCTGACACTTTTCTCATTATTATGGTTGGGTGAGCACACTTTATATAAAAATTCAACCCTCCTGAATTTGAAATTGCAAAATCCTTTCAGCTTATTGAAAAAAAATAACTCCAGATCTTTGTACCAAAATGTATCATTACATGTTATGTGAACATGGGAGGCTGTCATCGTGTCGTGGTTGAGCGAGCACACTTTAAAAATCGCGCAAGAAATGCTAAAATATACTGTTAATACAGCATTAAAAAATGACCCTTGTGACTTTTGAAAAGTGACAATTTTGCTTTAATGTTTGCCCACTTTTATGCATGACTAGATGGATCAATCTCATTTTTACGGGGAAGTTAGTCATTAAGTGTAAGAACACTCACACTTGCCAAGTTATTTTGCTCACGACCTTTTCGTTAAGAAGTTACGCCAATTTGATTAGGGGGCAGTTACTTTTTTTGCTGTGTTTATATTGATAGGCATATGTGCAATCAAGTGGATTAATAATGAAAATTTGTCTTCTTTCCGCATGGTTTCCGCATGGTTTCCTTCCTTAATACAGGAACCGGCACAGGAACCGTAGGTAAGTCCAGCTACGTTCATATGAACACTGTATACTGAAATTAATTAGGTATGCCCCAAACATAATGTCTTTGAGAGTATTATGAAAAGTATTGTTTGAAGCTCTGTATGTAGCTTGAACATAGGCCTAGACCATTTTAAACATCCACCGATTATTATTTAAAGAGCTTTCCATTTTCTTTTTTAAAAAATAAAGATACGTAGAAAACAAAATTTCGCTCATTCTAAAAAAAAAAAAAAAAAAAAAAAAAAGATGTCCTAGATGTAGACCACTACACGTAGGAAAAACGGGGTTCACTCGCTATTCATAAGGACTGCTATTCATAGAAAACCGCTATTCATTTAACACGCGTTATGAATAGCGGTCCTTATGAATAATTGTGAATAATGTCCTTATGAACGGAAGTCCTTATGAATAGCGAGGTAATTTGTCTATGGTTTGCTCGCCATGTAGAAGGACCGCTATTCATTTGGTCACGAGTTATTGATAGCGGTCCTTAATATGAATAAGTGGTCCTTATGAATAGCGGTCCTTATGACTAACGAGGTTACCCCGGAAAAACGATCTTAAACACATTGCCTACTGGAACCGGTGGTCCCTGTATTAAGCCTATGGAAATTTGAGAATTCAGTAGACAATGGGTTAAGATCACTTTTCCTACATTATACATGTTGGTGTCTACCTCTTGGACATTTTTTTTTTTTTTTTTTTTTTTTTTTAGAATGAGCGAAATTTTGTTTTGTACGTATTCTTTATTTTCAATAAGTGGAAAGCTCTTGAAATAATGATCGGTGGATGTTTTAAATTGTTGAAGACTATGATGAGAGGCAAACTGAAAATATATTTGTTTACTTTGAGCTAATAAGAATAATTCATGTTGGTTTCTTGTGGGGGTCAAACTACCATGATATCATTTCAATTCTGTCGATTAATCTTATTGGTACAGTCTCCGTATTATAGATGATATAAGTAGTTTGTTTTCTCATCACAGTGGTATAATACGGAGACTGTAAAGATACTGGTTGTCGTCGAAAGAATGTCGATACCGCAGTGTTGTTGTTGTTTGGTTCCTTGTGGGGTTTTTTTGTTTTGTTTTGTTTTGTGGTTTTTTTTGGGGGTGGTTGTTGTTTTTTGTTTTATTTGTTGTTGTTATTGTTGTTTTGTTTTGTTTTGTTTTGTTGTTGTTTTTTTTGGGGGGGTGGGGTAAGGAAACATATGCGCATTACCTTCACACAACAGTAGTACTTTTCTTAAAGATGTTTGGTTCTATTGACTTTACTGTTTGTTTCTAGGTGCCGAAGAAAGTGGATTTCCTACGTATGCTTGGGTCACTATTCTCATTGTGTGCGTCGTTATTCTTCTTATATTCATCGCTTGGCTCATCATATTCAGAAGGTAAGCATGAGAAACATATACATCATCCTTACAGAATATAAGAATTAGAATTATCTGATAGACATGATAGAGTTGCATAGCCATCGGCCATGGTGGATACTTATTTTTAAAATAATCCATTATTCTCTTCAAACGGACGTCACATTGAGCTCACTACATAACTCAACTCAAAGTGAATGGAATTATGGCTGTGTCTCTTTTGACATCTACCAGTATTGTCATGTCATTGCATTTGTCTCCGATGTTGAAATATCATCTTTACCTGTCCAACTACCCAAAGGAGTTATATGCTTGAGTTATCAGTACAAAATTTCTGTCGTACTTGATCATGGATATGATAAAAATGATAATGATGATAATAATATTTACATAGCGCGCTTACTGACTTCTAGGGTTTGTTGAAATTATCTACACAATAACTTTTGGCCATGCACCCGTTGTTCAGTATTCAGCAAAGTTTTCCGTGAAGCTTGATCCTATACCCCATTTCCTAATTTCTGGCATCACTGAAAAGTCTGAAATTCACCTTCTAAGCCTATTTGTCGCGGTAATGAATGGTACTTGTCACATAATGTAGGATTTCTATTTTCTTAACACGATGATCAGCATGATTAGTATTCTCTTTGATTTATTGTAGAATGCATGAATCATTTGTTATTGTATTTGATTATTTTTAACAGTCGGCGCAAATCTAAACAGAGATCAGACCCTAGATTGCTGCCCAACAGAACAGCAGCCGTGTCACCCCGCCAGTACAACGATGCCTACCAGAATGGCCAACAACCCAGATACGGCGGCGGCATCAAACCCAGCAACAAGCATTCAGGGGAATATGAAAACAACGCCTACACGGACTCCTTACCTGCCTTTAGCAGTGCCACTCAAGACCGAACACCCTCATCTCATCAGCGAGTCACGGTTCCTCCTGGTCCTTCTATTGGTACGTTGCTATCGTTACCACATAATGGTCGTAGAAACAAGTACCACAGTGTCGGGTTAAAGTCACGGTATTAAAGCTCGTGTACAGTTTCGGTAGCAACAAGGAAATTGGAAAAAACGTGTTAAATATAATTTCATGTTGTTCTCCTTGCATAATAAGATATATGTACGAGATCCTTTGGTATTCCATTCATGATTACCGGTTAATTTTTAATAGTGTTAATATCTTTGAGGAACGCTAATTAACGGCTTTACACCCTAAGCTAGGACCCTTCCGCCCCGACGGCTCAAAGAAATCTTGAGGAAAATTTTGAGGGCTAACCAAAACTGTGTATTACAGGTAAAACGGGCAATGGGGAAACTCTACCAAACCAACAACTTTTGTTCTTGTCGTGAAATGATATTGTGGTGTATCATAATTTATTGCCAATGATTTACCTTACTGGTATGAAAATGCCACAACAGTATAACATGATTTTTTTTTTTTTTTTTTTTTTTTGTTTTGTTTTGTTTTGTTTTTTGTTTTGTTTTTTTGTTTTTTTGTTTGTTTTTTTGTGTTTTTTTTTTTGGGGGGTGGGTTTGTTTGTTTGTTTTTCCCCCCTTTCTTTCTGACCATAGCCTAAAATGGTCCAAACGAACAGAAACCACGTAATATTGGGAAAAGGGTAAAACTGAACGCATTCCACCGACAAAGAAAAGTTGCGCGAACTATTAATGCTTATACTATGAATCTGTCTTTTAGCAGTTATTACGTTATTCATCTTATTTTGCATTGTATTTTATTTATTTTCCAATCACGATGATATAAAAATGAAACATTACAGACAAAATAGAATTATAACATCGGAATATTGTGAATTGGCTGGATGGCCCACTCAGCTATGTCAATATTTATACGTTCAGGAGCTGGCATTGCAAGAAACGTTGATAGATTACCAGAGAACACTCAGCATCGGGACCGGAGTGCCTTCCAACCTCCCCGTGATCGACAGAGAACAGCTGCTAAACCACTCGTCGTGCTCGCACAGACGGCAGCATCACCCCAGTCATCAACCGCTTCCACACCGAGATCAACCAGACGCGCCCCTCTACCACTGACGTCTTCGGTCCCCAGTGGAAACTCTCCACCATCAGGTACTAACCTCGCCAGACCTGTTGCACGCAATCCTTCCACAGTATCTTCTAATGCTCGTCCCATTGCCCGCAACCCTTCCGCAGTGTCTTCTGCCGCTCGACCTGTTGCCAGCAATACTTCGGCTGTACCTGCTGCAGCCCGGCCAGCTGTACTTAGCCCTTCTAATGTACCAACCGAATCGCGACCAGTTGGTCGTAGCCCTTCTGCTGTATCAGTTGCTGCTCGACCGGTTGCTCGTAATCCTTCAACTTTGTCCACTTCGAATAGGCCTGAGGCCATTGGACCCACTGAGGTAACCACTACCAGGCCTCCTTAATTATACAAATTTTCCCCACGGTGCTTTTGTAGCGGTACAGTGCTAAAGTAAGCACAACTTGTCTTCCTTCTAATGTATTCAGTGTCTCGCGATAGAGCTGTGCGTTCTTTTTGTATAGACGAATGATCCTATCAAACTAGTTTTAAAATTCTTGATGCCATGATTTGATTTCATAATGTACTTTGATTTTTTTTTTTATGAATATAACTTTCTCCACATCAAACAGACACGTTCCCATAATGTTCACAAAGTTCCGGAGAAAGCTCAGTTTTTTTTTTTTTTTTTTTTTTTTTTCATCTCCCAATAACCGGCTGTGTTTTCTTCGTTACTATCATTAACATTATTAAAATATGTATCAAATTCTACCTCGAAATCAAAGTTGAACAGCAGATTTTTACAATATGAACAAACGTTCTCTTCTTTTCCTTTCTTTTTTCAAACTAGAACACCAGTCCTCGCACGGTGCCTCCAGTAGTGAGACCCATCACCCCTAGTCCATCAACCGATTCATCTGTAGAGGAGTCTCCTGTACACATTGTGCCGGTATCACCGATTTCTCCATCTCCAACTAAACCAGTCAGGCGATTCCCATCAAACATAGAGGCACCTCCTCCAGTATCAGTCAGACCAGTGCAGCCGCCGCCTACTACCAGTATCCAAATAGCACCGCCTGCTATCAGTACCCCTGCTTCTCCGCCTCCTATATATACCAGTACCCCTACATCACCGCCTATTGCCCGTACCCCTAAATCACCACCTCCTGTTGCGCCCAAACCATCTCCAAACGCAATCAGGGTACTTCCGCCAAAAACAGCTCGAGCTGTACCACGACCAACGCCCAAAGTTCTACCCGCTACACACCTTAATCCCAACCATTCTACAGACGATGATGATGTCGAAACAAGGGAATCAAGGCTGCCTTCAGAGAAACAGTACCAACCAAGTGCTCTCTCTCCTCCGAGATCGCACAAGAGGACACCGTCTTTTAATGAAAATATGGACAGTGAATTGCAGAGGGCTCTGATGAACAGGAGAAGGTTTTCCACATCGGATGAAGATAGTTTGGATGATTCGAGGGGTCCATTGCTATCTTCTTCTTCTGGACTTCGTCCTGGGCCTTCGACAGGACAACTCGCGCCACCCAGACCCCAACCGGGTCGTTCGGGAAAACAGCCTACTGCGGGAGAGCTAGCAGGGGCACCTCTTGGAGATTCACCAAGATCCGCATCTCCTGTTGACTCTTTAGACGGACAAGGTGATGGGCAGAAAGGAGAAGGGAAAGGAGAAGAGAAGAAAGATAAGGATATGTTAGATGAATTCTTTGATGGCGTGAAAGAAAAGTTTGACGATTGCACGGTTTCATAAAATATGTACAGTGTACTACGAGTAATCTTATATATATATTCACTATGTCAATATCATTTTTCTTGTATGCATGTTTATTGTTAAAAAAAGAGTTGCTTTTGTTTCTGTTTATGTTTTTAAGAATTTTGTCCTATTTGATAAAAATCCTCTCGCTGTGGTACAAAACTCTGTATGAAGCAGTTTTAAGGGGGATTACCACTTCAAGGGAACTTCACTTGAATAAGAGCAGAAAATCAGAGGAGAATAGAGAAAGTTCGAGAAAAATCTAATAAGAAAGTTATCCTGGTTATAGATGTTTAAAATGTGAGATCATAAATGATATGGGGAATATCCTATTGGTAGTGCGGTTATTATATGTGATATCATACATGGAGAACTCTTTCATTTGGTGTACACGTACAAAAAATGATCCAAAATACTCACTTTGTTCAGTTTAATGATAGAACAGATATTTTGTCCATGAAACTTTATGGGTAACAAATTTGTACATGTCCTCAGACAAAAAAAAGTCTGTTACCCCATTAGAGATGAGGAAAGTGATAATTTGAGTAATTTGTACCACCCCCACTCCCCCCCCCCCCCCCTTGGGTAACTTATCCATGTACGACATCACACTTCATAACCACTTTGCCAGTGCAAGGATCTCCATATAATTAGTGATTTCAACTTTCATAAATGCATAACTACTGTACACTTTACTCTTTATCTCCAACCCTCACTAATGTGTTTCTCTGAGTTTCTGCTTTCATCCATGGAACATTTCGCTGGGCATGCTCGGAGTTGTTTCTGTGCTAGTCTTACTGCCAAAAATAAAACAATAGTTCATAATGGTTGGCAAGTAAGACTAGCACATAAACAAACTCCGAGTGAAATATTTCTTGCAAACGTCAAACTTCAAGATGTGAATATTGTAAAAAACATATCCTTTAATTTGGAATTTTATTTGAGTTTACTTTATTGATATGAGAAATATTACTGTAAAGGATCAATATAATTAGTTTACTTTAGATTACTAGAATGCTTTAATGTGTAGTATTGCAATAACAGTATTGTTATCATTGATGTATGTACTAAGGTTAGACCTAAAATAATATTATGTGCTTCTGTCTTGTATACCAACTTTAGCATGTTTATATCTTGTATTTTGATTTGCAGTATAGATAGATATACACTTTATCAACAGTTGAGTTTGTCGCTTTATCTGAAAATATTCTTCAGTTACTGAAGTCGATGTTAGTATTGAGGCAAATTTGCTATCCATATTGGTTGTAAGAACCCAAGACCCTTTTCATGCTCCCTTTTTCATGAATTAAAAATGTTATTAAATGTTTTATGTTTGATTACAAAGTAACGAGAAGATGCCATACTAATGAACAATAATTATTTAGGAGTTTTTTGTAATTTCATACATACTGAAAATGGCTTTCGTTGATATTGATTCAACGTTCATCATCATTTAGCTAAAACATCAATAAAGGATCAGACAAACAATCTTCTTTTGTTTGTATTATGGAAAACCGTTGGCAACATTTTGATTCTACATAATGAGAAGAGAAAACAGTCTTAACAATGGTTCAAGATATGGTCAAACATATATCGATTTTTCTTAAGTGAAAAAGAGAAGAAATTAAATTTGACAAATAATCGATTTGAAACAAACAAAACGAAAATCCATAAAGAAATATATTGTCTCCTGCATAAAATAGTCCTTAAACTTTCGTTTTTAGGCTTCTCGTTTTCCAACTGTATTGATTAAATGTAGATTTGAAAGTATAAAAAAGTAATAAGCCGCAAATCAATATATAATTGTTTTGTTATTGGCAGTGCTTCACATCGATTTGTAAATAGGTCTGTGTGTTTCAGCATAAATGATATAATTTCCATTTAAAGATAAGGTTGATTGCTAGTTATGTGATTACAATGTGAAAGAACTGTCTGTAAGCAATTGGAAAAGGTTGATCATGTCTTCATTTTGGAATCATCAAAATGATAATAAATTTACCTAATCTGGTTGAAAAACACATGCACTGCACACATAAATGGGCAAACGGGACTGAACACAAACGTGACATGAATGTTCGGCCGAAACACTTCAGCTATTCCACGTCATGTTTCGAATATGAAGGCATTTGTCAATGTTTACTTGGTTGTAATTTACTTGGTTGTTGAAGACGTCAAAGAATTCCTGGAAAGTATTCAACGTTGATAATAAAATCATACACACAACGCTTGGACATGCATTTGATAAAAATACTTCTTCGATTCTATGACTTTTTAAATTTTGTATAATCACTATTATTAGGATTTTACAAGGACAAGACACGAGTCGCACTATAGGCATATCATATGACTACTCTACTTTAAATGCAGAGTCGGAGCAGATCATCTGAATAATTATAATGTACTTGTAGGATGCAATAAATCATGATCATATACAACTTCTTAGAAAACCAGCGACAAATGATCATCTCATTACTTTAATAACCATAACCAGATAAATTATGTTTAGCGAAACGACAGTCCTTGACAAAATTGGAAACGTGCGCAGAGCAGCCTCAACTCCATGTTTGCATGGCTATATAGAAATGAAATTAGAGATGGTGGTTGTTATGGAAACAGAAGTTACTTCAGAAAAATGATCGTTTGATATGAATAATTAAAACGAAATACTTGATATTATTGGCAGATAAATTATGTTTAGCGAAACGACAATCCTTTACAAAATTGGAAACGTGCGCAGAGCAGCCTCAACTCCATGTTTGCATGGCTATATAGAAATGAAATTAGAGATATGGTTGTTATGGAAACGGAAGTCACTTCAGCAAAGTGATCGTTTGATATGAATAATTAAAACGAAATACTTGATATTATTGGCAGTCTGTTCATACGAGTAACAAAAAGAAGAAAATGAAACCTTTTATTCCAATGTTGCACATCGTTCTTGTATTCAAATGGATGTCGTGGTTTGTTCATATAATTGCTTTCTCGCTCACATGCAAAGAAAAATAATGTATGGGCTAACATTTGGGCGGTATCAACGCTTTGACTACTGTTTACTATTAGTGTATTTAAATAGAAACAATTATCATTATTATTGTTATAATAATTATTATTATCATTATTAATTATATATAGATATATAATTAAATATATATATAATTATATATTATTATTATTATTATTATTATATATAAAATATATATTTGTATATACACTGTAAAAAAATGCCGTTTTTTCACGGGAATTTCCTTGCAGTCAGGATGCCGGGAATGCCCGTTTTTCGACAGTTTTTTAAAACCGGAAATCAGCATATATTTACATTAAAATTATGTAAATTTACAATACAATTATGTAAATATATGCTGATTTCCGGTAAACTAAGAAACTTGCTGTTGTTTTACAAGAAAAGACTGTAAAATTGAAATAAAGGCAATAACTTGTAATTTCAAGGGCTAAAAAACCTGTAGTTTTCCAGTTATTTTTTACAGTGTATAAAACCGAAACAGGGGAACAGTAATTACTACTAGCCCAACTAATATGTCGGTTACTCACGTTACATAATATGAACATGCAGAAATTGCAAAAAGGTCTTAAATGAAAAATGTGCTAATATGAGGCTTCCTTCAAATATGATTTTACCCTTTTCAAAGAACCATGCTAGGGAGAACTCCACTGGGTAACAACTGAAAATTATTGGACCCATCATTTTGTGCAGATTTCACAGGAATAATGGTTACTCACGTTACGATTACTCACGTCACATTTTGTTCATGAGATAGTAGGAGCTTTGTTTCATTCTAACTTGCATGACTTAGGCTCTTGTTTGTGTTTTTTAATGCAAATGTTCAGTGGGCCTTTTAAATTTAATTTTTATTTTAAAAATATATAAATGCTTGAAGAGCCCGAGTTCTGACCACCTGATCTTGTATGGCAAATATAAAGCCCTCCGTTTCACATTTAAGACCAGCAGACTTCAATCATTTATGGGTGTCCTTTCGGTCGACATACTGTCGATATGATTGTTTCTCATGATGGCCTTGGAGATGTTTTGCGGCTTTTGCCTGTAATCTTTCTTGTAGTTCTCATTCCAAAGAGCATTTCAATTTGCCTCTCTCTATCTCACCATACGGTAGTGTCATCTGATGTTTTTAAAAGAATCTTTGAGGCTTGTTGACTGGAGGAGCAGATAGCTTGAAATTTTTTTTTTTCTTTCACCCATTAACAGGTGGATTTATTTCAACAAAAATCTCACTTTACAAATCATGTTTACAAAACAATTAAAAATACATTTCCAAAATAGCAGGCAAATTATACATTTCTTTCTTCCCTTTTTTCAGAAGGGCATTATTAATATGTATTCTTAATTTCAATTCCTTCAAAAAAGTAAACCACAGTCTTTTTTTCCTTTCTTCTTTACCATATTCGTTTCTCAAAATTAACATTTTATAAATACTCCAAAGAGCAACAGTAATAATATCATCGATCTGTTTTTCTTTGTAATTTTTAAACAAAATGTTAATATCAAAACAAAGGTCTACTTTATATATCCTTTTAACCATAATGAATAAATTTTAAAAGAAAGACATATTTAATCTACAATACAAAAAAGCATGAGTTAAATCTTCCTTGGTATTACAAACTTCACATATATCAGTTACTCAGTTGCCATAAAAACAACCTTCTCTTAGTATACAGCATTTATACAGCATTTTTAAGTTGAATTGTTTCAGTTTGTTTTCTTTTATATTTTTCAAATTTCTCTGGAAGACATTTTTCCAGTTTATAAGATTATTAATTAAGTTCACCCAATATGTTGGACCATCGTTGATTCTTTCATCTGTTAGTAAGATGTGATAAAATAATTTACTGGAACAGAACTTAAGTTGTTTTTCTTTTTCACGCAATAATATTTTTGGAATGTCCAACGTACTGGCATCTTTTAAATTATTCATCCACACTTTCGGTATCGCCCTTTGTAGTTTAGAATAATCAAACAGGGCTTTCGCTTTTGTTTTCTCGGATTGAAAGTTTTCTTTCAATTTTGTGAGAGATACAAATTTTCCTTCAATGCAAATGTCCTTTAGAAAAATTATTGTACTAGCGTACCAATCTCTATAGAAAAGTGGTTGATTATCATAAACAATATATTTGTTATACCATAAAATATGTGTATTTGAATACAAATCATCCTTTTTGATAAATTCTTTTAAATGTGACCATGCTTGTATCATTGCAACATAAAATCTGGGCAATCTGTAAACAAACCATTTTTCTATCATAAAATTATCCATAGTACAGTTTAGAATAAGTCTGAAACCTCCAAGTGTTTCAAAGTACAATAAAGCAAATTCCTTCCAATAACCACATGTGTCGTCAAAAATTCTGGCCAGCCATTTCAATCTGAAACTTTGTATTAATTTCTGAATGTTAATCATTCTTATACCACCATCCTCATAATCCTTTACAATTGTTGCTCGTTTTACTTTGTCAACTTCTGAGTTCCATAAAAAGTGGTAAATTATCTTTTCCAGTTTTTTCACTACATAATTAGAAACTGGGCAAAACATAATTAAGTGAACTATTTGACTTATGAGTAGAGTCTTAATAATAAGGACTCTTCCTACAATTGTAAGATTTCTTTTCCTCCAATTGTCTACGATTCTCTGTATCTTTCCCAATTCAATTTCACAACCTTATCTAAGTCGTGGTCTATATGGACTCCTAAATATTTAATACAGCCTTTTGTCCAGTGTAAACCATATTTTTCATAGTTCCAATAATTTTTTGTAGAACCTAACCATTTCAGCATTGTTTTGTCTTTATTAACCACTGGACCAGCCACATTTCCAAATTTATCTAATTCATCCAGAATATATTTCATAGAAGACTTCTCTCTCAAAAACACAGACGTATCGTCTGCATATTGCAAGATTTTTAATTCTTTTCTGTCGTTATTGCCAAATAGAACCCCTTTGATTTTGTTATTTTTTCTTATTCTTTCTGCTAAAATTTCTACAACTAAGATAAACAACATGGCCGACAGAGGGCAGCCTTGCCTTATACCTCTACTGATCTGAAATGTTTTTGTTCTCCAACCATTAATTAGTATAGAACTCTTCACTTTTTCATACATCAATTTAACCCAACATCGGAAGTCTTCATCGAAATCAAAATTACGCAAACAATGTTCAATAAAATCAAATTCAACAGTGTCGAATGCCTTCCGAAAATCGACCAGCATTAACGCACCTTCTAAATTATACTTTTTCATGTAATCAAAAACATCTTGGGTGAGTCTAATATTAAAACCGCTCATTCTGTTTTTTATATAACCAACCTGATTATCATGAATGAGTTTTGGTAACACTTTATGTAATCTATTTGCTAAGGCAGCAGCCATTATTTTGTAATCATAATTTAACAAGGTAATTGGCCTCCAATTATTTAAATCTTCCGTCTCTCCTTTTTTGTGGATTAACGTGATAATTCCTAATCGTTGCGTTTTGGACATAACCTTGTTACTAAAATTTTCATTTAGCGCATTAACCAACATAAACTCAATATCGTTCCAAAACTCTTGATGAAATTCGACGGATAGACCGTCTCCTCCCGGAGCCTTATTCTTGCTCATTTTAAAAACAGCTTCCCGACATTCCGAATATGTTAATAACCCTTCACACAATTCTTTATCTGATTCATTTAACTTATTCACAGTAGAACTTTCAAAATATCTTTCGATATCTTCTTTTTGCACCTGTTTACTTGCATATAGCTTTTCGTAAAAAGAAACAACCTCATTTAGTATCTGTGCTCTTTTCGTAATAATCTTATTACCTTTTCGGAGTCTGGTAATATTTCTCTTCTGGGCGTTTTTCTTTTCTAGTCTCATAAAATACCTTGTATTTTTTTCGCCCTTCTCCAACCATTTGACTCTAGATCGTACACTTTCTCCTTTGCATTCTCTTTTATACAATTCGTCTAGAACACTTTCAATACGTAAGTAATCTTTTTTAGTCACATCATCAATATAGCTTTGTTCATCGATTTTTCTAGTTATGTTAGCAAATCTTTCTTCTAAAATTCTCTTTAATTCTTTTGCTTTACACTTCTTTCTAGCACAGTATTTTTGTGTAAATTCACGAAATATAATCTTTGTAAGTTCCCATCTTTCACAGAAACTAAGATTCATCCTTTCGATGCTTCTAATGATTTGTCTTACTTTATTTTTATACAAATCATCTTTAAGAATATGCGTATTTAATTTCCAATATGCCTCCACATATCACATAAATCAAAACGCTTGATAAGAAGCTTTAAGTTTCGTGGTGTCTTATAATAAGCATTCGGATTTCTTTTCACATCTTTTGTTGGACAAAGAATGGAATTAAAATCACCCCCGATTACCAAATCATGATCAGGAAGCCTATTTGACTCTATCCATATGTAAAGTTTTTTAAAGAATCTTTCTCTGTATTTCTTTTCTGTGGGAGCATAAATATTTACAATACACAAACTGCAACTACTTATTGTAGCATTTAACATAATCATCCGTCCTTCTTGACCACAAATGATATTACTGATAGTGATTGGAAAATCTTTTGATATAAGAATGGCGACTCCTCTGGCATGATTAGATCCATTAGAACCGAAAACTTGACCTTTCCATTCATTTCGAATAATTTTCAAAAAATCATCTGTCCAATAAGTTTCTTGTAATAACAATATATCCGTTTTTTGATGCTTGCTCCATAACAGGATTGCGTCTCTTTTTTCTTTGCTTCTGATACCTCTAACATTCAAACTAAGCAAGTTGCAGTATTTGTTTTTTATTCCTGCCATGGGTAATTTATTTACACTATATACACTCTGCTCTGGTCAGAAATCGGCAGTGAAAACTGCCTATTTTTCTGATTTCTTTTTTGCAGGTTTGCTTTTGATTTTTTGTTTACGTTTTGCGCTGGCGAACTTTTTTCCATCATCCGGGAGTTTGGGAGAATCTGCCGACATATCGGAGTACTCTTGCTCTTCATCTTCGTGCGTATCGGCATCTTCGAATTCGTCATCGTCGCTCTCTGAATCTCTTTGTCTTTGTGAAGCATTACCACGAACGCTTTCTGCTGAGATGAACTGGGTGATCTTTGCTTGCGCTCGAGGTGTCTCCTTGTTGTTACGTAATGCATTGTCGCTCTGCATAATATGCTCCGGCTGATTCATCTCAATCTCGCGCTCTGACTCATTTGCATTGGGATCTCCCATTGATGACGTAGGCCCATCGCTCGTCTTCTGTACAGGACCAGCTGGTTTCTGCACAGAGGCCACGTCGTTGCTGGCGTGACGCATACATTCCGCTGCCTTGTGCCCAGCCTGGGAGCACTTTCTGCAAACGACGTCGTTGACGCACGTTGAAGCATGATGCCCCTTGGTTAGACATTTAGAGCACAGGGTGGGGCCCTTCTCCTGCCCTTCATGATAGATGCGTGCTCTGAAGCCACCCATATTCATGGCTCGCGGAAGAGGCTTCGAGGGGGGTTCGATGAACAACATTCGATCACCTGTATGGCAGTCCGTCAAGAGACCGTTTACTCTTAATTTCATCCTTTGCACTTTACTTAACACTTTGCATTTCTGCTTTTCAATTTCGTTAGCAATCATTTCATCCTTCACAGACAAAGGGATATCTTTCACAATGACTTTGAGTGATGTAGTAGGGTCATGGCGGTTTGCGAAGGGATTCGTGTCGTAGATAGGGGCAGACACTCCTCTTATGTTGAGTCCTGTTGAAATGAGAGCGATTCTATCGGCTCTGTCAGTGAAATAAATCCGCCAGAGTCCTCCAATTTTCTGCAAGCCTTTCAAGTTCTTTGTTGAGCCAAGATGTTTGTGTATGGCTACATATATTTCCTCATGTAGAAGCGGCTTGCCTTCGGGCACATCCCTGTTCTTCAGGAAGACGGGTTTGACCCCGGTGTCACCGCTCTCCACGCCCTTGCTACCCGTGTCACGTGCCGATGCTTTAGCAGCGCCTGCATACGTGGCACCCGACATAGCACCAGGCTCAACAGGCCGGGTCAAATTTCATACATGATATTCCTTCAACCTCTTTACCAATTTACTTATAACCAGTTCAGTTCAAAGCTATTATACAATGTTACTAATAATGTCTTTCTCAAATTTCACTCACCAATCTTCAAAAGTCCCAAAATTGTAAATTAGTTTCCAATTCTAGGGAAGACGTGTCTCAATCGTAATCTTGACGAGCGCCCTCCTTAAAAGAATCTTTGAGGCTTGTTGACTGGAGGAGCAGATAGCTTGAAAATGATCTCAGTATGAGATGTCATGTGAGTAATATTTGCAAGGTGGCTGCCATGGGTCTGTATAAAATTGGTAAATTAAGAAATTTTTTGGATCGAAAAACAACAGAGAAACTAGTTCATGCTTTCATTTCAAGTCATTTAGATCATATTAACAGTCTGCTTTTTGGAATCCCTGAGTCTTTACTCTGCAAATTGCAGCGTATCCAAAACTCTGCTGCTAGACTCATAGTAGGCAAAGGTAAATTAAACATATATCTCCCATCTTATCTGAACTTCACTGGTTACCTGTCAGATGTAGGATTAAATACAAATTACTTGTACTGGTATTCAAAGGTTTACATGGCATCGCTCCTGTCTATCTTCGTGAACTCGTTCAAGTGTATATACCCAAACGCAATCTTCGTTCAAATTTAAAAAAAAACTCTTCTCTCAAATATCCGTCCAGACCAAGTCATATGGGGAAACGGCATTTCAAAAGATAGCACCTGAACTGTGGAACAAACTCCCACAGAATTTAAGGTATATTACTCAGTTGGATGAGCTGAAAACACAATTGTTTTTGAATATGTAACTAAGATTTTGTAACATTATTACAGTGATGTTCTAACACGCATAGAGACAATGTGGTATTATGCGTTTACTATTAAATGTACTGTTATTATTATTATTATTATTATTTGCCATGGTCATGATACATACTTGTCAGAACATCAGGAGGGTAAGACAGGTAGTTTGTTAGATGTACTGCCTCCATTTTCCACACCATCTCAATCTGCGACAGCCCCCTTCCTCCAAGATCACGGGTGAGATATAATATTTCAACTGCTGCTTTGGAATGATGTATTCTGTGCACCGTCAGTTATTTTCTAGTAAGTACATCCCAGCTGACATATGTCTGCTAGTCTCCAATTCACTATGTCAAAGCTGTATGTTAACACAGGTGTCGCAAGTATGTTTTTTGACTGGATCTTGTTCTTAGTATTGAGTTCTGGGGAGCGTTTCATTAAGTGTTTTGCCAGTGATTTTTACCGACAACTGTTATAAGCTACTGAAATCCTTGCATCTGATTGACTGAGAGCAAATTTGTCGATAAAAATCACTGACAAAACACTAAATGAAATGCTCCCCTGATCTTAGGATTAGTCTCAGCCTTCGTTTGTACTCTGACTTTGTATTCTCTTTATCATTATTATAAGGATTATTAATATTGTTATTATTATTATTATTATCATTATTATTATTATTATTATTATTGTTATTATCATTATTATTATTATTATTTTATTATTATTATTATTATTATTATTGTTATCATTATTATCTTTATCATTATTACTATAATTAATATCATTATTGTTATCATTACTACTAAAATTATTATCATTATTATCATAATTAAATGATTTTCATTTTGTTATTATTATTAGACAATAGAAGTAGTAGTAGCTGTTGTTGTTGATGTAGTTTATAATACATGCATACACATGTACATGTACGTGGGACAAATCGTTTCCATCCCCTTTCCATGTCTCTCTCGAGTACTGCTCCCTCAGTATTACCTGAGACTCTACTGGCACATATATATTTCCAAAGGTGGATTTCAATATGATATGATTTTCTCTCAAAGGTTCCACCTGGTGCGTGACTATAAACTACATGAAGGTTGGTAGCAAATGGATATTCAAAAAAAAAATACTGACAATATGAAAAAAGCCAGTGAATAGTAGACCCATTTTTTTTTTACGCGTTAGGAACTAATTACATTAGGAAACGCTAGTACGTGGTACTGCCTGCTCGTTGGGTGGGTGATAATTGTCTTGATAGCACGAACTATATTACTGCTCTTATTATGATAGTACCCCCTTACAGTTTTTGTCATCATCATATTGTTTCTTCCATCAACCTCCGCTCTTCCAGCGTCCGTTTCTATGACAACCACCTTGTGCGGTAGTAGACACAGAGCATGCGCACAGAAGGCCCCGCGCCCCTATCTCTTACTTCGCATTTTTGGGGGGTTTGATGTCTGGAAACCTGTTGAATCTCTCATCAATTTTGCTCTCACTAATAACTGTGCAGTCTTCTCCGTCGAGTTTGGCCTCCTAATTATTGTCGCATATTTTGGTGGGATTCACGATAAAGCTCAAAAATTAAATCGATTCCTGTGTCTGTCGCCTGGACAGTTAACCTCATTTTTGCCCTCATCATCATCGATTACTGAAAGAGAGAGATGGGTTTGAACATCAGCATGGTGAGTGAATCTTCCCTCATTGTCATTTCATCATGTTAAATACATTTTCTGATCCAGCTTAAAGATTTGATTCCGCCATTCATGAAAATAACTTTCCCGAAGGAAAAATGCCGGGTTTTTCAAACAAGAGGAAGGGGGATTAGGAGAGACGGAGTTTGATATGGAGAGGGGAAATTAGATGGAGAAGGGGCTGTGATAGACAGGGGTTGAACGAGCATGATTTGAAAGGGAGGGGGAGATTGAGAGAGGGGGGTGAGATATAGAGAGGTAAGGTTGTGATGGACAGGGGTACAGAGAGAGAGAGAGAGAGAGTGGATTTGAGACAGAGGGGAAGAATGGGGGAAGGGGGGTTGGGAGAGGGTGAAGATGGGGATGAAGATGGGAACTAAGAGAGAATGGGGTTGCGAAAGGGCGATCGAGATGAAGAGGGGAGAGTAATAATGAGTGATAGTGCTTTATCTGATGACAATATCGCAGTCAATGCAAATCGACAAACCGTTATGGTTTCTGCAAAACTGTCTACAAAATCTACAAAATATGTTTAAGCTTTGACGTTTGCGGGCAATATTTGGTTTGAAAAAAAAAATCTACATTCATTAACAACATCTGAGAATATCGGTTTTGAGGGATTTTTTTGTATCATAAATCGGAGCAGTAAAAATTGGACAATTCACCTGGAAAATCTGTATTTTTTTTCCTCATTTATCTTTACTTTTTGCGCATCGAATGTTCTATATACAAAGAGCTGAATGTCATCTTTAAGCCCAGCTCACAAGATTCCGTCATTTCAATTGAGTCAATACTTACGCTATTAAATCGAGCATGTGTAGGTAATTAACTCATACGCCAGTTATTAAAAGTATTATTTGCTCTGTTCATTTTGCAACAACTTGTTAAGCGCCTCGTATGAGTCGAGCTGACACGAGGCGTCATTTGCTGACGTTAGGAACGCGTCAGTGACATGTAGGCCTACGGTCCTGCGCGTCATGAAAGAGTGATATCGCTTAAAAAGTGATGGCAAAATGAAAAATACAAACCATACTTTTAATACATGGCGTATGGATCGATTGCCTTCACAGACTCGATTAGCGCAGGTACAGACGCAATCGAAATGACGCCTCGTGTCGGCCGAACTACTTTGACCGAAACATTAAAAATTAAAGATAATCGGTTGTTGCACAGTTCAAGCAGAAAATATGATGAATTACCACAGTAACAGAACAAAGATTTCTCTTGAAAACTCAAAATCTTGGAAGAGGCTTGCTATACAAAGCAACGACTAACTTGCAAAGTGGATTCTGTGCATAGAGATGCCATTATGCATAGCAGGTGAATTGAATAGTTTGTAACCAGGGATAGTGGATTAAAAGGGGAAAAAATGTGTAAATTGAAATACATTAGTAAACATGTCAATTGTGTTAACCGACATTCTGTTAATGATTTAGCCTTTCAATCATTTTTGTTTAACGTAATGACTATGGTATCACCTGGCGATGAGCGGCGGTTTCTTTTCTCGACCAGGGAGGGGGGGGGGGGGGAGAGGCAAACCTTTAACATTATTTGCTATACAGTGTTCAAAATTTCCGAGGGACGCGTCCCCCCCCCCCCCCCCCCATTAATCATCTTTGCAAAAATGCAGGGGAAAAGGACTATGAAATTCCATTGTCACCCATCTGGAAATGCCCAGCTCACGAATTATAGGCTGCAGTATCTTTTCAAATATATATTATAATAAAACAGCAAAAATTACTGTTTCCCGTTTTTTATTGTTTGATTTTGGCTTTATATTCATTGTCGCGATTCATTCTGATTAGTGCAAGACAAAAAACTACATTACGTTGGAATTAAGAACTTTTGTTTTTTCAAATACATAATAGCGCTATCAAACGTTTGAAGCGTAGTACTTGTAAAAAACGAAGGGGTGAAAAAATACATTTGACTGGGTTTTTTTCAGATCTTGGATACACAATCCCTTATAAGCTCGTTTTGGAATTCTTGTATTTCTGATAAATCATAGCTTTGGTTTTTTGACTGACCCCTGATCCAGTCTTTT
Source organism: Heliocidaris tuberculata (assembly GCA_025618425.1). Lineage (NCBI taxonomy): Eukaryota > Metazoa > Echinodermata > Echinoidea > Camarodonta > Echinometridae > Heliocidaris > Heliocidaris tuberculata. The sequence continues at coordinate 21,999,525 of CM046841.1, forward strand.
GGTAATTAATATTTCACTGAAAAAAGTCTGAACTTACAATTAATCCGATAAAAAATTTCGGAATTCCGAAAGGATAACATACAATTAACAACAAAATTATTCATATCATTACAAAATGTTTACCCCCCCCCCAAAAAAAAAAAAAAAAAAAAAAAAAAATCGTGAAAAATTGGCTTGAGCATGAGACACATACTTGTAAGAATAATTTAGACAAGACAATCTTCAAAATGTAATGGATCAGGGGTATTTTATTCATCTTTTTCAGGGAAGATGGCTTGTACATGACTATTCATACATCGCTTGACATTTGTAAAACATGTACAAAATCTTAGGAATGTCTGAAACAAGTCCATTTTCAAAAAAATATATGCCTGACATGCCGGGACCAGAATACATTAATCATTAATACTTCTAAAATTTGATAGAAATGAATTATATCAGCATTCCCATTCTTATACAAATGTGGTGAAACCACGATCATTGTTCACCTACAGCTGACAATTAAAAGTGTTTAACCAGTGCCTAAATTCCACTAGTCCACCTTTCATTCTTATAAGAAAAACACTAAAGACTTCAAAATTGCAAGCGTATGAATAATGTTGTTGTTAAATGTATCTAAAGTGGAATATGGACAATCGGTCAAATTAACCTGACCTATATTGTTTTTCGATAGCTTCGATTGCCCTAATATCACTTTCAAATTTTCCCAAATATTGCCAGCATGCAAAAAAAATCGACCCGCTTTCAAAGTAAGAAAAAAATAATTCCATTATGAAAATGAATTATATTAGATATGAAGCTTACGATGAGACTACTCGCTGCCCGCATATTGGTATGTTTTTGTTTGTTTGTTTGTTTGTTTTTTTTGTCTTCAGCTATCGGGGTGTGCATCACACCAGAACCTTAGCACCCCCCCCCCCCACACCACCCTCACCATCCTTTTTTCACATGCCTTCGTGAGACAGTGGAAAGAGAGTGGAGAGAGAGAGGGGAAGAATCGGAGAGAGAGGGGAGAGAGGAAGACAGTAAGAGAGAGTGATTGGAAGAGATAGAAAAGGAGAGAGAATCTCGATTTTTAAAAGCCATTTTGTTCCTACATAATGGAGATTTACAAGCCTTTTTATGGTAGAAAACCGCTCGTATAGGTCTGGATGAAAGAAAATCGATTGGCCACGATCGCTCGATTAGAGAAGAAAATTGCCGGCACGTTTATTGAAAGATGAATAGAGGTATTGTGATTTAAAAGAGAATTGCAGAGAGGATATTAAATCTTATTGACCTGTAAGTAATAATAATGTTACAGAATACTTATTAAGCGCATAATAATTCGGATAGTTCTCTTTTCGCTTTACAATCCTTTTGTAAATACATGCATACATATACAAATATATCATATAGTTATGATTCAGAAATAAAGTCAGTCGAACTCTGTATCATGAACTTATTGTAATAGTCATGTTCGCTGGAAGCTGAGTCCTGAAACTACCATATTATATGAAATATCATATTCCATGTAAAGATTGCGTGTGATGGAAGTCGACTGAAGCGGTAGCATTATCCAAAAGTCTCCTCAAGCAAGAAAAAGGCTTTTATATTGTATAGTGTACACTGTATTGTAGTTTGCAAATTGTTGTATATAATGATATGTCATTATTTATATGAATAAATCAAACACAGTTTGGCAACTCCGTGACGTACATGTATCTTGCGACCTCCTCTCCCATTTGCCCTGTTCTAGAAAAATCACAAATTTCCACCTTTTTCTAAAGAAAATATTGAATCATACATGAAACCCAGATACAATCACTGCTCATGATATCTTCTTACACAAAACCCGTATGAAACAAATTTATTCCTCTATCAACAACTAAGAAAACAAATATTTTATGAAATTTTATGTACAAACCAAATGGGAGAGGAGCTCTAAAGATACGTCACCTAGTTTCCAATTTGTCTTTGATTGATATTAACTTCAAAAATTCATAGCATTCTTATTTCTAGTCGGATTTTGTTCAAAATTTCACTAATCTGTTTCTCTAATTTGTCCGGGTTTTTTTCATTCAAATTAACTGAATACTAGTGTGGACTTCCCTTTAAATATTGCATATATTATATATTAAGTCCTTGTAATTAAATAAACAAAATACATTAAGCAAAAAATAACCGAATGCATTAAGAGCGATGGGACCAACTCTTCCCGCTGAGATGATCTCGCGGCTAATATCTTCCCAGCCGCTTGCCACGAGGGAAGATACTATCACCGCCGATGAAGCAAATACGGAAAAAGTGAAATTTGGGTATTACTTTCTATTCACTATTCATTTCACTGTATTTCACGTTTCTCGTGTTGTTTATTTTTCATTTTTGTTTGGTATTCCCACACATCTTTTTGGATGCTTTACACCGGTTCATTATGCTACGGTGCTCGTGAAGTGGTAGTTTATCTGAGTCAATATTTTTAATGAGAAAGAAATAACCCTGGTTTTTAGCCTTGGATAAGGTCCATTCCATTCACGATGATGGTGCGTTTTGTCATTATGTTAATAAGCTGGAGAACAATATTCGTGTTTGTAATTAATCAAAAGCCTGATGAGTTATAAAATGACAAGGGGTGTCGTGGAAGATATCCTTTCATAGTGCTCAAATTTCAAGGCTATCACAGCCTTGGGAAATTCTCAAGGATCTCAATTAAAAAGAAATGTTCCATTGTCTTAATATCATGATTGATATACCGTTTGGATTCTCAACCCTTTTCGCCTGCATGGAAGTCCCCTAACGAATGGGGGAGACGGAAATAGAACATATAGATTTTTTTCTTTAAAAGGCGTACCATACGGTCATGAAATGTTGGTTAGAATCTCGTCCTTATGCATCAGGTTGATTTTCCGATCGTGTTGTACATATCTACTTTAGTGCGAATGCTAAAACCAGAGCGCTTAATATTTCGCAAATTATATAATGAACATAGACTATCTTCAAATTTTTTTTTTATTTGGGGAAAGATATTAAAGGCTTAAAAGTACAATTTTGTCATTATTTTTTTCTATTATTTCATTTTTTTAAATGATTCATTTTATAACATACGTTTCCAAAATTAATTACCTTTCCTTTTGTTTAGGTTTTCATATAAATCTCTAGAAGTAATTTGAATTCTCAGCCACAAAAGCGCTATTAAAAGTTAAAGGCCAAGGACTTCTTAAGCTTTGGTTGTATTTTTTTTAAATAGTACCTGTATCTCTTTCAGGGCCAAGTCTCATAGAGAGTCGTGTTTAAATGCAATTATTGATATCAATTTACTTAAGAGATTGGAGATTCAAAATTTGGGATTGGTAGGAGGACTTGCGATTGAATTGGATCAATCGCAACTCATTGTAAAGACGGGCCCAGGACCAAAAAAAATGAAGCGATTTAATAGACACTAAACATTGTTAAACACGGAATTTTGGCGGCAGAATTTGCCGCCCACGGCACTGGAAAGGGCCCCTTTCTCTCGACGCGGGGCGAGATATACAGTATTATACATACAGTGTTATACATGCAGTGTTATACATACAATGTTATACATGCAGTGTTATACATACAGTGTTATACATGCAGTGTTATACATACAGTGTTATACATGCAGTGTTATACATACAGTGTTATACATGCAGTGTTATACATACAGTGTTATACATGCAGTGTTATACATACAGTGTTATACATACAGTATTATACATACAGTGTTATACATGCAGTGTTATACATGCAATGTTATACATGCAGTGTTATACATACAGCGTTATACATGCAGTGGTATACATACAGTGTTATACAGTATTATACATACAGTGTTATACATGCAGTGTTATACATGCAGTGTTATGCATGCAGTGCTATACATGCAATGTTAAACATACAGTGTTATACAAAGACCCAATATCAACCACTAATCAATTATTGCATAGTATGCATATTATTACGTGGCAGTTTATGACCTCATAATGTAATGAAGGAAAGTAATTTGTGGTAATAAAAGTCACTCAAAACCATCCCTGAAACCACTAATTATATTAGTTGCTAATTGAGATTTATCTGAGAACGAAGCAGAGGATCTAATAAGGGCAAACAGGTTCTAGACGCAGACAAAAGGGGAAAGTCCAGAGAGAAAGGTGAGAGAGAAAGAGAGAGGAAGAGATAGAGTGAGAGAGATAGAGAGAGTGCGGGAGGTTAATGAAATATAGTGAAAGAAAGAGAAAGAGAAAGATCGCATAGAGAAAGACAGAGAGAGAGAGGAGAGAAAAGAAGAGGGGAAAGATAGAGAAGGGGATATACATACTGAGACAGAGAGAGGGGAAGAAGTGTTATGACATTTCGTTGAATACTATTTTCGTATAATGCTTTGAATGAATATTTAATTAAAAGTTCACATTTTGAAAAATCAAGGCTACAAAATGTGTATGTACCAAGCGTTAAATTGTTAATTCAGAGCGCAACAATTGCCATTGTGCATTGGTTGAAAAAGCAACCTAGAGTTATGAAACAAAGATAACACTGGATGTACCAAAATGTTGGCAGAAATTAATGACAGGTGCAATGTAACTGTGCGAACCTCAGTTGTTGTTTTTTGAATGATCAAAGTTGTAAAATTTGAGTTATTTTGTTTTTATGTGTGTCTGTTTTTGTTTGTTTGTTTTGTTTCACATCTATCAGTTCTATACAAATTTACAATTTGAAGAAGGAGCAAATATTTGTGCAGTTAATTTTGACCTCTCCATCTGGTGTGACTGAAGAACAAGAAAAATGACCACCTGATGTAATGCGCTTAATAATGGAAAGTTGATTTTATTGTTGAACCCTATTTTGCCGGGACTATTTGATAGGACTAGGCCTACTTTAGCTGCATTTCAAGAGCTTTCATTGAAAATAAATTTCACCAGAAATTCTGCATGAAGAACTTGATTCCTAAAAGCACCCCTAAATTTTGATTTCGAGGATATTGTCTATTACGAATCACCTCCGATTTTATGGATATCGCGGATCTTTGTCACAGCTTTATTTCTGCCCGCAAAATATCAGCGAACCAAACTTCAATATCCTTTTAGCCCCTTTTCAAAAGTGTCGGAAAAGTCACGCTTACATATCTCGATGATGAATAAACACGCTGAGATCCTTTTTCTCATTTTCTGCTTTTGGGCGATACGACATATGTATGTATACGTAAGTATTTATTCATTGAAATTCGTTGAGATATCCATCAGTAATTTGTTCGAATATAACTTCAGTAATCAGAACAATAATAATAATACTAATAATGATAATGATAATAATAATAATAATGATAATAATAATAATAATTGGAGTAACACATACATGACAAAAACATAAACAAAAGAGCGGCCATTAAAAGAATTACATATATGTATATATATATATATATATATATATATATATATATATATATATATATAATTGTGAGAAATGAAAAAGAGAGAATAATGGTTGCGTAGCTTAAATCAAAGTTCCCCAGAGCTGTCCTCCCTTACTGAAATTTTTGCAAAGGTTGAAATAATGTCTCCGCCGAGAATCGAACCCCTGGTCGTTGGCTTATAACGCCAATACCTTAACAACTAGACCTTTCCTTACAATTATTTCCTTACCATATCATATATGTATATATATATATATATATATATATATATATATATATATATATATATATATATATTTATTTATTTATATATATATATATATGACTATATGATTTTTATCCATGTATTTCACCCTAAAATGAAAAAAAAAATGAATATACCATTTACAAATGATAGTGATACCTGGAAGAGACATCAATCAATGGCCATATCAAGGGATTTTTCAGTATTTGGTGAAATATATGAAGAAAAGAGATAATGTCGTACGGGACACATTGCACATAATCACTCTTTTGTTGAAAGTAGACAGGAGACTGACAGGCCACGAGACCGATAATATCGGTCTGGCGAGCCTTCTGGAAAGTTGACAGAAGGCCCGCGGGAACAACGTGTCGGTCTCGTGGGCTATCGGTCTCTGGGGACGTCGGTCTCCGATACGTGGGCCTTCTGACAACTTTCCAGAAGGCTCGCCGGATAGGCAATGTCTGCCTCCTGGGCTGTAGCGTGTTGAAATCAGCATGATATTAGGATGGACTCCATTTTACCTCCCCATTCCCCAAACATCATGTTTACCTAGGCATTGTTTCATAAAACTTGTTATCAATTACAAGTTGCTATAACTGTTACAAGCTACGGAAATCCTTGCAAGTGATTAGCTGACAGCAAATATTGAACTTTGGCAGTTGTTATCGATAAAAAGTTTTATGAAACAGGCCCCAGGTTTACAAAATCATCGTCTGGTGAAAGGGCGTAAATCTATGTAAAGCTATATGTGTTAAGGCCGTTCTAGCTCACAGCAGATCAATGGACATTTGGGATGATCAGTATAATATCAGTCTGCTTTATTCTCACCCCCCCCCCCCCCCTCCTCCTCTACAGTTCACCGCTTGGTTGTTTTTCCTGGCTTCTTTGACAATATCCAGAGCCGAAACCGACTGTAAGTATCTCATTATAATCTTATTATAATTTGAGTAAGGCCAACATTCTTTGTTTTGAAAAACTTTTTGGCGCTTACATAAATGATGGCTTTAAAATACCAACAGCATTGTTGTTGCATGTATATCCATCTAAAGGTCTTCATTTATTCTTTCTTTTTTCTTTTTTTTTTATCATTTAAAATTTCGAAAAAGAATGATTGACATTTTAATAACACACAGTTTGGTGAACGAGTGTGAGAGCTACTACAGTGCGGGTTGCATGCAGTCTATAGTCACTGAATCAGTGGTTGCAGTTGCAGTGCGTGCCCCGCAGATCGCTAGGTTGTATTTCTTTGTGCTAAATTTGTTTTTTCATGTGAATTGGAATCATGTTTACAAGTTTTTTACCATTTTTTTTATGATCCCACGACATTTACATTTATTCTTTTTTTTCATTTGTATACTTGTATGTATTAGGCCTATGCTATTGTTTGTATATATATTTGACATGTTTTATGATTGTTTTTTAAATGGAGATGTGGAAATAAATTCAATTCAATTCAATTCAAGTCAACCTTTCATTTTTAAGAAAAACACATAAGACTTTAAATTACAATGGGTATGAATAACTATGCTGTTAACTGTATATAGACCTCTTTTTATGAAAATATTCATATATCCAACATCAAACTCTCTTATGCATTTATTTGTGTATCACCTCTGTCCCCTTTTTTCAATCCATAATTGTCTCAAGTACGTCCTTTCAACGCCCCCACCAAATTCAGAGTGGTTGGTATGATCTTTTAATCAAAGCCGCGAAAGGCCGCCGTAGGCGCCCTGTCGCGATTTGTTTGTTTGTTGTTGTTGTTTTTTTTTCAAATCTGGACTCAGAGGCCTCGTTTCTTCTAGATTTAGTTATAGATCGAGACTCTATAGTCTTTCTTTTTCACTGCAAATTTGTGAGAGCAATAGAGCTATGAATGATTTTTTTTTTTTTTTGTAAAGAATTATATGAGGTATGTCAAAAAAAATTGAAACAAGATTTTGATTGACAATATTTTAAAAAACGACTAACCATGATCCCTAATTATTTAAGCTAAAAACAGGAAAGTTATGATCTTTTTTGTGAAAGGTTCCATTTTACAAATGTTAAAATGAGAGCGCTTTGAATAGCATCGGTGCACAATAAGCTTAAACCTGTCGCTTCTGCATTTCACGACAAACCTTTCCAATGGAGTTATTCTAACTCATAATTTCTTGTTGAAATCCTCACTGACACATTTTAAAATGATATTTCATTTGTAAAATGCTATCAGTATGCATTCAAAATATATTTCAAGTATAAGAAGCAAAAGGAATTATTTCCAGAAGTTTTTGATGAAACTAGTGATCCCACTTACCTTTTCAACTCACTCATATTGATGTCATTGTGTCGTGAGCAATGTACTGTAGGAAACAACTAAAAATTGGTTAAAATGGAAATGACAAATTTGACGCGTATTCAACTCTTCAAATATTTATTTCATTTTGTTTTTTTTTTTCATTTTCATTTTGTTTTTTATGGCCAATATCCCTCCATAAAAGTGTATGTGTGTATGTAATTGGGTTTTTTACAGACGTGTATCAATCAGATATGATTATTTACGTCTGGGACCGACCTTTAACGTCACCATCCGAAAGACGTGACCCAGTCTCGAACCAGGGTCCGCTGAACCAGTTTATAACTTCCACTGTTAGCTGGATTACAGGCGCACGCCACAACGCCCAGCAATACTTAAAACACTTAAGTACCTTAATATCTGTAAAAATTGCATTGATCTTAATTCTTAACACTCCTTTTGTAACAAGAATTAAATTTAATTTATTCGAAAGCTTTGAGGCAACAGGTATACACTTATTGCACTCTCAGAAATGTTGGTTAAAAATCATTAGGTTGGTTCAAATATGAACCTACCAACGGTTGGTTAAAAATAAATTGTATGTAAAACATATGGGATTTTTTTTAAACCAACAGTTGGTAGGTTCATATTTGAACCAACCTAAAAACTTTTCTGAGAGTGTGTGCACTGACAAAGTTCAGTGCACTATACATTGACAAATGTACGTTTTTACAAATTATCGACTATAACTTTCTTATTTTTAAGCTCATGTCCTTGTGAAATTCATACGGAAGTTAGGTGATGCTATAAAAAATAGTACCGACGAAATTTTACCGATGATGAATTAGAACTTTTTTAAAGGTATTACTAATCAAATTCTACTTGCATTTTTTATTGAAACACCCCGTATTTCACTCCCGGAATTCGCATGCTCGACGAACAAATTAAGAAAACGGTCCTCTACATCATGCCACTGATAAATGACATAATATGTGGTGTTTAAACCACATAAGGAGTATGGCAAAACATTATTCCATAATCGTATATTGATATAATATGTTATTAATAAATATTCTTTTCTCTCGAAAATCAAATTCATGGTGATTCTTTAAATGGGTCAAATTTATCGTTTCTCAGTAAACGGGTACCCAATTAAAATGATTACTTTCGAAATATGTGGGTTTTTTCGAGTATATCTTGCTCATAATTCGATATCATTCATTTCTTGCTACCAGTGACTGTCTTTCATCAGTTTTAAGGATATCTTTTTTTATTTCTCATAGGGATTCTAATGCAATATCGATCCCTGAGAACTAAGCGAAATACCTCAATAGCTTGTCAAATGGAACAACGCAATTATATTGAGTGCCAAACTAATAACACTGTCTGAAAAAAGTAATTGAATCCCTCTCTCCTTTTACATTCTATGTATGGAACCAAAAATTAATTAATAGGGATTGCAATAACCATGATTAGCCTTTTTTTTTCTATCATACAAGCGATATCAGAATCCTGCCCACTTTCACCGTTGGTATACAAAAAATCAGGGTATAGTGTCATAAAATAATCAACCAAATTGGCCCATGAAATATCAGTATCAGTCAGTAATATCGTCTAGATAAAACTTTTCGCTACGCTTACTGTTCAGTTGAGGCTCTTTTGTTTTATAGAACATAACGCATGATTTAACACTTTCCTCTTTCATAGATACGAATGAAATGCAATTTCAAAGAACAATTTGTTATGAACGTATGAATTGTATTATTCAATGTTTTGACAAATGATCAAACCTTGAATAAGTATATTGTTTTAACGATAATCACGATGGTCCTTCATAGGTAATCAATGTCGGCAAAGTTGGTCAGTTGAATAGATCTTTGCATTCGGACCTCTCAGTGACAGAATGTACAGACTTGCTTCAATGAAAAGTTTGAGATATGATATAGTTTTTGTTTATCTATTTTAATGCAAATTTACCCTGAAAATTCTCAGCCCAGAAGCAGTCAATAGATAGATACCTGGTAGGAAGAAATGAGGTTAATGCCTTCAGTTTCTCATGGGCAGCTTGGCTAGAAGTCAGTAGGGTTTCTTTGGTGTCGACTTGAACATTCCCCTTGAATGGATAAAAAATATATTTAACACAGAGATATATTACTATCAATGTTAATTTCATATCTATAAGTAAAGATGTTTGGTACTACAAAATTGGAAAATAGCGTTGACCAGAGGCATACTAAAGCTTTTCGTCTTGCACTCATCAGAGTCCACATCAAGAATGAACAGATCGAACGAAATCTTAAAACGGAAACGAACGAACAAAAGGCGCGAAATATAGCGAGGTCTGATTGTTGCCTTCCAACCAAGGTTGTCAGAGTTAGCAGAATTCAGAATTTTGACCGCTTTAGCATCTAGCATTATGCTCGGCATAATTTGACAAAATCTATCAGAATTTTAGCATAATTCTGTTTTTTTTTTTTGTTTTGTTTTTTTTTTTGCTTGCCAGAGAATTTTGGAGTAAAAATACACCCCTAAAAATGCTGATAACCTTTTTTTTTTTTTTTTTTTTTTTTTTTTTTTGTTGCTTCTCCGAGAATTTTTGAGTAAAAAGTCCCCCCAAAAATGCTGATAACCATTTTTTTTTTTTTTTTTTTTTGTTGTTGCTTGTCAGAGCATTTTTGAGTAAAATTTTGATTTAGCAGTAAAATTTATGATTTTGCAGAATTTTCGCTGCTCCCTAGCAGAATAGTATTTTTTCGCTGGCCACACTGCTTCCAACTTCAATAACTCAAAAGAGTTTTGTATTCAGTTCAAATAAAAATTATGTATTTGTGTTTTATAATTTTCTTGAGATTGTGTTTGGTGTCAAATGATCATTTCATTAATTAGTTATTAATATTTTTAAATGCATTGCTTTCTCAAAAGTAGGCAAAACTATTGTGAGGATTATATAAACACACCCATTCACCATCTTCACCTGTTTGACAAGAAATAATAGAGGATTATGCAAGGTATATGTGTAAATAACACATGAACTGTAAATTTCAACATAGCAGTCACATATTCCACATACCTTGCAAGCTCCTCTATTATGTCTTGTAAAATGGGCGACAGCTACCCTACTATATAGCAATCCCCCCCCCCCCCTAAAAAAATGTAATGGTACGATGGTAAAAAAAGGTCATTAGAGTACAGGGGTGTTGAAGATCGAAACGAAGAACGACAACAGAAGAAATTCAGAAACGAAAATTGAAATTAAGATTCGGTGCGAGTTTATTCAAAGAAGTAAATCAAATTAAAACGTATATATCGTCATAGAAATTACCCCTTCTGGCCTGAGCTTTTATAGTTTATGTTAAGAAATATCAGCAATTTTCAGTACAATCTTTAAAGGCTGGGTGAGAGAAAAACAATATGTGACCAAATCAAATAGCTAACAAAAAATTGGCGAACGAAAAAAGTGGTCCTGAGCCACTCTTTGACGTCTTAGTCTAGTCGGGAAGGGGAGTTCCCGTGCACCATCGAGATACATTTTTTTAAAGCAATTTTTTTTTTTTATAATGCCTGAAGTGTCTAGTTAATGATTTTTTATTTTCCCGTTATCAAATCGTGTCCCATGGGGTTCAAAATCAGCCATTTTGTTGGCCATCTTGAATTTTTGATGAAATTCCATTATTAGAATATCTTTTGAAATAAAACAGCTTTTTTGAGTAATGATAGGATGAAGAATCGATTCGGAGAGTTATTTTTGTGATTTGAGTAACCTGAATTCCACAAAACATCAAAAAGTGTGGAAAAAAGTGATAAAATTTACACCAAAAAATCGTGCATCGTAACATCATCTTGTTTTTCAACTAGTAAAAACAATGATAACCTGCTAATTTTTACTAAAATATGTTGAGAGAGATATAATCATGATTTTAATGCATAAATTTACACATATAACTTAAAAATGTACCGATATGGTCAGCTTAATTACACCTTAATTAGGAAATACATGCGTTTTTAATGCACAATCGAAGCCCATTGGCTATTGTGTGCGAAACCCCACAGACCTCTGTATGTTAGAAGCGGCACAGTTGAGGCGCTTTACCAGCATGATTGGTAAGAGTTATAAGTACGTTGTGTTATGTGAATAAATGCACGGAATTCTATTGATTTTTTTGAAAACAATATACATTGAGTACTTTGTAGTGCTTGATGTTTTATACTCAACGACAGTAAAATCAATTATTTTAGACCAAATCGAACATAGATACACATTGCAGTGGATTAGGGTAACGATTATGTGCTTGTAATTGACGGTTCTTATATCTCTTTCTCATTTCACGAGCTTCTCATACATGAAGTTAATGTCATCTTATCTTTAGTTGGAAAAGTGCCTTTTCCCTTATTTATTGTTTTAGAAATATATAGTATGCAATATAGTTTTAGAATAGAGAATCAACAATTTATCAAGATGATAATTATTGTATTTTTGATTTAAAGATCTTTTCAGAAAATACTTGATATTGACAGCAGTTTCCCCACCCATTTTCGTAATTGATGAGTGTTCCACCATTGGGTTTGGTTATCAATTATATATTATGACATTTAAAAAATTATTACACTGGGAATGAATTGATAAAATCACTTAATAGCGTATATAGTTTTGGAGTAATGGAGATTATTATCTTAAAATTAACTAAGATGTCAGGTTATAAAGACATGACAAAGGGACGGAAAACACACAGACGGAGAGAGACAGAGATAAAACGAGAGGAGAGGTTTAGAGAGGGGGTAGAGAGAGAGAGAGAGTCAGAAAGAGAGAGAGTGGAGAAAGACGGAGAGAGGATGCAGAGGCAGGGAGACAGGGAGAAAAGAGCGATAAAGGACTTTAGAGGAAGAGGGTGACTGAGAAGAGCGGGGAGAGAAAATAGAGGAGGAGGAGAGAAACAAGAAGAGAAAACAAGGAAAGACAGGGAAGAAAGGGGAGACGGGGGTGATTGAGAGCAAAAGACAGACTGAGTCAGAGAGAGAAAGAGACAGACAAGCAGAGAGACGGGTAGAGAAGAGGGAGATGGTACAAGGGAGTGGGTGGAAAGGGGTGGGGGGAGAGAAAGAGTGAGAGAGAGCGCGCTAAGGGGGAAGGATCAAATAAGTGATGAACAGAGAGGGGATGAAGATCAAGAGGGGGGGCAGGGAGTGAAAATGGAGATAGAACAGATTATTGAGAGAAATAGAGTGAGGGAGAGACGGACAGTAACAGGCATGACAGGGAGGAAATAAGAGGTGGGGATGGATAGAGAGAGGAAGAGAGAGGCATGCAGAGAGAGAGAGGGGGACAGACAGACATACAAATAGACAAACAGAAGGTGGGGAGAAAGGGGAGATGGGATAAGGAAGTGGGTGAGAGTGAAAGCAGCGATTTAAGAGAAGGAGGGGAAAGAAGATGGGCAGACGGATAGTGACAGGGAGGAAATGAGGGAAGGGGAATAAAAAGGCAGACAGAGACAGAAAGAAGCGGGAGAGGAGACAAGAGAGAGATGTAGACAGAGAAAAACAGTCATGATAGTGGAGAGAGTGGGAGGGGAGAAGAAGGAGGGCAAAGAGAGACATCGAAGGTACAGACGGGCATGATTAAGAGAGAACTACAGAGAGAAAGAGAGAGCTGAGGGGAAGGAGAGAACAAAAGATAGAGCAAGATGATAACAAAGAGACAGAGAGAGACAGAGAGAGAGAGAAACAGAGGGGAGAGATGAACAAGGTGAAACATAATTATAGGGTGAAATAGGGGATGGAGTTTAGACAGAAACAGAGATGAGAGAGAGACGGTGCATGGACAGAAAGGCAGAACAAAATACGAAGGAAAAGGGTGGACATGGAGAGACTTGGAAGATAAATAGAAGAAGGGAGGATAGCTATGAACATAAAAGAAGAGTGCGAGAAAGAGAGGGGAGATGGAGAAAGGGAGATATAGAAGGAAGGGAGAGGGAGGGAGAGGGAGAACAGAGGTATGGAGAAAGAAATAGAGAGAGGGATAATTGAGAAAGGAAAGGAGAGGAAGTGTGCAAGTACGAGTAATCACAGTATGTAACTACTATGATCCACAGTCATCACAAAAATAATCATCACTATCACGACTTTCAAAAAAAAAAAAATAGGGAAAGAAACACAGGCAGATCATCATTACCAGCATATTCTAAGCAAACGTTTAGCAAAAAAATTAGATAAATTAGAAAATTATACTGAATTATAATTATTATAAATATCTTCATATGCATGCAAGGCGCGGAGGGGGGGGGTGGACTGCATCACCCCAAGAATGTGAAATTACATATGATGCAAATTAAATACATATTTACGTCCATAACTCAACGTATAACTCTTACCAACACATAATCTGCCGCTTAACACACAGAAGTCTGTGGGGTTTCGCACACAATACCCAATGGGCCTCGATTGTGCATGAAAAAAGCATTCATTTCCTAGTCTGAGCGGTGTACATTAAGCTGACCAAACTGGTACACGTTTAAGGTATATGTGTAAATTCATGCATGAAATTCATGGTAATATCCCTCTCAACATATTTCAGTAAACATTTGCAGGTTACCATTGTTTTTACTAGTTGAAAAACAAGATGATGTTAGGATTCACGATTTTTAGTGCAAATATTATCACTTTTTGATGTTTTGTGGAATCCAGGTTACTCAAATCACAAAAATAACTCTCTAGATCGATTCCTCATCATATTATTACTCAGATAAGCTGGGTTTTTTTATTGCATGATGTCTAATTCAAAAGGTAAGCTAATTATGGAATTTCGTCAAAAAATCAAGATGCCCGCCGAATTGGCCGATTTCGAACCCCATGGGACACGATTTGGCAATGGGAACATAAAAATTCATTAACTAGACACTTCAGGCATTATAAAAAACAGTTGGTTGTAAAAAAATGTATGTCTATGGTGCACGGACCCCCCCCCCCCCTCCCTTTCCGACTATACTATCTCCTTAAATACTCCCAATACAAATTCAATACATAAGCCCAGCAAGCCCCAATCGCTAAAAGCCCCAACCAATCATAGACTTGCACCCCAAACCTATCACAAGGCTTAAACCAATCAGGGGATAGCCCAAACCAGTTGAGTTCACATAAACAATAGAGCACGTGCTTAGGTGTGTCTTAAAATAGGTGGAGCCTACACCTCCAGAAATATGTAGGTCACTGAAATTAACAAGTCAGGTGCCGAGGAGGCACCTTTTACATTTGAAATGCCAAAGATCCTTAATGCCATCGACGTGGGGAAAACACCTTTTGTTCACTAAAATATCATGAATACCAATTACCATTGACTGCATACTCAGACAGGTGCCCACCTGTCCTATTCAAAATACTGTCTCACCTTATGTTCAAACCCTGAAAGTTACTAAACTAACTCCAGCTATCTTACTGCTATAACGCCCCCATGAGGTAAATATTATACAAAAGTGCGCCCCACTACGAAGTAGTTACGAAGAAGCAATTATTATTGGAACTTATGTCATAAGTCCTTCCATCCAAGTCTTGACAGAAGAGAGCCTCACAAAGCACATCAGCATTAAGGTATCGATTACGAAAAAAAAATTGTTTTGCAGTATGAAAAGTCATACTGGATTATGAAACTACAACTATTTCTCTTTTAGTCAGCGAAGGCCCTGTCAGATTTGGTCTGGCAGTCACAAAGAAATAGCGACCTTTGCAAAGCATGTCATTGGTCGCTATCTTCCATTTTTTTCACTTGGCATCCACGTGAATAAAAATATTTTGTTCACAATAGACAGGTCGACTAACATGCTCAAATTTTAAGCATACCACTTTAACAAAGGTAAATAATCATGTCAGTAATATCTTCCTAAAAAAGACCAAGACCTGTCATTCATTAAAAAGGCTCATGATTTTGTTTAATCATTCATTTTAATTAACAAATTATCAAATTCTTTAAAACTCTGAAAACTGCTTATCTCTTTACATCCAAATGCTCTTTGATTGCAAGAACAATAACAACAAGAACCATGATAATTATGATGATAAGTGAAGGATCCCCATAATAATTAAAAGCAGATAAAACAAAACAGTAACTTCCTTTTCAAACCAACCATTTAAAAGGATTGTAGAATTTTTATTGTGAGCCTCTCTTCTGTCAAAACTTGGATGGAAGGGACTTATGACATACGTCACAGACTGACAGAAGTCCTTATTTTTTTATGTCTACTGAACCGAATCGGATGGGGTTTTAGCCGAAATGCAGATAATGAGTTAATATTTTATAATCTTAAAAATGCATTGAGATTAATTCACAATTTTGAAAGCTATTGATGCTGAAAGTCCGATTGTACTTTTTTTCTTTTTTTGGGGGGGGGGGATACTGTATGTTAACGTTTTTTATGCTTTGAGCGCCCATATTTTATGCTACCCATGAGTCATGGTCTACTTTTGTTGTGTTTTGTTTTTTGTTTGTTTGATTGTTTTTTGTTTTTTTTTGCATTGCTTTTGTTATTGTTGTTGTTTATCGTTATTTATTTGATAGGTGGTGTTGAGAGTAAGGATTGTACCTGCGTAATGCCCAAGCTGTATGAATGTCCCACGGTGACACTAAGTCTAAACCCTGTGCCAGACGGGTGTCCACTTCTCAAAGACGAGCTTGCAGGACCAAACTTCTCCAATCTGACTTGCGGTGTCAACGACACGTACAATCCCTTGTCTAATGACGGAGTAAGTATAGTCACGCTATTACGTTAAGACGAGTCTCACACGAGGCGTCTTTTGGTGGCGCAAGGACAGCGTCATTGACTGGTACGGTCTTTTGCGCGTCATGAAAAAGTGATTTAAAAAGTGATTTAAAAGTGAAAATGCAAACAATACTTTTAATAACTTGCGTATGTGTTAATTGCCTTCTCAGGCTTGATTAGCACAGGTAATTAATGACGCAATCAAAATGACGCCTCGTGTACTGAGTGTGAAGGCATTAAACCCATACACCTGTTATCAAAAGTATTTGCACTGTTCGTTTTACAATTACATTTTTTAAACGATATCACTTTTTCCTGACGCGCAAAAGACCGTACAAGTCACTGACGCGGTACTAAAATCGGTAAATAACGTTTCGTGTGAGCCGTGCTTTACACATGAATTTCGAAGTTTTATGTAAAATAATGATTTTTATGTATACATACATGTACATTGGAATAATTAGAATGTAAGCGCTTTGGTATATTCTTGTAAAGCGCTTTATAAGCAACCGTTATTATTATTATTATTATGTATCATTGGAATATCTACACAAACTACCTGTTAGTGATCGATATGCGAAAAATCAAACATTTTGGTTGGAATATTCCACTAATTCACTTTAATAAACCCGACGCTCGGTCTAAAGCCCTGTTTAGCACAAGGGAAACGAAATACTCGACTTTAAAACCAGGGTCGGGTTTAAAGGGTACCAATCACCAAAAATGTTTTGCTCTGTATGTTAAAGGATCCATGTCGTTATACTATAATGGGCTTCAAATACTAATTCTATAAGGAGATATTGCAAATTTAATTACACTCTCTATAAGCGTAAGAGCGACTGACTAATCGACGCACCCGAACGCGCTCGCAAAGATAAGAGCTCGCGCGGAACCAAACTCGGAGTTCGGTTCCGCACGAGCATTTTCAATATGTCCATTTTATGTAAATATATATTTTAAAGGCGACCTCACCACAAGCCATGTGCTTCCTGGGACGCTCGCCTCCTTCCACCATGTTGTTGTTGTTTGTTTGTTTGGTTTTTTGTTGTTGTTTTTTATTTTTTTATTTGATTATGAGAAGGAAAAAAATGTATTTTGAATCTGAATCTGAATCTGACTCTTCATACTCCTTAACTGTTAACCTATAGAATGCCAGATAAAGTTCTTTGAGGTTGATTTTACACTTTAAATGTTAGCAGAATACGGACATAATGTTATGGTGGGATAGCCCACGTTCCGTGACTAGGTTGATAGTTAATACTGGTTTGTATTCCATCGTGACCTACAGGTGATTTTCAGAGCGAGTGGCAGGTGGCTTGAGTTTGTGAATGAAGCATGCGACAACGACTTCTACTTCATCGTTGACCTCAACGGAGGACAGCTGGTAAGACATCTTATGCTTTCATGATTTGCATAACTTTTTTTTTTTTTTTTTTTTTTTTTACGAAAATGGATGGAATAAAGAAACTTGTTTCATCGCACATGATTCTTGTCGAATCGATTTTGTATCAGGTTGTATAGATTTGTTGATTTGCTCATTTGTTAATCAAATCAATCACTGAGCAATTTCATGTAAAATCTACATAATGCCTTTTTTATGTTGCATCATCTATGGATTATGGAAAGATTCACGGATTTTTATTATGTTTTCATTTATACAAGCCTAGCTTCTTACTAGGTTCCCTCGTAGTTCACGCCAAATTAGTTTGTCGTATCCCAACTTTAGAATGATGGAATATTGATCCGTGTCTCTGTATGTTCACTTGCGTTTTGTGTTTGTTTGTTAAAAGTATTGAAAAAATTTTCCTGTGTTATTGTAATAAAGCAACGGTCATTTTTTATGTTCCATTTATGTGATTTTAAATATGAATTAAACTGAAACTGAAACTGAAACTTCATATATTTATTCATTCATTCCTTCATTTATCTATTTTTTCATTTATTCATTCATCAGTTTGTCTATCTATTTATTTATTTATTTATTTATTTATATATCTGTTTTTTCAATAATTTATCTATTTCTTCGGTTTTGTTTTTGTGGGTTTTTTTTAATTTGATTACCTACAAATACATACAGAGCCGTATTCCTTGCAGGTTTTAATCCCTCCTGTCCGTTACCTTTGCTCCATGGCACCACTAATTCAGTCTCTTATACTGTTGCATATTTACTACCTATAAGAGTCTGCACTTATAACAACCCTGACAACAGTCTCTTAAAACAAGACAAAAAAGGGGGCTTCGGAACGAGCGTTTCATGAAAAGGATGGTCTTCGAAACTACTAACATTTTGGAAAAGGGGGGCCTTTGAAACTGGATTACAATATAAATATGATGCTAAGGAACTGGTTCCCACAAGCTCCATTACCTATGTAATGTAAATATGCTGTGTGTCATGCAAGTCTATGGTGTGTCTACCGGTATTCATATTAAGCGGGGTTAATTCGCATGCATGCGTTCAGCATGAATGAAAACTGAATTCGAACCAGATTGGAAGAAATGGGGAAAGCCCGGAGGAATTAAGCACCTGGAATGAAACTCGTGTTCATCTTTTCACCAAAAATGATATTCTTCGAAACGGGCCGGTGCGGGCCAGAACGGCCGGAACGACGGAATGACAAAAAAAGCGGTGCTTTAGAACGGTTTTCTCTTCTTCTTTTTTTCTCA
Organism: Heliocidaris tuberculata; assembly: GCA_025618425.1. NCBI lineage: Eukaryota > Metazoa > Echinodermata > Echinoidea > Camarodonta > Echinometridae > Heliocidaris > Heliocidaris tuberculata. Next base: position 22,018,862 of record CM046841.1, read on the forward strand.
ACAAGAAAACAATGGTATGCTTTGGAACGGAAATTTGTGTCTAAAATGGGGGTCTTCTCTGCGGCACATAACCACCGCACACTATATACTGGGGTCCGTCGCCCCATCCCCCCCCCCCCCCCCCCCACCCAGAGCGGGTAACCTGGGCGTTAATGCGTGCGCCTATAATCCAGCTAACAGTGAAAGTTATAAACTCTCTCAGATGGTGACTTTAAAGGTCGGTCCCCAGACGTAAATAATTATACCTGATTGATACACGTCTGTAGAAGCCCAATTACACACACACACACACCCCTCCCCTCCCCCCCCCCCCCCCTCCGCTGCTTTTCAAAATGGATTTGCGTTTCTTTACTGCTTGAAGTGAGGACCCCCCCCCCCCCCCCCCCCCCCTCCGCTGCTTTTCAAAATGGATTTGCGTTTCTTTACTGCTTGAAGTGAGGACTGAGGAGTGTGTGTTGGTCAATTGCAGGTGAAGACCCTGATGCTTGAAGACATGAACCCCGATGAGACAGCCGGTATAGATGTGTCCTTTGAGTTCGCCTATGGGTATACTGTGCCATGCACTGATCAGCCGACTATCAATACCCTTCTCTGGCAGTACATCACACCTGGGGTAAGTATTAAACATCTTGATATGTAAACCCGGCTCACAAGGCTCCAACCTATATAATCATTTTTAAAGATTGTACAATAAAATGAAATAGTTTTTGTTAATCAGTTTTGTTAATCACCGGTAATGATTGTCATCCTTACAGCGATACGATCCCGGGGCCGATATCAACAAAGTTTGGAACCGTCTGAACTTCACCGACAATGTCTTCGAACACCATGAGACCGACTACTTCAAGGCAGCCTATCTCTTCATCCACTTCAGCCATGTTCCTATCAATAGTCGATTCAGGTTGACGATGACTGGATGCCATGAGAAAGGTACAAGGGTCCAATTTTTTTTTTTTTTTTTTTTTTGTTTTGTTTTGTTTTTGTTTTTGTTTTGTTTGTTTGTTTTTGTTTTGTTTTTTAACTTGTTATGAATAACAAGTTACAATAATTATTATAAGCTACCAAAATCCTTGAATCTGATTGGCCAAGAGCAAATATGTCATAGAAATGTGCAGTTGTTAATGATAATAAGTTTTATGAAACAAGGCTGTCATCATTCTTTGATTTCTTTATAGAAGGGTGAAAGAGAGAGAGGGGGAGGGAAGAATTTGAAAGAGAGATAGAGAGAGTGAGGGAGAGGGGAAGGACTGGGGAAAATAGAGAGGTAAAGTGAATGGCAGAGAGAGGCAAGAGAGAGAGAGATAGACAGGAAAAGAGAGAAAAGGAAGGGGGATGAAGATTTTGATAAGAGATAAAAAGAGAGGGAGGGAGAGAGGAGGGACTGGGAAAATAAGAGAGATAAGGTGAAGGGTAGAGAGAGGCAAGAGAGAGAGAGAGAGAGTGAGAGAGATAGGGAAAGAGATAAAGGGAAGGGGAATGAAGATTTTTAAAAGAGATTCAGACAAAAATGAAAGAGAGAAGAGGTAGAAATATAGACCGGAGAAAGAGACAGGGTGAAGAGAGAAAAAGAGAGGGGGAGGGGGGAGAGGGGAAGAATGTATTTAATTGACCAGTGCTCAACATTTTTTTAAAGGGACGACACCTGTAAAAGTACTCTTTCATAAGTGCTTTAATTTTGGATTTGATGCGACTATATACATGATATAATGCCTTTAAAAATACTACTATGGGCTCTGTGCAAGTGGACATTTTTTTTATTCAAATATTTACTATGTATTATAAATTATGTATGCACGTTCTGGACCCTTCAACATATAAATTGTCTTGAGATCAACTGTAAAAATTTAGCGTGTCTCCATTCTTCCTACAATGGAATGAATCTAACTGGACCGTATTTTTTCTGTAACTTAAAAGTGATTGTGAAATATTATTGATTGTATGAGATTCTCGGTGAGATATAGTTAGGCTCCTCATGGGAAATAGTGTGGGGTTTTTTGTTTTGTTTTGTTTTGTTTTTTGCAACATGGATACCTAAGTAAAATTTAATGCTGAATACGATGGCACCGACTGATTTTTGATAAAAGTGTCTAAAGTGCCCAAATTTTATGTTTTAGTGGTCCGCCATTGTTGTTATGCATCTTAGAGCAGACCTTGGGGCTAGAAACGTTCGTTTAGTGTTGAAAACCACTATGAACAATAAAATGAAATATGGTAATGGGTCAGACCCACCATAGACCACATGGGCACGGCATTTGTTCTAAAAGGGCCCAAAGTTGATCTATTCCATTCAGTAAAATACAGAAAAAGAAAAAAGATGAGGACTGTAATTTCTTGGTTACTCGTCTGATGTTTGGTAGACATGGTAAAGGCATGCTCTTATTTTTTTCATTACAGCTACGTTGATTAATTTTTTTAATTCAGGAAAAATTTGAATGCTAAAAAAAAAGTAAAGACATATTTCTGGTTAGTGAGAAAGGCCTATATTGAGTGTGAGCTATTTTCAATATCCCACTATACAGCATACATAGAGTATGATATATTTTTATCGTTGTATTTTCTGTCAATACCGTTAGCTATTCTTTCAGGGAAATAAGGGTTTACAGTTTTGTGTATCAGAGTACTATGAGGAGACAATAATAATAATCACCGACATATTTCCCGAGTAGGCCTACATATATATTTACGGTCTGAAGGCTGAAAAATATTTCGGATAGGAGTTTACATTATGCCAGGTACAATGAGCCCATTTTTGTAAACATATTTCCACACGTCACAAATATTGCAATATATTTTTCGGCTCCAATTTTCTCAGACAATATAATATAAGTCGTAATTATCTAAAAGCATATTTCTAAGAATAGAACTTCAAGGTTTATGCTCCGGTCTGTATTCGTCTTTTATTGCTGTTGGGTGAGGATGGGGTCGGGTTTGTTGATTTCAGGTCCCCCTCATAGACGGTGGCCTCGATAAACACGCTGATAAAAATGCTAAGATCTAGTATGAACTTCACTAAAAAGCTGTTACCATAACTATGTCGTTAGAACAGTCAGCACCCTTTGTTAATTCGACTTTATTTGCATCGAGCTACTATGGAAATGAGTAAAAGTAAACATATGAGTGTAAATAGACAAGCCCGTACGTCAAGGGGGCTGTGTGGCGGTCGCCCCTTCCAAAACGCAACAAGGAAAAGAAAAAAGAAGATGGAAAAAGAAAAGAAGGAGAGGAAGAATAAGGGATAAAAGGAGAATAAATAAAGGAAGGACAAAATCAATTCCCTAACGCTAGTGAAAAGACTGCGGACAAGAATCAACAATCTGATGTTTTAGATGCCGATGATGTAGGTGTAGGCCTACCCTTTTGTAAGATTACGGGTATACAAAAACGGCCGCCCCCTCGAACTACCATTAGAACCGAGAAAATATGTTTTGTGAAATGAATTATCTTCATATGAACTTACCTAAGTATTATTCTTTTCTTTTTTTTACGTGAGAGTAATATATATTTTCAAGGAAAATAATGTAATGGAATCGGGGGAAATAATGACGCAAGTAGCTTCTACCATAACGATTTTTAAAAACTTTTGAAATTGTTTTTATGCACTTTCATTTTGATATATACGTATAGCTTGTATATATATTTTTTTATAGATGTAAGTTTTGTTATTTATCAATTCTTATTTGTATGAGGGTGACACAGTTCCAGCAGTACTTATATTAATACAAACGGGGTATCAAAACAGGGCTGACGCCATTTGCCCGAAATTTAAACTTCAATTTCTATTTTTTGTGTCAATTTTCGTAGTGAAAGTGTACAAAAGTTAAATACACAAGTTACATAATTATCTGGGAACCTCGCTGCCCAGATAATAGTACCTCGCTGCCTGAATATGAATATCGAAACTTTGAAAATCCTCGGGGGGGGGGGGACTGCAGACCATTGCCCCTATATTAACATTCCAGTGTTTTTGCGAGAGAAGCGAGCGAGCTAGCGTAAACAAATGGCCAGTTTTTCCTTCTTTTTCTTTCCTTCTCTTTTCTTTTTCTTCCTTTCTTTTCGATTTTGTTTTTCTTTCCTTTCCCTTTTTCTTTATGGGAGTACACAAAAAAGCTACGCATGGGACTGTTTTACAAATCCATTTTCAAACTTTAAATTTAGCACTCAAAATTTCTTCTTGAACGCTGAAGTTTCGAGCTATGGCAGTTTGTACATACTTCTTTGTACTAAGAACAATATTATTAAAAATCACTGCATTATTTAAGCAAGACTTTGTGCCCTTTCATGGGCCCTTATGTAAAACTGGGCCTGAAACCATTTTAATGAGAGCTGAAGGTGCCAGCCGTGTATTATTTATCATACATGACTATCACCAATAACATCCGCATATCACGTAGCATAATTATGTTTCGATATGTAAGTCAGTGAAATATATGTGTGTGTGTGTGTGTGTGTGTGTGTGTGATTTTTAATGCATTTTCATATTGGGCCGCAATAAAGAGATTCGGGGCTCCCATGTCCTTTCAGGTGCCCCAAAATGATGTAATCTTGATTAATTTGATAAATACTAATTTACTGTAGAACACATTTTCAAATATCTTTAGAAGGAAAATATGTCATGCTACTGTAATTTAATTCTCTATAATCACTTATGTTACATTTGGCCCTCCAAAATCAGTATTTTGGCACATGACACACATTGGGCTACCATATCATCATACCCAAAATGTATCATTGTATTTTCCTATTAAAATAGCCATTTACTGAACTTCTACTACTTCGAAGGCATTGACAGCAACTTTTTCGAATCTAGTGAGTAGCATGCCCCTTGGGCCCTTTTAGAACAAATACCGTGCCCATGTGGTCTATGGTGGGTCTTACCCATTACCATATTTCATTTTACTGTTCATAGTGGTTTTCAACACTAAACGAACGTTTCTAGCCCCAGGGTTTGCTCTAAAATGTATAAAAACAATGGTGCGCCACTCAAACATAAAATTTGGGCACTTCGGAAACATTTTATATATTTAAAAAAAAATAGTCAGTGCCATCGCTTTCAGCATTAAATTTTACATATCAAAAGAATCCATGTTGGAAAAAAAAAGTGAACACTTTTTCCCACTAGGAGTCGTCTGTGTATCTAACTAATGGAGTCCATCGGAATTATTCATGTTGCAGGGCCCTGTTCTGGAATTTATTGTTTTTTTATTGAAACTATATTGTATTTTCTTACAGCCAAGGACATCGACCCGGCCCTAGAATACCTCAATAACCTGGTAATGGTTATTCATTGTGCTTACCTTCTCTCTCTCTCTCTCTCTCTCTCTCTCTCTCTCTTTCATCCCTTAATTGTCAGACTAAAAAAGTTCTAGATACATCTTAACCCCCCCCCCTAAAAAAAAAAAATAACAGAAAAAATAAAACTTATTTTTCATCGCAATTACACTGCCTTTTTCGTTTACAGTAGTAACGACAGAGTATAACATTATAAAGAAATAATACATCCCTTTTTGGCCAGTTCTTTTCACAAAAGGCGGGCTCGCGAAACCTCGCCCTTCTTTTGCTGATAATTTCTCGTTAAGATTTGGCACAGAATTTGAATGACTTTTTATGCATGTAACTTACTGCTTATTTCATAGTATTAATTCATTATTTTGTTGTGTTTTTTTGTGTGAATATGTGTTTTATATCATCCCCTATGTTATATTTATTGCAGTGCTTATCATTGCAAATAAGGAATGATTTGTCTTTTATTTTGGAAAAGGAATGATTTGTGTTTTTTGAAATGTGAGATTGGAGTTTGCGTGTTGTTTCATTTATCAAAGCAAGTGTATACTTCTGCCGGTAGTATGTCCATGATCAAAGCTCTTTTAGATGCTTGTGTGTTACTGCTTGCTATTATCTAATATCCACCAATTACACTATTCGAATGGCTTTCTTGCAATGCATCTGTTTGTCTTTAATATCTAAAAAAATATTCCACTCTAATAATAATTAGAATACACCTTTATAATTATCTCCTTGCTCCTTTCTGGCTACTATTTCACTATAAGCTTTTATGTCAATCTTATATACGGACGCTTAGTCAATTTCTGAATATATTGATATTTGGATATAATGTATATAAACCCGTGTTACTAAAACGGTAAGTATAATTTAATAATTTTATATCACATTTCATTTTTATTTTAATTTGATTTCAACTTTGAAATAATTTTCAGAAATAAGAAGGGGGTAAATTACAAAAACAAAATACATAAAACACAGTTCTTCAATAAATTTTGGATTATTTTTAATAGACTTTAAATTATTGGAGGAATTAGTGTCATTTCTATGCTCTGTACATAAGTTTAGATTTAAAAAAACCCCAAAAAATACAGGCATATTTCTTCGCAATAATCACTTAATTACAATTCGCTCCTCCTAGCTAGATTTTAATTTTCTTAAACCAAAATGGCCATCGTAAAAAGCAGGTCATTTCGAGTGTTCAAAGGATATTCGTATCTTGATGCTTTGCACCGTACAGGAAGAAGAATTAAATAGTGCGTGACGCTTGTAAACGTTACCACGACAACTGTAGTCATGGCAACTGTTAATTTCAGAAATTGACAGATGCTCGAAGAGTTAAGTGCATTAAGTTGATTGGATCGGATAATGAACTATTGATAGTTATCATCAGAGCTCGTAAAGGTCATGCTCCAATGATTTTATCCTCTACAACTAAAGCCACCAATGTCGTTCATTTTTACCTTAGAGGATTTATCTATTTGTATCTTTCATATTATAAGTTTTTTGCTTTTAAATTTCATTATTGCGATCCTCATTATTATAGATTATGACAGCTAGAGTTAGCCAGGGAGGTAGGTATGGAAAAAGTGGGTTGTAATGAAATCATTTTCTTTTTCGAATAACAAAATGTGATAGCATTTGTAAAAAAAGTCTTGTTGACCCGAAGTGAAGGGAAGATAAAGATATCTTTGTGATAAGACGCTAAATCTCTTGACTACTGAATTCTCCCATTCCCAATAGGCTTAATACGGGAACCACGAGGTTCCAGTAGAAAATGGGTTAAATAGGCTGAAATACTTTGGAAAGTGGCATGGGTCATGGTGTGTTTGGGCAAGGTGCGAATCTTTAATCTAGACTAAATCTTTACTAACATGAAATTTAACCTTCATGAAAACATAAAGAATAACATTGCATGACAAAGGTTAAGCCCCTTAACGCTGTCTTTCTCTTCCTTTTGATTTTTCCCTATTGTTTATATGTGGTTATTTCATTTTCCCCGTTATTCTCTATTTCGTTACATTTGTCGTCTGTATCATTTATAATCTCTTTTTGCTCCAATTGATTCCACTTTAATTGTTTAATCCTTATCACTTTTTAATTTGGGGGCGCTATCGATTTCTGTCATTGCATTTTCTCTCCCATGTTATTTTTGTTTTTGTTTTTTTCTTTCTAACTCTTTTTTTCTCTCTTCCTCTGTCTCGTCACCTGTCTGCCCCAATCCCAATTTCTCTATCTCTCTCTTTCTCTCTCTCGTTTTTTTTTCTTTCCGTCATTCTTCTCTGTTTCTATTTTTTCTTTCTATCTATATTCGTTTTCTTTCAGCTATCTTTCTCCCTCTCTCATTTTTCTTTTCCTTTTGTTAATTTCTGTCCAAATATTTTCTTATTCTTTCTAATCATCTGTCGGCATGGCTTTCCCTTTTTCTTTTTAATGTTTCTCCTTCCCATGTATCTTTCTTTTGATCCTTGTTGCCGTGTTTTGCGTTACTTGTATTATTTAATCCCTGTCATCCCCACCTCTCTTTCTCTGTATTTCTTCTTTTGACGTCCTTCATGTTTGACTTCCCTTTTACTCTCCCCTTTCTAACTATGTCCCCATCCCCACTCTTTCCCCCTCTCTCGCTCCCTCTTCCTGCTTCCATCATTTTCCTACCTTTCTCTCCTGCCTTCCCCATATCTCTTCCCTCTCTCACTCTCTTTCCCCATGCCCCCATCCCCCACCCCCTCTTTCTTTCTTTTGCTGTTTTTTCTTTCCTTTTGCCGTCTTTCCTGTTTGTGTTTTCTCTATGTCTTTCCTCTTGCACTCTCTTCTCTTCAAGATGTTTTTTACTTCTCTTTTTCTCTCTGTATCTGTCCCTCTCTTCCCTCTCCCACTTCTTTCACTACGTTAACACCCATCACCCCTCTCTCCCTCTCCCTGCTTCCATCCTTTCCCTAACTTTCTCTCCTGTCTTCCCCCTATCTCCTTCCCTCTCACTCTCTTTCCCCATGTCCCTATCCTCCATTTCCCCCTTTCTCTTTTCTGTCTTCTTTTCCTTTTGATGTCTTTCCTGTCTGTATTTCCTCTATCTCTTTTATCTCACTCGCCTTCAACATGTCCCCGCCCCCTCTCTCTTCCTTTTCTTCCTTTTTTTTTTTTTTTTGCTTTTGTTTTTTTGTGTTTTTGTTTTTGCTGTTTTCTTTCCTTTTGCTGTCTTCCTGTCTGTGCCCCCCCCCTCCCTACTCTCACTCTCTTCAACATGCTTTTTTTTTTCTTGTTTTTCTTCTCTCTCTCTCTCTTTCTATCTCTCTCCTCTCCCCCACTATATTCCACTATGTTCACATGCCCCTCCCTCTCCCTCCTTCTATCCTTTTCCAACCTTTCCCTCCTGCCTTCCCCTATCTCTCCCCTCTCCCACTCTCTTTCAGCTGAGTGTGACTAACGATACGAAAGAAATTGTAGAGGGCATTTCGGTCTCTGGGCCCGCGTTACAAGATGCTCATAATCTGACCAACGATGAGGTGATCCTGTTCCTAGATGCCTTCGCTATTATCGGAAATGCATCCATCGATCTGTCCGAAGAGCCGGAGAAAGCACAGAATCTAACAAACGTAGGTGTTTTTTTTTAAGCTTGTGTATATTATAATATTCAAAACAAAAACAATAATCCGCAAAAAAGTTCTTGATTAAAGCATTATTATCTTACTTCCCTCTTAATATGAATCAGTCTCTCTCTTTCTCTCTCCTTACCTTTTTCTTTCTCTTTCTCTCTCTCTCTCTCTCTCTCTCTCTCTCCCTCTCTGTTTTTTAATCATAGTTTAGACCTCATACACTTAAACATAGCCTAGTTATTTGAGAGGAATAGATGGGAGTGCGATATTACTATTTTATTACCACTGTAATCAAGACCTCATAAATTTAGCTGGTGTCTCAAATTAGGGCTGTTCATAATTCGGTTTAAACCCTTTACTTTTATGATAATGAGCTTTACAGCATTTTCAAAAGTATAATGAATACATTTAAGAAAAGTATTGAATTCGCTATGGGCTTAGATCTATTAGCAATGAGTTATTATTGAAGATCAAGTGATTTGTGTTTTATCTTTTCTACACCTAGTATATATTGAAAACAAAACAGATTCGGGTATAAAAGAAAAATCTGATATATCCAATGATTCGTCGTAATCATTGCAATATTTCTCTCTCTTTCTCTCTCTCTCTCTCCCCCCCCCCCCCCTTCTCTCTCTCTCTCTCCCCCCCCCCCCCCCTCTCTTTCTCCCTGTTTTAGTGAGACACATTCGTATTGATATTTTCAAATGTTTTGTGAAATATTTCATTCTTTTATATTGATGACAACCCTTTAAACCTGTTTTTATGTCAGGGTTTGGCTCAGGTCGCTTCCCATGTTTTGGGCTCTATCTCATCTGCCATCCTACCGAGACACGATGTGAGTAACCATAGCAACGCACGAAGCGGTTCGTGCTGAATTGAAATGAATTGAATGGTTCATTGTGAGGAGTATAAATAAAATATAGCCGCATGAAAAGTGAAGTGCATTTAATTTGATAAATAGCATACGCTCCTTATGCTTATATCTTGGGAGAACAATCGAGTTTTCATTCAGGCAAAGAGTTGGGGGTTTTTAATTTAGATCGATGTCACACAACCAAAATCATTCGTTTGCTTCTGGGCACCCCAAAAAATCTAAAGCTACGTAGTATTTCATTTCTCTTCAATGCATTATTATTGGTGAGACCCAGAAAGGAATTTACCCATTGTCTACTGAAACCGAGCGGTTCCTTTATTAAGTCTATGGGACTAAGAGAATTCAGTAGTCAACGGGTTAACTAATACCTTATACAAAGTTAATGCCATTCTGGCTCTAATCAGATGATATATCTTTTTTTCTTAGATATTAGGCCCTATATGTATTTTGCAATTTTTAAGCTCGATTTAGTTCACATTTATGTTGTATAACAGGGTTGTTTTATGCTAATCACTTCTATGTTTTAATATGTGCAGATGAATAAGAGGTGGAGATTTGTTGGATATTCAGTGTTACCTGTTTTGTACTGCTGATACAGCTCAAGTTATATTTTCTGTCAGCGAATTCACAGTCTCATTAGAAAAACAAAAAAAACAAAAAACAAACAATGCCTTACTTTCATTCAGTTTAAAACGAGCCAATATTGTTTAAGCTTGGATCCTTTGGATTCAGTGAAATTCAGGGCGAAAGTGCCGAGACTCGAACTCACAACCTCGTGCTTCAAGGTAATATGGATGAACCACTGTTTTATGTTGCTTCTTCAATATCTAGGGGGGGGGGTGTCGGGGTTTTTTGTTTTTCGTTTTTTTTTTCATCCATAATCTTTCTAGCATTTTAATTGTTCGGCTATATTCAGCCTCCCAATCCCTGAAATAAAAACAGACAATCCTTTATTGCTCTCTACTCTCTCTCTCAGTCTGAATACGTGACTACTCCAGCAGGGCCTTACACAGAAGCGGCAAACACCCAAACTACCGATACATCGTCCAACCCCGATAAGATTGTAGCTGACCAACAAGCAACGGCCATCCTGGCCATTGAGAAGGGTATCGGAGTCATCACAGCTAATGCTGGCAATGCCACTCTCGTCGCTAAAACGGAGAATATCAGTAAGCACATCACTTTGTTTCTTCTTCTTCTTCTTCTTCTTCTTCTTCTTCTTCTTCTTCTTCTTCTTCTTCTTCTTCTTCTTCTTCTTCTTCTTCTTCTTCTTCTTCTTCTTCTTCTTCTTCTTCTTCTTCTTCTTCTTCTTCTTCTTCTTCCTCCTCCTCCTCCTTTTCCTCCTATTCCTCCTCCTCCTCCTCCTCTTCTTCTACAACTACTACTCCAGGGGCGGATCTAGCTTTTTTCCAAGGGGGGGTTTGAGGAGCTGAGCTGGGTATTGCGAGGGAGCGTAGCGACCGAGCCCGAGCGAGCGAAGCGAGCGAGGGGGGAGGGTGTGGGAGGGGGGATACCCCCCTCCCACAGTAGGGAGATTTTTCATTTTTAGGGTTGCCAGCTTGCGATTTTAAGCATACTTGCATGCTCTATTTTTTCTCTTTTTTTTTTTTTTCCTATGCACATTAAATGTTTACTTGGCAGCCCAAGGGGGGGGGGGGTTTAAACCCCCTAAACCCCCCCCCCGTAGATCCGCCACTGTACTACTTTTTCTTCTACTACTACTACTACTACTTCTTCTTCTCCTTCTCCTTCTCCTCCTCCTCCTCCTCCCTGCTAGTGTCAGGAGTGGGATACGACAATTAAAAAAAATCTTCAGGGAGTAGAAAAGGACAAAATGTATAAATGAGCATTGTCAGGAATTAAATGACAAGTGGTTTAAATTCAACCACAAACTGTACAATCTGACTACTATCCGATTTTAGAACAAATAATGTTTTTATTTATTTTTCTTTTCATTTCAAAAGCTTTCTTTTCTTGGCGGTTCGAATCCAGGTGAAAAGCATTGTACATAGTCATGACAGTTATCACTTTACCCCCAAATCATGTTAATTTAGGGAGATGCATGTTCAGTACATTTTACGTAAGATGAATTAACTTTTCGTGTTGATTTGGGATCGAAACGAAGAATGATGTGTTTTTAATCATATAAATCCTTTTTCCATTGTTCAAACAGTTTAAATGTCAAATGGCCTTACTTTACATTTCTCTAAATCACAATCTATTCCATTTTGAAGTCATTGTCTCTGCTCCTCTGCAAGTTACCAATACCACCACATCTCAGAGCATCAATCTTCCCCCCTACAACTCGCCCGATGGTTCAGGGGAGGAAGATAAGGACGTTTCGGTGGAAGCTTCAGTGGACTTATCGCGCATACTTACGCTACTTAGTGACCAACCCCCTTCCAATACCAACAAATCATCTGTACCAGGTAGAGATAGGATTATCGTTTTGATATCTAGATTAAAATTGTTTTGTAACCTATAAATTCGAGGCTCTGCTCATGATTTTCGTTCATGTTGCATAGCAACTATACCATTATCAAAATATCAAATTGAATTTCATTAGGAATTTGATCTTCATTTGTTCTTTTTAATCTTTTATTTCTAGAAATTTTCTGTACACACCTAATTGCATAGAAGAAATACGTGAATACAATATTTGTACATTTTTTATCTGAGGGCGACGGTGTGTCACCTTCACGTAAGCTTGCTTAGATACATGTATACATCTGAAGCTTCAATTCGTATCTGATATCTTTGAGAATCTGAACGTATAAACCGCACTCTCTGTCGTAATTATCTTCTTTTCAGTTCGGTTCACTGCTTTACAAATTAAAACGGACGATTTTATCGATACAAGTCAGAATATAGGCTTCAACTCGTCAACTACTGCGAGGTAAGTATATAATCATACATATTTCTACCATTCAATTCCCTCCATGTTTTCTCCTAGGACTATTACCCTCGGATAACACACCTTGGACAGCTATCCCAAATTCAGATATCCATATTTAAATGTCTGATGATTAAGAGAAATTTTAAAGGCGTTCGCTTTAAATTGATAGCCGCCCATTGAGATAGTAGTCCGGAGTAATTAACCGGTTATAATTGTCCTAGGAGTAGTTTTCCTGATACTGAGTAGTTGTCCGGGGAAGTTATTTCCCGGGGTGAGTCGTCTTGGGATAATTGTCATTACGGTTATAGTTTTCTGGGGGTAGGTCTACAGTCATCCTGATGCGCTTGTAAATACGTCATAAAAGACATCGAGGTTTCGAGAAAGTGCAAGGAATAAAAAGCAGAATCAGTATGAGAATATGTCACAGGAAAATATAAAAAATTTAAAGATATAAAATAATTATTTTATGTAAACCTATTAGGAACATAACAAAGGATTCTATCAAATCAACCATTCGTCTAGTTCTGAGTGTATTTTTAACGGGGCAAACCTGAAATTATAACCTATCAGAAATATACAAGCTTTATACTTACATGTATTTATATAATTGTATCAAAATATCTATTTTATTTACTGATAGTCATTTGTTGAACTTTTTCTCCTCCTCTTCCTCCTCCTCTTCATCATCTACTTTTATTATTCCCCTCAATTGTATCTGCTCCCCTTATACTGTATGATTGCAGAGAGCAAGAGGAAACGGTATCATCTGAAGCCTTTCTGAATTCTGACATCTTATCCCTCACAGTCTTCGTAAGTGGTTCTGCCGAGTCTGTTCCAGTCAAGGCGGACTACGTGAACAAGAAAGTGAGTTTTACTTTTATGTTTGGTGTCAAGTGGTGTATTGGATGATAACGGTATATTGGTGAGGGCTCTAGAATCCTATACGCGAGGTCCTAGGTTCGATCATTGCTCGGTCCTCACATCCCTGCGCAATATCATGTTGCCCACATTTAAGCATTTAGGAATATTTTTTAAATAGATTCTACCGACCTGTTGAAACCATCTCGAAGATGAAAATAGGTATAACGCCTCAATTTTTTATTTTTTTTTAAAGGGAAATATCGTTTAGAAATCCAAAACCTACCGACATGGCATACAATTTTAATGACTGTGGTAGGAGATTCACCGGATTTCATTTTTTGTGAATGATCTGCTTTATAGTAAGTTACACGATGAGGATTATCTAAGCTCTATAGTGACAATTCGCGCAGTGCAAATAAATGGTGATTACCATGTACATTTATAAAACTAGACGAAGCTGACAAAGTAACATGAATACGTACGCTTTATGGCAGTAAATCATGTTAAATGCGTGTTTCAAAAAATGCATGAATAAAAATCAATTAATATTGTTCTGTCACAATGTTTCATTGACGTTAGAGACTGGAATCCAACGATAATGCCACCTTTCGTCGCGATGAGAGCAGCGAATGTGTGTGGCTGAAAGATGACAAGTAAGTTTTTTCTTCAGTGTTCATGGGAGCGTTTCATCAAGCGTTTTGTCAGTGACTTTTATCCGACAACTGTTATAAGCTACTGAAATGCTTGAATCTGATTGGCTGAGAGCAAATTTGTCGGTAAAAATCACTGACAAAACGCTTGATGAAACGCTCCCCAGATGTTCTTTCTTTTCAAGCCATATTCAGATCACTTATCCATGCTCATGGTCTTAAATCCCTACTGTGACGAGCTATGAAGCTCCTGCGATATAATGTACATCGTATTCCAATGCTTCAGTGGTTTCAAAAGTAGGACTGGATTCAGATTTTTCTAAAGCGAGGAGGCGCGATTGAAAAAAAAAAATCTGACAACCAGAAAAAAAGAATGGTCATCACACTTCTGCGATGACAATTCATTCAAAATATCTCCGACAAGGAAACGTCACATCTGAAGGATAGAGCTCTACTGAAAAAGAAAGTTGTGTTTTAAGTACCTTTTTTGTCGAGAATTTGAGAAGGAGGCAATTTCCTTTAACTGTTTACTGAGGTGGTCTTAAGAACTGGTTCACATGTCGAACCCTAAGTCCGCCAGTGCGAAAAGTACTTCTTTTTCACCTTTTCATATCTTCATTCTTCTTCTTTTTTTTATTTACTTTTGTCTTTATTTGTATCTTGCCCAGGACTTGGAGTAATCAAGAATGTTCCACCAACAACCAGACGAATGATACGGCCACGCGCTGCTCTTGTGGACACACTACTAGCTTTGCTGTTCTGGTCCAAGTTGTTGACTTTGAGGTTTGCCCCTTACATGTTCAGAGATCTTAATAACCGTTGCACATGAGGCGTCATTTTTACCGACATAGGAATTCGTCAACAACCTGAGGGAGAGAGAGAGAGAGAGAGAGAGAAAAGGAAAGGGATAGATAGAGAGAGGTTTGACGCGCCGTGTCAAAGTGGCATCGTACAAAAGTGAATGTGACATGAGCATTGTGAACATTGCATAAAATTACTGGCACATGATCTAATTCTTTCAAATCTTTCGCGAAGATTATTTTCTTCTTTAGAGGAAATATCAAAGTCTCACTTCGAGTAAGCAGTTTTGTAAAATATAGATATAGTTTCTATGATTAAAAATCACAGAACATTTTCGGTAAACGTTGCTCAGATGACAGATTAAATATTTTACTGGAGTTGTTTTCGGAATGCCTTATCAGTCAGACATTTATACCAAATGGTTTTCACTCCAATCAATCCATTGTGTAAAATCGCTTGGCTCTCATTGCAGTAGTAATACTTTCTAAAACCTCCATGTTAACATGTATCAGTGTTTGATATATATGTCATGTTATATACAGAAAACATTGATAGGAATTTATTTATTTATTTTCATTTCGAGGAATGCAACAACAGAGAATACAACATGCAATAAAAAAAATTTAAAAAGAAAAAAAAAGAAGAAGAGGAACAAAAATAACGAAAGAAAGAAAGAAAAAAGACAGAAAGAAAGAAATGTAAAATGCCTGCGGATCACCAAAAGAATACAGGTTCCTGTGTAAGGTTTTTCTCATTAGGTGGTGGTAGAAATGCAAGGCAAGGTAGGAATGGTCGTAGGAATGTACGTGATGTATGTAGATAGTTATGGATGCATTCAGCAGATATCCGGGATACCATGATAATTAAAGGTCATTAGTACTTTCTAACTTCTCTTGTTTTATTTGACTCTTAGATTAGCAAGGCTGATAATCTGGCGATGACTATTCTCTCTTACTTTGGAATCGGTTTATCCATCCTTTGTCTGGTCATAGCACTCTTTATTTTCTTCAGTGTAGGGTAGGTTCAACGTCTTTTTATTTATGTATTTATTATATTCTATACATTAATGAAGTGGTAACAAGTTTACCCCTGTGTAAATATCCGCCGGACAACCTCCATCCGGACAAGTTATTCAGGTCGTTCATCAACTGATGTCCCTTATTTGCCAAACTTAAGCATTTGTATGAAGTTGTGATGAGTATTTTCACATTTTCTTCAGGCTTGAACAATCCCAATGCTTTATTCTGTATTTTGAGAGTGTATATGTAATACCTTAGCCGCCCGCTTAATAGTCACAATGCTTGGAATCTACAGACAGAGACGGATGAAAGACATTAAAAACTGATAACATTGAAGGCAAATTATGATCTTGATGATGCTCCTGAAAAAAAGAAGATCGCTTTTATGATATGTTTCATATGATGTTAAAAACCGCTCCAGGAAAAGAGAAACTAGTATGAACGTTTAAAAAAAAAATGGGGAAAGTGGTTGAAGAAAATGGATGAAGAATGAAAATGAAAAAAAAAAAAAAACCCGTTGTATAATGTCTCATTCCATCTTATGAGTGTACATTTTAGTTTCAATATAATATCGATTCTCCTTCAGAGCTCTACGCACGTCGGAACGCAACATGATTCATCGTAACTTGATGATTGCTCTCCTCCTGGCCTACATCGTGTTCTTGGCTGGAGTCGAACACGCTAAATCCATCCCTGTAAGTAAACATCCCACATCCCCCATCCCCCATCCCCCCCCCCCTTCCCCAATCCTCCCCCCCCCCCCTTCCCCAATCACTAATGCATTTCTTACCTTAACGGAACACGCTAATGTCTGCCCAGTATACATGGTATAAGCATGATAAGTGTAACTTGCTATCGCCTTCATCCTTAACTATAGTCTGGAGAGGTGGTATCATTCAAACTAAGGCCAACCTAGTAAGCATGGGCGGAGGTCCCGGGGGACGAGGGGACTGTATAGCAACCAATGGTAAAGGGTTAGTCGCGTCCCCCCCCCCCCCCGGCCGTATTCAGAAATCGCCGAGCATGGTATTCCTTAATGATCGCTCTCATCCTTACACCAAATATAGTCTTCTCAGATTGTATCCCTCACAATGCCGTCCTCTATCCACATATATAGTTTCCTGAGCTGAAATTGAACAGCCCATTCAAGTTGAGTTCTGGTCATGAGATTGAAGTGTGAAAGAAACTGTCTCAAAGCAATTGGGAAAGGTTGATTAGCACATAAGAATTGGTGTATGCTGTGAGGTTTTGGAATCACCCAAATGATAAGAAATTGACCCAGTTCTGCTGAGAGTCACATGCACTGCACGCAGAAATGTGTATATGGGACTACACACAAATGTTCGGCCCTAACATTTCAGCTGTTTCTTGTTATATTTTGAATGTGAGGGCATTTGAAGAGCAATCCTTTTCTGGGGACATAATCTTCTATGATATATCTTCCAAACTAACATAATAAGAATGAGCACCTGAACTAAGAAAGCTCACAAATTATTTTAAAAAAACTTTTCCCAGAACTCTAGCGTCCCTTTAAGGATACCTTGGGTATACCCATTACCTCTATTTAATTCAACTAGTACTGAACAGCCCATCCAAGTACACCTTAAGGATCACCCTTACCTATAGTCATTTTAACTAGCACTGGACATGCTCAAACCATCCCAGTACATAATTCCGCATCATCTTTTTTTCACCTGACCAATTTCTTATTTGCGTCTTCTCAGCTGATATAAGTATTCCTTATGATCGCACTCATCCTTGCCTGTAGAATCCTTTAAATCCTTGAATGTGAAAAAAAAACACTAAAGTAAAGAATCATATTCTTTCCATGGCAATGGTGACACTGAATATGAGTTAAGAGCAGTACAACATGTGACAATGGCAGTCTTCTTTCATAGCTAGAATACTGAACAAGATAAGTATCCTTAAAATGGCAACAGTCCGTACCTACAGAATCGTTTTACTTCCCTGATAGAAAAAAAAAACACGAAAGCAGAAAATTATGGCAGTGATCAAACTGAATATTGTGTTAAGCAGTACAAACTCTGACAACGACAGTCTTCGTGCCTTCTTCCTTGTATTAAAATTTATTTGATTCTAAAAATGTTACTGTATATTACATTGTATGTGAACAAAATCAATGTTAAATGTCCACAAAAGCGATGGAAGAAAATAAATAATAATTTGAATTGAACTGAATTGAATTATCGAGAATCTAACAAAATACAAAAGTATTCCATTGAATTGTTCCCATCCTTTCATTAACTATATGTTATAATTCTTAGATTTAAAAAAAAAAATAGAAAATTATATTTTCCATTCCACTGATGAAACTGAATATGTGTTATTCATGATTTCCTTTGAAAGGAGTATTACCAAGGAGTTTGTGTCTTTAAGCTCATAGGCTATTACATTCACTGTATCGACCTGTCTCGTACCTGTTAATTATCTCTACCTAACATGTGTTTGGATGGCTATTTATCGAAGAGATACTATCTTTATGATTATTGTATCGGTTGTATCCATCATTGTAAATCCAGGTCATGTGTACCATAGTAGCAGCCTTGTTACATTATCTCTACCTGGCAGTGTTTGGTTGGATGCTCATCGAAGGCATACATCTCTATCTCATGCTTGTCAAGGTAGGTAAACTAATTTTTTTTTAATCTTAATTTTGCCCTCTAGTAGATCGACACTCTTTCACTTTCATCCAAATAATCGTTGTACAAATATCGTATATTCAAACTTTGGTGTTTTTAGTGATACCTTATACATAATTTCGCTGCAGTGGTTTACTAAGCACCAGATTTTTTTTTTTGTTTCAAGAAGTGTCATGAAACAATTTTTTTTTTTTTATGTTCTCACTAGGTATTTGGATCAGAGGGCAGTAAGCAGATCTACTATCTCTTGATCGGCTGGGGTACCCCGGTCATCATCGTCGCTATCTCAGTTGGAATCAAATACCAAGACTATGGAACATCTACAATGTAAGTACCCATTAGCTTAAGGCCACTGGGACATGGGGTACGTATCCTGCCCTTAAAAGAGAACATAACAAGGAGAAAGACAATAGAGAAAAGAGAGAAGGGAAAAATTAAAGGACGAGAAAAGCTGATAGGACCCCCACCCCCCCCCCCCTCCACACCCTTCCCAAATCGATACTTGTTACTTTTTGTTTTAAGTTTTCTTTTATTCATTTATTTTCCGTAAAATCAACAGATATACAAAAAATAGACACATTACAATCATGAATAAAGTATAAACAGAAACTTATACAATTATCTACAAGTGAATATATATATATATATATATATATATATATATATAGAAAAATGTGTACATTCATGGAAGAACAAAGAATTTACACATACATGTACTTGTAATTCACTTAGCCCTTTGACTACTGAATTATCTCATCCCCATAGACTTTATACATGGACCACTCGGTTCCCGCAGGCAATGGGTTAATATCTCAACTTACTTAAAACTATACAGATATACAACTGAAAAATAATATACATTTGCGTTATCTGCAAAAATGTATACATTCATGGACGCACACAGAATTTCTACAACTGAAAATATACCTTAAATATAACTATTCCTCTGATATGTTTTTGTTTTTGTTTTTGTTTTCATTGAAAGAAAAATGTATTAAAGATAAAAAGGAGAAGAAAAGAAAAAAAGGAAAATGAAATATGAGAGAGAGAAGAGGGGAAAAAAAGAAAGACAGCCCCCCCCCCCCCCTTTACCCACCCCAATCCCTTAGCGCTCCTCTCCGCCGTCCATGACTTGCAAAAAGCGTAAGAATCTGCAGAAAACCAATAACAAATAAAGACCACCCCCCCCCCCCCCCCGATGACTGTGCCCATGCTACGATTCTGTATTAAAGTAACCCTCGCTATTTGAAAGGAGTAATGTCGATCCACCCTCAGGACTGGAGTTTGCAAACGACTGAAACATTGCATAATATACAGGGTACTAAATTGACCTTATTTACCCAGGGTAGCCACATCAATATTTATGCTGTGTCCTGCAGTAATTATTATTACCCCAGATACCTATTTAAACACCTGGGTAGAAAGAGACAAATGTGGGCAAAACACCCTTTGTCAAGGATGTAAGCACCGAGCAAGGATCGAACCAGGACCTTTCGCATGAGAATTAAGAGCATTCACACACAGACCACAGTGCTCCCACAATTAATGCCTTGTTTGTCCCCGCCGAACGAAGTTCGCGAGGGGACTATGAAACGGGCTCCGTACGTGTGTGCGTGTGTGTGTGTCCGTCCGTCCGTCCGTCCGTCCGTCCGTCCGTCCGTCTGTCCGTGTGTGCTCAAATGTTAGAAAATGCTACTTCTCCGTCATTTCTTGGCCGATTTTGATTCCGATTGTTTTATCTGATAGGGCTGGGTGGGGGCTACCAAACTTCTACACAGAATTTTGAAATTCATTAATTATGCAAATTTATGCAAATTTATTCAAAATCGACGAAAAATGCTACTTCTCCTCTATTTCACATCGGATTTTGATTCCGATTGTTTTATCTGATAGGGCTGGGTGGGGGCTTCCAAACTTCTACACAGAATTTTGACATTCATTAATTATGCAAATTTATGCAAATTTATTCAAAATTGACGAAAAATGCTACTTCTCCTCTATTTCACATTGGATTTTGATTCCGATTGTTTTATTTGATAGGGCTGGGTGGGGGCTTCCAAACTTCTACACAGAATTTTGAAATTCATTAATTATGCAAATTTATGCAAATTTATTCAAAATTGACGAAAAATGCTACTTCTCCTCTATTTCACATCGGATTTTGATTCCGATTGTTTTATCTGATAGGGCTGGGTGGGGGCTTCCAAACTGCTACACAGAATTTTGAAATTCATTAATTATGCAAATTTATGCAAATTTATTCAAAATTGACGAAAAATGCTACTTCTCCTCTATTTCACATCGGATTTTGATTCCGATTGTTTTATCTGATAGGGCAGGGTGGGGGCATCCAAACTTCTACACAGAATTTTGAAATTCATTAATTATGCAAATTTATGCAAATTTATTCAAAATTGACGAAAAATGCTACTTCTCCTCTATTTCACATCGGATTTTGATTCCGATTGTTTTATCTGATAGGGCTGGGTGGGGGCTTCCAAACTTCTACACAGAATTTTGAAATTCATTATTCATGCAAATTTATGCAAATTTATTCAAAATGGCTGAAGGTTCATAATGTTTTCATGTTTTATATTTCAGTTGTATACATGCATTGTTGGTATTCTCTTCTTTTGCATGCAGTAACATTATTATTTTATTCACTTAAGTTTTTCACTGAAGTTTTAAGGTTCAGGCTAGTTAATTTCCACAGATCTGCACTTCCGGCGGGGACATTTATTACGCATTGCGTAATTTACTCATTCACTTGTTTATTTGGAGGGGAGCAACTGCCCCTGTGAATATCCCTTTTATTTCATGTTGTGCCAAGGCTATTGAAATTGTTGTCTTCCCTCCCCCATAAATACACCAATATGGAAATGTATTTATATCATACACAATCATGCTCCCTGGACGAAATTTGCAACTTCGGTGAATTTAATATGTAGACATATTATCAGTTATGTTTTGATGGTTTGATGGTTTTTACCTTACTGCTAAGAAATCATATGTATGCTTGTAAGTACAGGGGACCGACGGCTTTAAGTCCGCTCCGAGGGACTTGGATTAATGCTTTACCAAAGGACACGAGCACATCCACCTTGGTTTCTTCGAAAAGTTACGAGATCACTGAGCCACCGCGCCTAGTGAAATTGATTTCTTCTAATACGGTTTTTTTTTTTTTAAATACAGCCGGAAATGGGAACAAATTACTATGCTGAATATGTTAAGCCCACCGCACACTATACGATCGACTACGATCCGATTTTAGAAATTAAATCGCAATAGCATTAAATATAGGCATTTTAACAAGTGAAAGCTACCTGATTCAGGTTCTGAACAATGATATGAATACTCAACATAGGAATTTGGTGCGATATAAGACTTACACCCGGAATAATAATAATAATAATAATAATAATAATAATAATAATAATAATAATAATTAAACATTTTTGTATAGCGCATAACACATTTGCATGCCAAATTAGTTTCAAATCGTAGACAATCGCAGTACCGATCTGACGTCACTACGATTCGAAGTCGATTTGGCCTTTCCTCCGACTAGAAGGCTCGTAATGGGCCGTAATTTCGATTTTACTATTTATGTAACTATTCACAACCTCAATCAAACATATTTTATGTGTTTAACTGTTTATATCTAACGCTATAACATTTTCTTTTAAAAATCGGATCGTAGACGATCGTATAGTGTGCGGTGGGCTTTAGACTTTGACAACTGTTGAAGTGGAATGGAAAGAATAATTTGGGAGTATTAACACTATGATGATTATTACTATGTCTTGCACCGTGCATGAGACAGAGAAAATGCGCAAGTGGCTAAAATAAGATGGAAGAATTCAAAGAATTTCAGATTTTAAAAAAAAAATCGCGATGACAGGGAACATTTGTGTCATACATGCGATTTCTTGGCACAGCCGAAGGGGGGGGGGGGGGGGGGGGGGGCGAGACTAGCCTTTACCAGTGCTTGCTGTATGCAATTCACCCCGGGATCGCCGCCTATGCATGCTTCGATATCATGCAGAAACATTTACCTTGAACATGAATATTGTCTTGAGTCCTGAAAGTTTACTTTCAACAAATACAAAGAACAACAGATAAGAGTTCACTTTCTTATATATTATGCACTGCATCGTAAATATTGTTTATTCTTCCTTGATTCCCCCCCCCCCCCCCCCCCCCTCCTTTAGGTGCTGGATTAAGCCTGGTTCTAGCGTGATCTGGGCATTTGTTGGACCAGTCATTGCAGTTATCTTGGTAAGCAAGTCAGAAATGAGAATGCAATTCGAGTCAAATTTTCGCTTTACTCGGATTAGTTCCAAGGCACTGATAAATGAATGTTTTTGATGAAGATAGATGCAGATTAAATTAAAACTGATTGGCCCTTATTGTGCTAAAATTTAAACCCGATTCTGAGTCTAAAGTCGAATTTTAACAAAGGAAGTTAGACCGAGGTCTACGTTTTCCTTTTCTTAAACACGACTTAAAACCGATCGTCGGGTTCACCTGAATTATTAGAAAACCAACGATTATCGTTTTGAAGAAAAACAATCCCTTCAAACCCCGAAAATGCTATTTTGGTTCGCTTCATTTTGGTTCGCTTCATTTTGTGTGTGAGTGAATATATACCTGTCATTACTGTATCTCAAAATGTTAACCTAATTGTAAAAAAGAAATTGGCAAAAGGTTACGGAGGAATGTAAATTATGTGTAATGATGTTTAAAAATGGAATTAGCATATTTTCACTTTGTGATAAACATACGCTGTTTAGCTTCTTTTTTTTTTAATAGAGTTGTGCTACACATAGTTTACGTAGAGTAGCGATAGGCCTAAGATTGATGATACCGGAGTTGTTTTCCTTTTCCATCAATTTCATATGATCTCTCACTTTGTTCTTTTTTTTTCCCTTTTTTTTTTTTGCAGTTTAATTTATTCGTTCTGTGTATGGTATTGCGCATCATCTATCGATCGTCAGCGATTAGTGTTGATTGCCCTGTCGATCAAGTCAAGTAAGATTTCTTTCCTACTGCTCCACATTTTTGTAACTTATCATGTTAGGACTTAACCCGGTGCCTACTGGAACCGGGTGGGCACTGTATTAGACCTATGGGAATTTGAGAATTCAGTAGTCAATATGGGTTAACAGTGTTTTCCCATGTCTGGATCCCCATGAAAAATATGTTTTGCCGTTGTAACAATTGAGGAATTAAGTTTTAGAATCGTATGAAAGTTTATGAATGCAAACTGCTCTTAAACCTTGAGAATGTTGGATCCAGGATTCTCTTCCCGGGGGGGGGGGGGGGGGGCGTGGGGGGGCAATTTCGAATATTTATGACAAGCGAAACAAAGTGGTTGCCAGGGGGGCGCGATTAGAAGCACAATGTGTGTGCGTGTGTGTGTCGGGGGGTTAGATCTCATTTATGTAGATGTTTCAGACAATAAGAATAGCTGGGTGGAGGAACAGCTTGTTCCAATGATGAATATTTTTTTTTCCTCCTAATTATGCCGTCAGTCTTGACATGAAAATTAGATTGAGATACTGATTTTAAATCAGTTTTTCCCGTTGACTACTGAATTCTTTAACTCTCATACGCTTAATACAAGAGCCACACGGTCCCCGCAGTCTATGGGTGAACATAATCATTTGGAACGTTCTACGTCAGCAATGAAGTCATGGACTTTGCCAGTATAGGGCACAGAAACAGTAGTAACTCTTCTTTATGTACACCTGTATGAGCATGAGAATCATGAAAAGGGGGAAATACTTTTTTTTTAAACTAACGGCCCTCCTCTTATAAATTGAGCAAATTCCTGTATAATATGTAAAATTCAAACCTATAAAACCAAGGGAAATGTGAATTGATATCTTATTTTAATTTTCATTTGAATTGGTTGGCATTATCTAGGGCGGCGGCTAAAGGATCTATTGCTCTCCTGCCCATCCTAGGCGTCACATGGTGTTTGGGGATATTTGCTCTAGGAAAGGAGACCATAGTCTTTCAATATCTCTTCGTGATTTGCAACAGCACTCAGGGTATCCTACTGTTTGTGTTTCACTGTCTCCTCAACTCAGAGGTAAGAAAGAAGGAGGAAAAAAAATTGTTCATTGAATTTCGTTTATCTTCCTTTATCACCCCCTCCCTCTCTCTCTCTCTCTCTCTCTCTCTCTCTTTCTCTATCCCATATCTTTATCCTCCTGCTCTATCCCTCTCTCTCTCTCCCTCTCTCTATCTCCCCCTCTCTCTCTCTCTCTCTCTCTCTCACATGCACTCACACACACTCTCTTGCTTTATTCTTTTCTTTCTCCTATTTTTTCTCCGTTAGATCTAGAGCTTTCTGATTCCCCTTGTAACCATGGTAACTCCTAGTTTCATAATATCCCCTCACATTTCTCCTTATTCTCATCATCTCTTTTATGTCCTCCTTTCCTCTCTCTCTCTCTCTCTCTCTCTCTCTCTTTCTATCATGCACTCGCACGCACTCTCTTGCTTTCTCCCTCTCTTTTCCTCTCCCTTTCTGTCTCTGTTAGATCTCATTCTACTTCCCCGTGTAACCATAGTAACTCCTAGTTTCATATTCTGTCCCCTCACATTTCTCCTTATTCTCATCATCCCTTTGCCCTCTTTACTCTCCCTCTCTCTCTCCCTCGGTCTCGCTCACTTTCTGATTTATTGATCGACCAAAACAATTATCCATCAAATGCAGCATTCGCAATTTCTGGTAATCAACTATACATGGAGAAATACTGTTGATGTCATGAGCTGTCAGTCATGAAGTAACCACAGTCAATGCAGTCACAGCCTTAGTGGTCCAGTCCCTCTCTCTCTCTCTCTCTCTCTCTCTCTCTCTCTCGTTTTTCTACATTTGTCTCTGTTTGTGTTATATGTGTATAATATGAGCTTTGGCCTTACCTGTCCTTGTCTTAGAACAACATTGTCCAAGGATGGTAATTTAGCCCGTAGTTTTGTAAAATAATGTATCATATTGTATTTTATTGTATTGTAATGCATTGTACCGTGTTCATGGTATTGTATTGCACTGCCGTGTATTGCATTCAAGAGTATATATGAAGATTATATTTGAAACTAAAAATGTCTAGAGATAAAAATGTTATAAGATAAAAAATTGTCCGCATTTGCAAGAAAAGTGACAAAAAGAGTATAGTTATTGCAGACAGTAGCTACGAGGGTGGGGCACGACGCAAGGGGCAGGTGAATGATAAAGGTAAAGGGGGAAGTATGGACGAGGGAGAAAAGGGACGGGGGAGCATTTCAAAAAAGAAAGAATGTGATACGACCCCCTCCCAAACCTTCCATTCCCTTTATACCCTTGTTATCTTGCATTTCATTCACCTAATATCCCCGGGACCGCCGCCCCAACCCCATGACAAAGGTGCCTCCTCAATGACAGGACTCTCGCTACGCCACATTTTATAAAACATAATTCTTATCATCCAAAAATATCTTTGAAAACATGCCTGACAACAAGAAAGTAGAAACAGAAATATATATTTCAGTTTCATTTTCAGTTTATTGTTTCATGTTTCACATTTACAGTGCTTTTATAAAAGTATATACAGTATAAATGGTACAAACAATATGAGTGGCATAAACAAGGTAAATGGTATAAATGAACATGAAATCTATTGTCAGAGAAATAAAAGAAAGCGAGTACCTCATATCTGTACGTTTTGCATGCAGTGTTAATTGAAAAGACTGGGCTAGAATAAAAATGAAATATGGAGGAGCCTAAGGAGAAAGCTACGCTTGTGAATTATAGGCTCCAAAGAGTAATAATATTGATAATCGTCTTTAATAAAATAGTGGGAACGAGCAATGCATGATACAGCAATATGAGTATAATATAAGTTAAATTATTGTGCCGTTGTTATATTCAAGATTGATTTATAATAATATCAACATTTTTTTATTCAGGTGAGGAATGCGCTGAAGCGTGAACAAGAGAAGATGGGCTGGTCCACTGCTGGTACACAGAGCACCAAGAAAGCTAAGGTATGTCTTTGCAAGGTCTGGTCAGATCAGGGCCCTGTTTCATCAAACTTGTTGACAATAAATAACATGTTGCAATGATTTATAAGCTACTGAAATCGTTGCATTTGATTGGCTCTGAACGCATTATAGCATTTGTTACTGATAAACAAATGTATGAGACGGGGCACAGAACCATAACCAGGCAGTCCATCAGCGGCTTTCATATCAATATGAATTCAACATTCAATGCCAGTTTTCTGTTTTGCTAAAGGATATTAATTTAACTGACGCTCTTGGACCTATGACCCTAAATACACATCCCGTTCTACATCGATTACTTTGAATTATAAGATAAATTTTGCATTACAAAGGACCTTCAGGTAATCTTTGAAGCAAGTCTATGTAAATGTTATATTGAAATGTAATTGATGTATTACATAGGTAATATATTTTAGTGATTCACTGGTTTCAGGAAATCCAGTTCAGGGGTATATGTTGTATATGTTGAAAATATGACAAGCTATATAATTTTACTAAAAGGATGATCCATTGTGTATCGACATTTCTGTCCATACCACTAGTAGTGCATGTAAACCGTAGAGGTTATCTTCTAAACTACATTTCTACTATTACTCTTGTTGCATTTCATATGATAGATGTTAGAAGTATTAGAATGGATAACTCCTTATAATGTTGCTTTGGTCATGTTGGTTGATTTATAGGTACATCCTGAAGATACAGGCAATAGCACTGCCAAGGGTCTCACCACCAAAGGTATTTCTCATTATTCAATTGTTTCTTCTTCTTCTTCTTCTTCTTCTTCTTCTTCTTCTTCTTCTTCTTCTTCTCTTCTGCCTCTTCCTTCTTCACCTCCTTCTTTTTCTTCTCTTCATCCATCTTCTTCTTTTTCTTCTTCTTCTTCCTTCTTCTTCTTCTTCTTCTTCTTCTCCTTCTTCTTCTTCTTCTTCCTCCTCCTCGTCCTCCTTCGCCTCCTTCTTGTTCTTCTCTTCATCCATCTTCTTTCTTCTTCTTCTTCTTCTTCCTCTTCTTCTTCTTCTTCCTCGTCTTCCTCCTTCTTCGCCTCCTTGTTCTTCTCTTCATCCATCTTCTTTCTTCTTCTTCTTCTTCTTCCTCCTCGTCCTCCTTCTTCGCCTCCTTCTTGTTCTTCTCTTCATCCATCTTCTTTCTTCTTCTTCTTCTTCTTCTTCTTCTTCTTCTTCTTCTTCTTCTTCTTCTTCTTCTTCTTCTTCTTCTTCTTCACATCCTCCTCTTGGTCCACCACCCCTCTTCTTCCTTATTATTCATCTTCTTCTTCTTCCTTTTCTTCTTCTTCTTCTTCTTTTTCTTCTTTCGTCGTTTTTTCCCCCTCTTCTTCTGCTACTTGTTGTTGTTGTTGTTCTTCTTCTTCTTCTTGCTGATTGGCAAATGGAAGAAGAATTCAGATGTAACTTGATAATAGACAGATTCTAACATAATTTAGAGTGAAATATGCTGGCAAAAGAGTGAAAAAATAACGAATTATAACCTCTGAATAACGGGTTAGTAGATGCCATGTACCCAAATCAAAGATACATAAAAATAAAAGAGCAATACAAGTATATTATATTATAATATAAGTATATTATACAGAATAGGTTATTGGACATGGTGGTATATAAACTACAGACTGTTACGTGTGTTTGGAAATTGAACATTATGACTTCTTTGTCTCCTTGTCTTGTTCTCTCACATTAGGTGCTACTAAGACCACTAGTGCTGATGAAAAGTCTGTCATGGTCTACCACTCATCTCAGGTAATATAATAAATCATTGCAATTCGATTCGATTCAAAGCAACATTTATTTCCTGGTCTTTGTAGCAAAACATAAGAATCATGTCTTCGAAAAACATAATATACATATCATATATGTCATATCGGGCTGTCCCATTACAAAAAAATAATAAGAGATAAAATGTGCGAGGGGATGTGTGGATGGGACGAATGAAATTAAGCAAAATTGTGGAAATATTGTCATTAAAATTAAAAAGAAATGAAAGTTAATAAATCATTGCTTAAGTTTAAATTGCTTAAGTTTTATATTCAAAAGAAATGAAAAGGGAATGTTGATTGCAAAGATTTGCAGAAATTTTGACAGTGAAACTATTGTCAGTGCTTTTAGTTTTGTACATGTTTACTGATCCTAGTAGTTGAAACTATAAAAGAAAAAAAAATGTAGAAAACTGATCATCGATGAACAACAAATATTCAACGTCTGGTCATTTTCGTTTTGCAGGAAAAAAGGGTTGTTGTTTTTTTTTTCACAATATCAAAACTCTTTGAATATACTTCAACTCCCCCCCCCCCCCCTAGCCTTTAATCAAGGCGGCTGTACTGCTCTGTCGATCTCCTGGTCGATCCTCGAAACGCGCGGACTAGTCCTCTGATTGCGGGGGAGTCGACACAGCTGTGTCGTTTCCCCCGCAATCAGAGGACTAGTCTGCGGGTTTCGAGGATCGACCAGGAGATCGACAGAGCAGCACAGCCGCCTTGATTAAAAGCTACGCCCCCAAAAAAATAAATAAAAATAAAAATAAATAAATAAATGAATAAATAAATGAAACATAAATAAATAAAATAATAAAATAAAAAATAAACAATAAAAAATAAAAAAATAAATAAAAAGATCCGTCAACCAATCAATAAATCAATAAATAATAATAATAATAATAACCGTGGTAAAAATAGTAGTAACATTTTGCCCAAAATTTAATGATCCAAGTGCTTAAAAAGATTGAGGTGATTCATCTGAGGTTAAGACAGAATCACAACCAGAGGCGGCGGAACCACAGGCTCGGACAATGGAAGTGGGGCGAGCCCGACGTTCCACCTCTGATCATAACCACTTATCTGTTGTAATTCTGTTGCCCACATTCCTTTGATCATTAAGGCTTCTTTTTCATTTTAGCTTTAAAGACACTGCAAGTGAATTCCTCTCTAAAGAGATAGTTGAGTTCTGGTAAAATTGGAAAATGGTTACTGGGATATTTCAATCTTTTTATGTTAGTGTGGAAGAAGAATGATCATATACGCAAATGTTCCCTGAAAAGTATTGCTCTTCAGATGCGCTCATATTCGCCAATATGACAAGAAATACCTGAAAAACTTATGTTTTTTTTTTTTTTACCACCATCGCAAAAGTACCCGTATTTTTTAACTTCCTAATCCAGATGCATTAAAGCTGCTCGAGCGTGATGTATAGATGGCGCTTTGCGCAACGCTTGCGAAAATCCCACTGGGCAGCGCAATGACAGTTTACCAGTCTACAATGAATCCGCGAACAGATAACGAAGTCGCTATCCTGATCTGCCGAACTTACGTAAATTACGTCATTTGCACCTTCGGCCCTGGCCTAGGTTTTCGACGTATACTCTGTCCCAGGCCCAGCCAATTCGTAATATAACTACACACGCTAACACACATTCGCCGGTCGTATGTGTACGTATCACTATGGAAGGCCATCGACGCCATAATTCGTATCGGATACATATGCTCTATTAAGTTGCATACCGGATACGTATGCTCTAGTTGAGCATACGTATGCAAACGGACCAATCACAGAGCTTCATTAATAAGTTATCACCGGATACGTATGCAAATGGACCAATCACAGAGCTTCATTTAAGCATACGTATGCTAAACTAACTTGAATACGTATGCAAGTTTAATCAACATACGTATGCTTAAATGAAGCTCTGTGATTGATCCGTTTGCATACGTATGCTCAACTATGCTCAACCGTGAACCGGTCCAGTTCCAGGACCTCAGCTCAGCTCAGTTTCTTCCAGTTGGGTAATAAATCAACAAACGTAAAGTCTAAAAACAGAGACAGCAGACGAATAGCACTGCAAACCCGTACTAAACCCCTATATACAGGCCGGTCGCTCCGGTAGTGCCTAGCTAGCTCGCTAACGGTATGCATGCAGTGCATGCGCATGATATTCACAGGACTTTCCCAAAGCTTATGATGTGTGTTCATGTATCGCACATTGATAGTGAGCGAGCCTCCCGAAAAAAACTTCGTCGAGACTCGTAAACTGTCATGGTGCTGTCCTGTGGGATTTTCGCAAGCATTGCGTAAAGCCCCATCTATACATCACCCCCGAGCAGCTTTAATGATTGTTTAACCGTCATTTCATTACACTTTTTAGCAGGAAATGTTCTTGTTTTTAATTTGATAACGCATTATATGAAAAGAATCTTTTTTATTGACGTGGAATACAAAAATTAAAGAACCTCATTGGAACCTCAAATGTACGTACATTCCCATAAGCATTTGTCTGATGCAAGTTCCCCCCCCCCCCCCCCCGTGTACAAACAAATAGCCATACAAATTTTGTTCTTTATTTTCTTACAAATACAGTTTAGTCATGTTGTTCTTTATAAATATTCCATTAACATAATCCTTCAAAAAAGTTATCGTAATAAAAATAATTTAGAGTATCTTTGCACAATCTTTGATTCAAACTTGTATTGTTTGTATATTTTTGGCATTATTCATCATAGTCTGTAACCTTTAAGAAGGAATATGAAGCAAATAATCCAAAAACCGTTTCCATTTGGGAATGGAAACCAAAAATTACTTTTGTCATTTTGTATTTTGTAGCAAATGATAAACAACTGGAATTAGAATGCATTACTGCATGAACTAGTATTGATTTTATATGAAGTTAAAACGAATGCATTTTTTTTG
This sequence comes from Heliocidaris tuberculata, assembly GCA_025618425.1. NCBI lineage: Eukaryota > Metazoa > Echinodermata > Echinoidea > Camarodonta > Echinometridae > Heliocidaris > Heliocidaris tuberculata. Next base: position 22,050,239 of record CM046841.1, read on the forward strand.
TAATTGATATTCAGGTATGAATTACATGTATAATTATAGAGTTTAAAAAACTACGTTTTTCAAAGTTTAAAGTCAGGAAACAAAAGAACAACAAGTATTCAGAGCTTTTAAACAATAATGTCAAATTCCGAAAGCTTAAGTACCCCTCGCAACGATAAGGCTAGTGTGGAATGCATGCATCTTTGATAGTAAGAGTGTTATTGTGGTTTCAATCTGCATTGAGTACGATTATTGTAATCCTTTCTGTCAAGTTGTTGAATATTCATGATAAATTTATTCTTAAGCGCCCCAAGAGAACAAAGAGAACCAAAAAGGTAACCATGGTAATAATAATAATTATCCATGTTGGCTAGAGATAGAAAAAAATGCCTGTCTAAAAATAATAAATAGATGAAAATGAGGTGGCTGGCTGGCTGAATGTTTTATGTTACAACAACTACAGTTAAATTGGCTAAGATGTTCGGTTGTGTTTAGTGGAAGAATTCATTGGAATGTTGTTGTGCTAAAATATTTTCTTTGAAATTGATTTTATTAATTTATTTTATTTCTTGCCACTGTAATCCCAAGTTTTCCCATGACCACTGCTTTTCTTTCCACTGATGTCTATACTAAATAGGTTTGCAGAAACACACAAATGATTCGTTTGCAAGAAATTATTTTTGAATAACTCAGTATAGTGGACATGACTGTGGGTTTTGTTCTTGTCGTTGTTGAGTTAAAAGATGTCTGATGGCTTGATGTCTGGTGGGAGGTTGTCTGGTGGGTATGTTGTCTGATGGATAGTTCAGTGGGTCACGTACTGTCCAGTCAGTGTTGTCTGCTGGGTAGTTGTCCGGTTTGTAATTGTCTGGTGATGAGTTTGCAGCTGGGTAGTTGTTTTACCTATAAAGTTGCAGGTAATGTTCTATATTGTCCAACTTTATTTATGAAAACAATTCATAAAAATATGTTTGTTTGTAGTTTAAGTAGTAGTTTTAGTTGTAAATTTCTGCCTAGCAATAGCATACCCATACCTATATTTCGCGTCCTGCTCTAAAAATTGCTTTATTAACCAAAGTTCAGATCACACAATAACTTGAAAACACTTTACACCTTAGCCTGAATGATTGTATTTGTGCACATCAGTTGTACATATGACAACATCGGTGGTCGCACTTATCAAAACAAAAGCAAAATGGTTCATCATTGAATTTCAATAGCTTATGTATTATTACTATTGTACAACACAATGCCGCTTGCTAGACACTTTCGTATGAGAAAAATGATACCCCTGCACGTTTTTTCTTTGTATTCTCACGGAGATGTAACAAACCACGAACACACAAGCTCACCAACAACTAAATAAACCATTTTGTGCTAAAATTCCTTAAAAAGTCACAAAATTCGCACAACTTTAACGTTTGGTAAAGAGTATGTACCTAACGTTAAAGTTGTGCGAATTTTGTGACTTTTGTGACAATAATTTTGTGACAATTTTTGTGACAATTTTGTGACAATAATTATTGTGTTTTTATTTTTAACTGAATACAGATACATTGTATTGTCATGTAATGAAAGGATATTGGTTGCAGATCGTTTATTGCATGTTGAAAAAGTTGTTGTTTTTTGTCACTACCATTGTACTAAATATTTCTTATGTTATCCCCTATGAAAAAACCTTTTAGCTCCATGAGAATGCTGAAAGGAGGTTTGATAAAACATACTTTCTGAAATTAGCTGGTATAGGTACAATGAAATCACTTGAAATGTAAACAGAACAAAAAAAAATCAGTGATATGGTTGATATTTCCCGAAATAACCTTAACAGAAGAACAAATTTCTTTCTATTTTTATTGAAAGCGTATTTTAATAGTATAATGTTTTTCTGTAGAAATTGTTATTGGTGATATTGGGTCGACCCCCTTCCATAGTCTTTCCTCTTTTTCTCGCTAGGACCAATCTGGTAAGGGATCTATGACGGGAGAGACTGGCAACAAGACCACCCAAGCGCCTAAGAAAACTTCCGACTTCTCCTTACCGGGCCAGATCGACGACCCCCTCGACGAGGCCCAGACTAGCACCATACGTCAGGTGAATCTCGGTTTTACTCCTCATGTCGATTTGGATGATGATTCCGACGACGAGGCTTTAGCAATTTTTGATTGACACGTAGAAAGCCTAGGTAGGCTTATCGCAGATTTAATTGTCGCTTTCTTAAAATTTTTGAAAATGTCGATATAGGCCTACCTTAAAGATGTACATGACGCAGGCTTTCAAGCGCTCCTATACTTCTACTTTTTTCCCAATTATCCTACTTAATCCCACTTTTTTTCTTCTTCTAATTTCTCCTACTTTTTTTCATTCCCAAACATATTTGAGATTATTCCAGGCTATCCTGCACAAGAATCTTAATGTCGCTTTAGTTATGGCAGGTCCTAAAAGGTAGTTGGCATAGTAAGCCTTCATAAGTGACCTGAACATTACCAGAAAGACCCCTGTTACACTGACAAAATGAATATCGGGCCAGCCTCAGGCCTTGCCCCAATGGGTGTAAATGGACGATAGGTTTAAGGCCGGCCCCCAAACAAAAGGCGCGCCTATTCCTATGTAATTTTTCAGTTGTCTTGTCTTTTTTCTTTGCTTATTTTTTTTTTTATTTTTTATTTTTTTATTTTTTGGTTGTTGATGTTTTTTTCTTCTCTCTTTTTTATATCTTTCCCTATGTATTTCTTCGCTTTCCCTTCATTGATCTTCCATTAATATTCTTCCTTCTGTATTCTGTATGCATTATATTATCTGTTTATATTCTCTTCTAATTCTATATCCTGCACGCATTACATTTTTTTTTCTTCTTCTTCTTTCATTTAAAATTTGTATCTTTACTTTTGTATTTTTAGCTCTGATTCTTTTTGAACTATCCTTATGTATTTATTTGCTTTTCCTTCTCTTGTTTCCTGCATTGCAACCTTTAATCTTATTTCTCTCTCTAATCCTATGCATATCTGTGTTTCTGTTTTTCTACCACCTTACTCTTTTTGTATTTCCTTATGTAGTTACTATATTTATCTTCCGAACTCTCTTTCAGTATTCCCATATACATTTCTGTATTGCTAGGTTGTTCCCCCCCCCCCCTTCTTTTTGTTAATTATTTCCGTCTCTGCATGTGAATTCATTTACACTTCTCTTACTTTTTCTATTCATGTATTTCTTTGTTTGGCCTTATTTTTCTATCTCTCCGTGTGTAGATTTTTGCTTTTCCCTTCCTTCATAATATTCTTATTCTATTTATCCTGATTTGTCTTCATATTTCCATTGTCCTCTCTCTCTATATGTATGTATTTGCTTCTATTTTTCTCTCTTTTTCTATCTTTCCATATGTATATCTTTTCTCTCTATCTTGTATTATGTAGTTTACTGGTTCCCCCCAAGTCTTTAATATTTTATTACTATTTGTTTTGGTATTATATATATATATATATATATATATATATATATATATATATATAATGGAATGAAAAGTCCGTATACGATGAAAATATTCGAATTTTCGGCCATAGACCTTCATCAGGGACAAAAATTTAAACATATATATATATATATATATATATATATATATATATATATATCAGTAATTTTCCCCTATTTTCTTCTCTTTCCATGTGTATTTCTTTGTTGTTCTTTCACCTTTTCATACTGCAGTGTAAAGTGAATGTACAATTAAGGGCCTGCTCTTGTGCCTTTTTACGACCCAGCCCCAAAAGGGGAACCACCTCGGACACCATTTTAGATGTTACAGATATCTCAGACTACTGGGTCTTTGTGATCTCCCATAAGATAGAAGTGCAGTCATACCCATTGCTTCCCTTACATGATTGTATCCCAAAGAAAAGAAACCTGGCATTGTGGTCATCCCATGCATTCAGCATGTTATTTCATAGCTATCTAAAGAATCCCTTTGAGCTTGGCCATAAAATGGGTATAATCTATCAGTGCAGTAAATACAAATTGTTGAGGTCTATTCAGAACACTGGGCACGTTTGTATCGACCCGGAAAAGAAAAATCTGGAGAATCTGCAAATATCCTTCCTTTATCCTACTTTGTGTATCCTAAATCCTATTTTTCTCCTACTTTCCCGAAATGTTGATCCTCCTTTTTTTTCCCTTTGATGTGCTTGAAAGCCTGGTGATGTAAACACAGCGTTTGTGAAGGATTGGTCTCCATGACCAAGTAATTTAGCATAAACTTAAATTCAGAAATGATAATAATTATCTTAAGCTCTTATATTTCTGAAGGATTTAGGGTTACCAATATGTATCTTGTGTAACTGTTACAGGTTTGAATATCTTACGCCTTCCAAACTTTATTCACGCCAAATATTCTGTTCATCAGTTCATGTGGATAAATCTCGAAATTAACAACATCTTGGATGATCAAAAAAGGATAACGTTTTATTAATGGTGACACATATTTGTCTGGGCGGACTGATAACTTCAACCTACGTTCTTTGCTTACAGCTTTCATATTGTAGCATATTGAAAGCTTCATGAAGCTTATTACCAATTCGATCTAAGGTCACCTTGATCTTAGACCAACAGGATGAACAAATCATTTTAGCCTACCCATCTCTCTGCATAACGCTCTGCAAGGCCTAAAAATTGGAACTGCTGGGTGTTAATTTTATATATATATATATATATATATATATATATATATATATATGATATATGATATATATTGATATATAAAGGGTGGTTTTATTGCAACATTGAAGTCTAACTGGACTGTTTCTTTTGGATATGCTTTCCGCTAATTGCCTGACCAGTTTTACATTTTCTAATATACAAATATAAAGATAGTCTAAGAATATGCGTTCAGTTTGGTGATCCTACATTTGCTCCGGTGGCAATGCTTTGCGCTTAACTTATTTTATAAAAATGTAAGATTAAATTCGTGGTTGAAATTGTAAGGGTTGAGGCTACGTAACTACAATGTAGGGTCCAGAGCTGAAGTTAGGATTTCGGTTTAAGTGTAAGATATTGACGGCAGAGCAGTCGTCGCCGGAGCAAGTGTCGTACTAGAACCTTGGGTTCAGTTCAGATATTTTAACAACCATAATTAGAAATTGTATAAAATATATGTTACTTGTGCGTATCTTGACACATGAAAAAGATGATTTTTATTGTATGCATTTCTCTTTTTGCAGAAATGAGGCCAGGATTGCGGCGTTTATGTCATTTTTGTTCAATCGGTGATTGTCTCCCTGTGTAGTTCTGATCAAAAGAGAATCCTAGTTCAGTGAACTATTTCCTTGGCGCAATCGATATATTTTTGAAACAAAATTGTTTCGTGTATCTGCAATAATTGGAATGATTATAACTTGATCATTCTTTGTTGCTCCATTTTCTTCACTTTGAATTCCTCTAAATGATCTGAAATTTTTAAAAAATATTTAGTCGTTACAAAGACTGATCTAACACGCAACTGGATTTCTCATGCGATCGGGAGTTTCATATTATTTGTTTTACGTTTTCTCGTGTCAAATGTATTTCTTAGTAGGTTTTTTTTTTTCAGCAAGTTTTTCTCTAAACGCTTGTCGTTTGCAGAGCACTGAAATATTATACATTGCATGCGCTGCATGTAACCAATTCCTGAGTCGATGCTTGAATGCCTTATATTTAAACTTGTCAGTTCCTTCTTTTTTTCTCTCCCCTATACTGATTTATTTGAATATATTATGAGGATCCAGGGGTTTGTTTTTTTTAAGTTTGGTCTTAATAATTTGCAATTGTAGTGTAGATATATCTCGTAATGTTGTATATTTATACCTCACACTAGAAGACTGTAAATTATGTATGACATTGTGTGCACTTCAGTGATGTATAATATGTTTTGCACACATTATGTGTAGGGTAACGCATTATATTCACACACAGAGAAAAAAAATAATGCATCGCCATGGTTTTCATGAATCAGTTCCAGCGTTGTAAAGATCTTAGTTTACATTGTATGATCATGAATTTGAAGGATTTTTTGAAACATCAGTGAAGTAAGATTTGGAGGAATACCGTAGAGGGATAATTAAACTTAAGAAAGCCAGCTTCTGCTTAGTTTTAAACAATTAAATAACCAAAGTGGTTGCTTCATAGTTCATGATTTCAGCACAAGACATGATTTAAGAGTGTAACCCAATTACTCAATGTAGAAATTATATTCATTTGTCAAAAAACAACATTTTAGTACGTAGTTTAAATGTAATGCATTGATATATCACATTTTCCTTTTTTATAATATCGCTCATTATTATTCTGAAAGTCTGAGTCTGAAAACATGACAAATGCATAAGCAGCAAGAATAAAGCATCTAAAGGTGACTTTGTTCAACGCACAATCCCTTACGATGGTTAAGCCTCTCTTATGCCCAAGAATAACTAGTTAATATCTTACACGATTTTTTTTTTTAGGGGGGGAGAGTTGAGAGGATGAGAACATTTAGTTATCGATCCGATTATCACATAATCTAACATCGAATGAGTTGAACCAGTTAACCTTAAGTCCTATTTTTCACAATAATTACATGGGGACGCCAATTTGTTTAATACACTATTTCACTCCAGGAGTGTGGGATACAATCTGTGACACCTTTAATACTAGTTACATATTTCACACTCGAGAGGTTATCAACTAAACTTGTTATACACACATGGTTAAAAGACACTTGTCTAAGGAATAGAGGGCTAACTAGATACCTACCTTACACCTAGGAGATTAACCGATTACATAATACAGAGGGTATTAACCAGCTATCTCAACCCCCCCCCCCCCCCCGGGATTAACTAGTTATATTGCACAAGCTGGACTAACCAGTTAACTATGTGACACTCAGGGATTAACTACTTACAAATAGGAGATTAACCAGTTACCTATCTTTAACCCCAGGGGGTTAATTTGTTACCTATCTCACATCCAGGGGATTAACCACTTACCTATCTGACACTCAGGAGATTAACTTGCAATGCACCCAGTAGATTACCTAGTTACCAATATATCTTGCACCTACTAGATTAACCAAATAATAATATATCCACAGGGGATTAATCAGTTACATATCTTGCACCAAGGGAATTAACTGGTTACATATCTCACCAAAGGGGATTATAAACCACTTACCTATATGTCTTGTACCTAGGGGATTAATCAGTTAATAATCTTATATCCAAGGATTAATCAGGTACATATCTTACACCAAGGGAGTTATCGTGTCACCTATTTTACACCCTTGGGATTAAGTAGTTTCCTATCTCCCACCCAAGATTAACTAGTTACCTATCTTCAACTCTTGGTACTAACATGTTATCTATCTCAATCCTAGTGCAGTAACTAGTTTACCTATCTCACACCCATGGGATAAACCAGTTACCTAATTAAGACACAGTCAATTAACCTTTATTACACCGAAGATGATTAACAAGTTACTTATATTTTCGTCAAACAGGAGATCAAGACCGAGCGGGAGATGGAACATGGAGGCTGGAAGATCAACGAGAAGAAACATGTCCAGCGAACCTTTGTTCGCAAAGATTCCCAGTAGTCAAATACAGCATCTAAACTTAAGGTGTTAAACTCAAAGTGTTAAGCCATGTAAAATGGGGCTCTGTTTGTTAACTTTTCACGCAGAAAAATCCTGTTGCAAGTAAACTAAATCTTAACACCATGGAGGATGGTTTATGTCGATTTTAAGCTTTATAAAGTTTGAACACCATAAAGGGTAGACAATGTTGAGTTTGAACGTGAAAAGCATAAGCATTGTAAACATTTAAAAAAAACGTTTAATGTAAACATCGTTTCATTATACATGCATATAAAAAACAGTCTATGCACTGCTTTGTTTAATTGTTTTTTTTAAGTCCAAATTTTTCTTGAGCAGAATGTTAGTATTGTTCACACCGAAAATTGTCATAAATAAATCAAATTACATGTACCGATCGTTGAAGAATGAGTTAAATTATGGAGTAAACACAGATGCCATTCCTCTTCGAATGCACCTTTGTAGGTGAGTACATGGTTGTGTAAGTCTTATCCGATCCTTCACAATTCATGGAAGATTTGGTTGAGTGTTTTTGTTTTAGATAGATAACGACACTCTTCGGATATTAAACAGAAACGAAGAAAAGATCCGCGCATTTCAAAATTGCGGCATTTCTTAGATTGGCAGAAAAAAAGCATTGATTTTTTTTTTTTTTTTTTTTGTGCAGTTTAGGTAAGCAATTATCCGATTGTAAATACGTGTATGTTTCAGGAGCCTTTATCAGATAAAATTCATCCTATTTGAATAGTCCATCTGACCAAAAATTTAACCTAAAACTAATTCTCTAACCGTTGGTTTCTATTTCTGTGCGATATATACGCTAATTTAAATGATATGGTTTTATTTCATTATATAAGGCATCAATTAAATGTACTGTCTAATATTTGTTATTTAAAAAAGCAACGACAGAACATTTGTCAAGATAATAAAATATCGAGTGTATAATGAATTTAATTAAAGTGAACTAATAATTAGCATGTAAATTTGCTTTTAAAAAAGTTTTAGGAAAGACATCGTTGAAATATGTCAAAGTTTTTATTCCGGTATATCACGCAAGTTTTTTGGTATTTTAGGATTGGGGATCATCCAACCTCCTGAGAAGATCTGTATGAATATTAGATAGTACTTTTAATGCTAGATGTGTGGCGAGTAGTATGAAAATTTCGACTCCAGCTTGTAAATAATATTACCTGTATTATATATCATTATATCTATATAACTATAACATGCACCCACTGGCGTAGCTATACTTTTTGAACAAGGGGGAGGGGGTGGGGGTACACACATCCGAACCAATGGTGATCCAGAAAAATCCTTTTGCAGGTCCTAATTTGCGTCCGACATGTCGGAAGGGTATTGATTGACACCTTATTCAAAATGGTTTAGCAACGCCCCTGGAGGCATGCTTTGCATTATACATTGTTAATGATATATATATATATATATGTGTGATGTAGTATAGAATTCATGGATTTTTTTTGTTTTGTTTTTTTGTTAGTATAGACTAAGTGAGGCAATGATCGTAACACAAAAATGAATGTCACAAAAATGATGTTGCTGTAAAGGTCGATTATCGTAAATGAGGTAAATATTACTAAATATTCGGTGATGTTTAATAGAACGATCGTTCTATAATTATGATTGATTATACCGCCTTGCCTTAAAGTTGTAAAATCATCATTTTTCTCAGGAAACAAAATGATGACGCTCTTAGGTTGCTAAATTTAGGATAGAATAGTTTCCTTCATGTTTGTGAATGTAAGAAATAAATTAAAAATTTATCTTTGCCTTTAATTTTCTGCTGTAAATATTTTCTCTTAAAATTCAATTCAATTTCAGTTTCATTGTCCAATATTGGAAATTAGTTTTGCTCATATTTACAATCATGAATATAGCAAAATAATGCTACAAGCACACACACACATTCTCTCTCTCACACACACACACACACCATATATATATATATATATATATATGTAAGATGACATATATATATATATATATATATATATATATTCTTCAGTATTTTTAGAAATACTTGCACATGTTGCATGATTATGAGAAAAAACAGTGATTGTGCGACTATTGGACATTTTCCGGGAAACTTACAGAAATAAGGAGGGACACAATAATCAGCATTAATCAGTCTTTCAGTAAGGTCTTTCAAATACCATGCACTTTCTTTCTTTATCAATATTAAGTTATTGTAGTAATTTGATCATTTTTATCATTTGGTCTGATGCCTTATTTTAACAATGTTTAATTTATTCACAAAAAATGTATCAAAAGTGTACTTACTGTTTAAGAAGTTTAATGTGTTTTGAAAACGTAGAAAATCGTGATTACTTTACCGAATTTTCAATTCCTATCTTTTTTGTATCTCTCCGGATTGCTTATATTATTCACATTGATAAGATACCAATGGCTCTGTTTTATTTAGTTAAAGTGTGCCTTTTTCCGAGATTTACACTTCTTTGCACCAGTGAGGACATTATTTCCAAGAACAGGTTAATTTAATGTTAATTATTCATTTTAGGTTAATGCGTAAAATCTTGATCAGTTGATGCAATTGTGTGCGAATAATCTTTTATTTAAACATTGTAACTAAATTTTCTCGAGCCTATGTTATTATAGTGTTCTGCTTGTATAATTTAGTTCTTTTTCATGAAAGGATGATGAGTTTAAAAAATAATAATTTTGTTTGTCTGGGTTTTTATCAGCAAACTTAAAGACATTTGAATTTATTCCTGACTACCACAAAGTCTTATGAATGCAAAGTTTATCCAAAGCCTGATTGTGGGATAAAAAAACAATCGCATGAAACTAAACATACTTTCGATTTTAAAAAAATAAAGTGATCACTGACGTGACTCCCCGGGGAGTGAAAATACAGTGAAAACAGAGTGAAAAATTACTCTTTTTCTTTTATAGACAGCATTCAATATTTAGTGCTAAACAAGTGATAACTGACGTGGCTCCCGGGGGAGTGAAAGCAGAGTGAAAATTCACTCTTTTTTAGAGGTGTAGGGTCTGCCATCAACCATGTCTACCAATAATTAGGCGGAACTTCCAGGAGTGGATATCCAGATACATTTCGTTCTGACTCCTCACTTCTCAAGCACTAGCGTAGCTGGGGGGGACGTGTGATAACGACACCCCCCCCCCCCCCCCGAGCGACCTTTTTTGAGGGCTGGGGCACAAAATTGTCGCCGCCATCCCTCATGTTATAACGTATGACAAAAGCAAAAGCTTGAAAAACAAATGTTTGCCACCTAGCATCGATTTGTTAACTCTGACCATGTTTAGCAGTCTGAAATCAGATAATCATTATAATACATTTCATCATTCGATTAGTGTGTACAAATTACCAAAAATACAATAGACTTTTTTGTCTTACCGGCAGGATAGTTTAATCACCGAAGATGTGGTCGATTCATCAGCACAATTTACATTCAGTCTACCGTAGTTCTCCCAAAACGCTGGAATTGATTATGACGTCATGCTCTTTTCATGAGAGGAAATAATTCAGTGTAAGAACGTTAAATATTGGTTTATCGAATATGTATGGCTAAAGGGAATGAAACATCTAATACAGGAACGTCGTATAACGAAACTCAGTTTGGGGGATGGTCAGCCATACACCATAAATGTAGGTTCAGTGTTTGTTTATTTCATGACTTACTCGAGCGTACAGCTTGCCAATCATATCAGCGGGAGCACAAGATACCCCCCCCCCCCCCCAATCCCTCCTGGAAATCGGGGAATCACCTTTGTTCCATGTCTTGATTCAGTGTTCGTATCACCTTGAATTTGTAAGAGTATGCTCTATTCAAATATTAAACGTTTACTATATTTCAAAAAAAATAGTTTTTGATGTTCGCTCATTGCGTTCTATTATCAGTTTGTTGCTCAATAAATGTGTGAGAATCGGGAGTGGAACAGTTTACTAATATATTCAAATTTATGGACGTTTCTTCTGTTTAATATGTCTCTATGTATTGGCATCAGCCCACATGGTAGCATTTTTGCTGGGTCAGTTGAAATGTAGGGGAAAAAAACTAGAACTTAGACATACATAAGGAATTGGAGCATGCTTGGTTTTCTGGGACCGTACAGGAGAGTGAGGAAAGTGTACTTCAGCAAGTTATCATGGTTATGGGGGAAAAAATGAACGTCCTCAAACTTTATCTGATTCTTACCGACCCTAGATCACCTGTGGTGTGAGAACTTGGGACATTGGTTCAGAGTTTTCCTATCAAAGGTCTACATAAATCAAAATTTCCTCCTTAATTTTGGCACAAACTGTTCATGATTTCTACTCCCACATAATTTGCAAAAATGAACATGCATATTAAAGAGCCAATAAAATGAAAATAACTGGATTCAACAAAACTTTTACACGAAAACAATGATTATAAATTTCACACCGCGTTGCCAATTTAGAGATTTTAATGATTATTTACAATAAAATCGTTACTATTTTAAAAAGGGCACAATGAACGGGCTCAAAATTTTCTTTGATTTTTGCTCTTTCTGCTGATGTATTATGTTTGATTCCTAACATTCTGGATCAAGAAATAATCAAAAAACGTCTTTTTTAGGAGAGGCTGAACTGCTATGGTATAAATGACATGATCAGGAAGTGTTTAGAAGAGCTGACGTGAAAAGGAAACTGATATGTGAGCTAAGGATTGGGCAGACGACATATATGTCATTAATTTTATGAGGTACTTGATCCTTAAGCATGCTAAAGGAGGATTGCAAAACCTTGCATTGACGGAACAATTGAGGAGAAGAGGATTATTAACCCTTTCAGGACAGGAATTATTTCAGGGCTAAATTGATCACATTTTGTTCTTCAAATTGGCAACAATAATATTTTTCTTTTAGTACTACAAGATTGTAATAAGGGGTAATGTCTTTGAAAACAATATACATGGTTAAAAGAATTGGCGAAAAGTTGAAAAAGTTGCCAATTTTGATAAAAAACAATGATTTTGAACCTCTCAATGTGTTGCCAATTTAAGGATTTTAAATCTTATTCTCCTTTTTAAAATTCCTGGGATCAAACGCAATATGGTCATGTAACAAAAATGGACACAGTGAGTGAAGAAATTTTTGCTCTATCTACTCATGCATTTGGTATAATTTTTTAGAGCTCTTAATCAAAAGTTATTAAGCCAAACCACAAAATGTGGTCAACTGTCTTGAAAGGGTTAAAGAGGAAGGGATAAATACTTTGTATGGATAGTCTGCGGAAATGGTCGGAGAAGAGAGGAGTGAAAGACCGGGGAATGGTGCTGATGTACTCGAGAAGGCTATAGAAACGTTAGTGTTGTGGAACATCGTGCTCGTTTAAAGGGCAATCCAACCTTGGTAATAAGATGATTTGTGTGAAAGCAGAAAAATAAGAAAAACAGGATGGTGAAAGTTTGAAAGAAATTGGACAAGGACTAAGAAAGTTATGGATGTTTGAAAAATGAGATCACTACATCTATGCGAATCTCAAATTGGCAATTTGGTGAGTCAATTGTGACATTTTTGTGGACAACTCTCCCATTTGTCGTACACAAAAATATCATTAATCTGCGGTTTTCTTCGAGGCGCTTTTACCCTCGGGGCTGTACTCAAAATATATTGGAGATAGCATATTGTTATAGCTCTTCATGAACGAAAAGATCCTACTGAGTAATGCATTTTGAAAAAAAAGTGACATTTTAGTCATTTTGTGTGTTCGAGCGAATGGGGGAGTTCACAGTGACATAACCGATTCGGCCAATTTGAAATTCCCATAAGCATAGTGATTACAACTTTCAAAAATTCATAACTTTCTTATTGCTTGTCCGATTTCGTTCAAACTTTCACCAATCTGCTTCTCTGATTTTTCCTCTTTCTTTCAAAGCAATTTGCTATTAAGGTTGGATTTCCCTTTAAGTCTACAGATAGAGATAGTGAGAGAGAGAGAGAGATTAGGATCACCACGATCAATTACTGTCTTTGTCTTGCACATGTCGGACAAATCTTAGGTAACCTTACGGATCATCCATTTAAATATTTCTTAAATATGGTCGGTACATTGGTACAGGAGGGAGCCGATAAAAATACAACGTATTGAGCAAAGCATCACCTTCGTGATCTTGATATAATCCTTCTGCAGCAGATCACTTTGGAGTAATTCAAAAGGTCCGACGAACATAAGAAAGAGAGAGATTCATCCTAAGAAATATGATTATTCATAGAGAGGTAATACACAACTTGATTATTATATTGTTATGCACAATGGTATGCAATCGTTAGTAGATTCTGTTTAAAGGTCCCCTGCAATCCAAATGTAAGATGATTCATGTTGATGTGCAGGGAGGCATACAACTTATATTTTGTTATTCGATCATCTAAATACATGTATGTTTCATAAATTTCTTAAAAGATTTTTAAAACCATATTCTCAAACATGCTAAGCTCCGACCCCCAAAATGCCCAAGATCTCATTCCTCCAATGACATCATCTGTCAATCCTTAGTGAGCTAAGGAGAGACAGTGGTATGTAGCTTTGCCAGACATGACCATCTGTTCTAATAGACCATTCAATGCCTACATATGAGTTGCTATGTCAGACATGCTGTAGCATTACCAGAAAAAAGAATGGTATTGAGGAGTTGTTTGAAAGCAGGCAATTCTATTGTGAGCATGTGCCGAGCTGAGGGAAGTTACATTCCACCGTATGTTGTAGAATGTTAGTGTAGCTGACTGATGATTGACAGCTGATGTCATTGCGGGAATGAGATATGGAGCATTTTCTAGGGTGGAGCTTAGGAGGTTGGGAAAATATATTTCAAAAACACTTAAAAATCTATGAAACATATCTGTTTGTTTGTTTGTTTTTATTTCCATAACAACATTAAAAGTTAAAATATACATGGTAATCAGAAAATGTATGGCGGATAGCCCATTTCAGTTGCACTTACATAGTGCCACTGTTCTTCCATGGGGTCCTTTGACATAATAAAGAAACACATGCATAAAAAATATAGTACATAAACATAATTTCAAAAAAAAAAAACATAATCAAATACAATGGGATACCAAGACAAAAACAACCTTACGGGCCAGTAAAATAAAACAACAACAACAACAACAAAACAAAAATAACTGGAAAAAAAAATACGATTCATCGAGATAGTCTTGTATATTTTATTTAAAGGACTGGATTGTGGAAATAGATGCTAAATGTGATGGTAGTTGATTATACAGTGAGGCCCCCCGATAAAAAAATGTTCGTTTACAACTATTTGTTTTCGGTCTTGGGAGACTAAGTTGACCTCTTGTGCGTAGTAAATAGGGATATGACTTTCGAGGTATTGATATTTTCATATAATCTGGGGCAAAATTATTCAAAACTTTAAACATCATAATGTACATATGTTCCTTTTGACGTATATCCAATTTCTTCCATTTTAAAATATCATGCATATAGGAAGTTGAAGTATGAGAGCATGGATCAATTCTTAAAATAATCCTTCCCGCCCGGTTCTGAAGTTTCTGTAATAAATTCAAATATTTCTTTGATGCAGATTGCCATATTACATCCGCATAATCAAAGTGGGGGAGAATGAAAGAAGAATATATTATTTTCAAACTAGATTCATTGACAAAATACCTTAGTCTCTCAAGAAAGCCTATCATTTTGCCAATTTTGGAATACATATGCTCAAAATGAGTATTCCATTTAAGTTCCTTATCAATAAAAATCCCTAAATATCTAACACTATCAACATTTTGAATTTTTGTTTCACGAATTCGTAAATCTAGATTATTATACCTGGACAACATGTGTCGTGTACCAAATAACATACCAACCGTTTTATGACGATTCAATTTCAATTTATTTCTACCCATCCACCTATCCACTCTTTGTAATTCATCATTTAGAATTCTTTCAACAACATTTGGGTCTTTGTCAGAAAAATATAGGACAGTATCATCAGCATATAAATGAAATGAACATTTTTTTAAGAAAATGATAAATCATTGATAAATATAACAAATAAAAGCGGGCCCAAAATCGACCCCTGTGGTACACCATTTGAAATTACACATTCATCAGAAAAGACATTATTCAAATATGTTTTTATTTTCCGACCAGATAAATAACTTAAAAAACATTCAAGTGATTTACCAGTAATACCAAGTTGTGAGAGCTTAGATAAAAGTATTTGGGGAATAACCATGTCAAAAGCCTTTTGTAAATCTAAAACAAACTGCACCAGTGTATTTTCCATTGTCAATGGCAAGAAGCCAGTCATCCGTTACCCTGGCCAAAGCTGTTGTAGTTGAGTGTTTTGGTCTAAATCCGGATTGTTCTGCTATTAAGACTTGGTTTTTATTGAGATAATATAACAATTGCTTTTGTATGACTTTTTCAAGTAGTTTGGATACACATGGAAGAAGTGAAATGGGTCTGTAATTGTCGGGATTCGATTTATCCCCCTTTTTATGTAATGGTATTATCTTTGCTACTTTCCATTTATCTGGTACTCTTCCATCCTCAATAGATTTATTTATTAAATACGTTATAGAGGGAACTAATTCTTTAGCACAGGTTTTTTAAATGTATGTTGATATACCGTCAACACCAACAGACTTTTTGTTCTTAAGCATGTTAATTTCCTTCAAAATATCATTCGCTTGAATTTTACTTAAAATAAATATATCATCAATATCACATATCTGAAAAGAATCTGTTAAATCATCACTAAATGTGTCATTCGCAACATTTGCAAAATGTAAGTTAAATTCGTTCGCTGTACTAAAATTGTCACCAGAGGATATAGGGATAGTAGATAAAGCATTGTCATTTGAAATAATGGATTTTAAGACCTTCCAAGATTCACTTCTACTTTGGTTTTGACATAATTTTTCATAATAATATTTCTTTTTTTCTTTTCTATTTACGGAAGTGACTTTATTTCTCAGACGTCTATACTCTACCCATAACCTTTCGTCTTTTTTGAATTTAGCTTTTTCTTTAACTTTGTCTCTCTCTTTCATTAACGTATAAAGATATTCGTTTAACCAAGGGGAATGTTTGCTTTTTACACGTTTTGTTTTAAATGGCATATGCTTATCTACAACTTTCAATAACAGTTCTTCCCATTTATTTACAGCTTCGTTTATATCATCAAAAGATTCTATTTCACATCAATTTTGATTTTTAATGTCTGACTTAAAACGATTAATATCGATATTCCTGCATTTTCTAAATGTTACATATTTTTCATTTGTGTTTACGGGATGGGATTTCCAAATCAGCAAACTCATAGCATGGTCACTAAGGCCATTATTGATTATACCAAAAGACTTTACTTTATTTATAGAATTGTTAGCATATGATCGATTAATGTTGAGGATCCGTTCACAACTCTTGTACATTCAGAGGTATTAACTTGTACCAAAGAATAAATGCTGTTAATTTGATTATAATTATTAGTCTGAGAATTATTAGGTCGTTTTAAAAGATCACAATTGACATCGCCCATTATTATCAATGAACAGTTAAATCCACTAACAAATGATAAAAGCTGTTCATAATGATCAAGAACCTCGACATTAGAATTTAATAATAGAAACATAATCTTCAAAATCCAGGACTCGCGTTCACTTTCAGAAGCTTAAGTTGACCTTGATAGAAAAGCCTTTTCAGCTTTAAAACGAAGAGTACATCGAACCCTGGTCGAGCAGAATATTAATTTGTCTCTTAATTTTCAAATCAAATAAATGATGCGGTGAAAAAATAATTTTATTTAACAATTAAAACTTGCATGCGAAGGCCTACTACTACCAGCAGGCCTGTTTCCTACGGATATTGAAGAATAAATCTACTGTCAATCTCATAACAGGGATATACAAACCGTCCCAATAAAAGGAAGCCCAGTTTACTACCATTACCAATAAATATATATAATCGAATAGTATGATTTTATGCTTATAGATGAGAGCTTATTTATCTTTCTGCCGTCATGTCTCTCTTAACACAATCTCCCAGAAAATTAAGGACATACATGCAGTTCGTTCATGTTTATGAAAAAAACTAGGCATTTTATCCAACGGCTTGGATGCTCTTCCTGGTCATCAGTCATCAATTCTTAGCATGGTTGATTCTGCTCAAAATATTGAAGACCATGGTGTTCAGAGACCTTGGAGTCTCAGTAGATCATAAACTTTCTATGAAGCAGCACATTCATAAATCATGTAAAGCTGCTTCATTTGGAATTCGCAGAATAGGAAAACTCCGGAAATACTTAGAAGCTCCACCGAGCTACTTGTCAATGCATTCGTCACATCTCAAATTGATTATTGTAACAGTTTGTTGATTGATTTACCCTCCTCACATCTGACCAAACTTTAACGCATCCAGAATGTTGCAGCCCATCTCATCACACGTACAAGAAAGCACGAACACATAACACCAATTCTTCGTTCTCTTCACTGGCTTCCCATTCCACAACGCATCCATTTCAAGATGTTACTTCTCACCCATAAGGCTCTTAATGGACTAACTCCAGTATACACCAAGTATCTCATCTCACCAAAGTTATAGCCCTCCTCCATCAGGCTTCGTTCATCAACCATGTCAACATCTGCCAACCTTCAACTAGCCCATGGTCCTCGAACTCACACCCACTATGGCGATCGTGCCTTTTCCGTATGTCCTTCCGAACTCTGGAACAATCTGCCTGTATTTATTCATGACTCTCCAACTATAGCCACTTTTAAAACCAAATTAAAGACATATCTCTTCACACTGTAATCTCACAATTTAGTTCATATGTATAATCAAGTTGTAATTCCGAATTCGTTATGTCTGTAATATAATTTCATAATTATATTCATTCTTATGACTTTGTCTTATATTATAAGTTGTATTTCTGTATGTTGTCCTTATTGTAAATGTTTTTCTTCCGAAGTTGTTTGTTTAGTTTATCTTTAAGTTTTATAAGCACTTAGAAACAAAATGTAAATTAAGCGCTATATTTAATATGCTTATTATTTTCATTATTATTATTATTATCATTATTATCATTATTATTATTATTGTTATTATTATTATCATTATTGTTATTATTATTATCATTATTATTATTATTATTATTATTATTATTATTATTATTATTATTATTATTATTATTATTATTATTATGAGCGTATGATTAGAAATATACCCAAGGTGTCATTGGATGGCACAATAATATAAATTTCAGTGGCTGTAAACATAAAGTATCCTTCCAGTAAAGTAAATTATTTTAAAGGGTTTTTTTAGACGCCCTGTATTAAGGACTAGGTCGGAAAAGCATTTCAATTATTCTCAAGGTTCGAGAAGCTATCTTTATTTCAGATTCCTGAACTGCCATGGAGAAGATATAGCTTATGCCAAGTGATATATTCCTAACTTTATAACTCTTGCCAGACTTGTGTTATGAAGTAAAATGAAAGTAGGAACGTGCAAACTTGACAAACTCAGGCTGCTTCTAATGTCCTAGTCTGCATAGTACAGCAGATTAGTACAGAAAATCGATGGAATTTTGTCCTTTTTTTTCGTGAATGCATGACATTCGGTATGTAGGGAAAGTTTATATGCAGAATAACTCTGGATATGGGGCCACCAAAAATTCGCGCCCTGGGGCCCATTGTGCCCATTTTTTTTTAAACATGGCCCTCTCAGGGTATTTCCCCTTTGAAAAATGGTTTTGTTTAAACTAGTTTCGATATACACGTAATTGGATATCATGTAACGGATTTCGGGCCTCTAAAATCAGAAAAATGCTTCAGGTGCCCATTTTTCAAATAAAGGGCCATCCTGTATATCAAAATATAAAGTCGGTGATTTGTTGAAAATATATGTGTAAAATGCTTCTAAATATGATCAGTCAACATAACGTCTTTGAAATCAACAACATAGGTGCCACGGGTGCCAATTATAACAAAAAAGGCCCATAAGGGCCCAAACAATCTCTGCAAAATAAGATTTTTTTTAAATCTTATGGATATTGCAACTTTTTTTGCCTGAGACAGACATAAAGCGAATTTACTACAATGGTATGTTTGGTTGAGACACAATGAAATCCAGGATATAGGTACTGAATTCCACTTTTTTATACCAAGTTAAAAAGCTTTCAGATACAACGTAAACTTTAAAAATGACAATAGTCACACCTTAAATGACAACGGAGGCCATTTTGAATGTGATGGCCATCTTGTTGAAATGAAGTGACCCAACTATTCTGCGTATAATACACAGTTTGCTAATGATGCTTTGAAACCCAATCTCAAAGTTATGATGCAAGTAGGCATTTTGACACTTCGGCAGCCATTTTGAATTTGGCCAACCTCCTGTAAGGGGAATTCATAGAATTCAATTGTCTGGAATGGGCCATCAATGGGCCCCTGTTGCCTGCTTAAGAAGGCTTTTTTTATATAACCTTGATAACAAACCTGTTGTCTATAACATTAGAATTAGAACCAACGACTTAAAATCTTATGTTGCAGATAGATAATTTGGGGCCTTTTGGGGCCTTTTGGGGCCTTTTGGGGCTTTTCTTTTTTGTCATAATGAGCACCTGCGCCACAAATCTCATTGATTTCAAAGACGTAATGTTACCTGATCACAATTAGAAGCATTTTACTTATATTCAACAAATCAGTTACTTTATAATATTCTGATATTTGGGATGGCCCTTTATTTGAAAAAAAAATGGGTACCTAAGGCATTTGTCCGAAATTAGATGCCCGGAAATCTTACATCATAGTTAATTTATCAAAATGAAGAGAGAGTCATATTTTAAGAAATGGGCACAACGGGCCCCAGGGTCAGAATTTTAGGTGGCCCCATGTCCAGAATTATTCTGCATCAAAAATTCTACCTAAATGCCAAATATCATGCTTTTACGAAAAAGTGCACAATAATTTCACCAATCCGCAAGACTAATGTAGGAAATGATTTACGTTGTAAAATAGCATGGTGAACCTTCAGTGTCTAAGGATAATTGTGCTTTTTACCCTCCTGCTTTATTGACTTCTTAGGTTTTGTTTTGTTTTGTTTTGTTTTGTTTTGTTTTGTTTGTTTTGTTTTGTTTTGTTTTTTTGTTTTGTGTTTTTGTTTTTTTTTAAACAATCTTCCGAAAAGGAAACCTTGTTCCAATTTCCAATATCTCCTGGGGCCTGTAACATAAAGAGATACAAACAATCTTACGATTGATATCAATCGTAAGTCGATAGCAAACCATGTACTAAAGAGTTACAATTGATCGTAAGATTGATTGCATCTCTTTATGTTACAGGCCCCAGAACTGATATAAATTGTTTCAATACAATATGCTGGAATGATAAAATTTATCATTATTATTTAATGATACCATTCACATAACTCTAGGTAGCCTACCCAAATATTTATCATTTTATTAAACATCATAAATAACAGGGTGAATAATTGTCGAAATTTCTTTATATTACTTGTTACATATTGACATTTTTCTCTAGAATTTTGCCCTGCAGAGCATGACATTTTGTCTTAGATTATTTTACTAGGGGTATCAAAATCAGAAATGCTATATCCTACTCATTTGCATTGTAAAATTCATTGAGAAAGTTAAGGACTAATAATAGAAATACCTGTCTCTTACAACTTTCATTTATTTTGATTCCTTAACATTTAGTTGTCAGCCTTTGAGAAATGCTTGCAATCTGTCAACATCCCCATATCATCTTGGACTAGGAGGTTGGTATTCACAAAAGTAAAGTTATTCGCTTACAATTTGCATTCATACGTCATCAAATGATTAAAAGGTCCTCAGTTCTTTCTCCAAAATAAATCAAAGATGTTTCAATTGGCCCACAAGGATTTCAGATTTGAAGACAGGAATTTTATCTGGACGGTGTTGTCACACCCCCACACCCTCTGAACTGACGTCCCTGGTTCTGTTGACAAAGTAGCAAAGGCTGACTAATAAATGAAAGAACATTTTGGCAGTAGCTTCAAAATTTAGTGTTTTTGATGATTTGTCAGCATTATTCTGTAAACATGTTAGTTCACAATCATAATTTTGCATAACTTTTTCCCATGATACATGCACTTCAAAATTTAACATACTAATAAAACAAAAAAGTCACCTTGGACTGTCTAGAAAATATGATAATGTCGGTTGTGCGTGTGAGCTAGGATTCGTAAAGACAAGAACCAATACTGAAATGGTAAAAACAAAGTTCAATACTGTACAGCCTACACTTGATTTCGAATAACCATTTCGAAAAATGGAATGTGATCATTTTGGATGATAATATGGACTGTGGTAGAATAGTTAGAATGTCGAGGTTATTCAACACGGCACATTTTGGTATATCAGACCTAGAATTTTAGACGAAAGCTCATTGTTAGTAAACTGTTCGTATACCTATAGTACACTGTTCGTATCTACTCTCCCTAAAGCTGGAAATAGGTAAGAATGATATTCACATAAATCGTTTGTGCATTTAACTTGATCTTAGTGACCGATTTTGAGCAGTGATTCTCTTTTCTTTTTTTTTCTTTCTTTTTTTGCAATCGCTGAAAATTATCACCATCAGCAGTATGTAGTCTAGCATTACGAGTTGGCTCAGTCGGTAAGGCGCCTGCCTTTCGAACCAAAGATCGTGACGCCTGCGTAGTGTGTTAACGTGCCATTCCCTTTTTTCAGCGACGCAGGCTATGTTACAGTGGAAAACACTCCGTTCCTCGGACGTTAAATGAAGGCCCCGTCTAGAGGAGAGTCACCACCGTTGCACGTTAAGACCCATTTCACAATTCGAAGAAGAGTAGGGGGAAAGCATGGTGTAGTGGTAGCATATCCCAATTAGTTATATCGGGAGGAGAGACCTGAGGGTAGCAGTGATTCAGTTCGCTTTTCCCCTCCCAGGCACAAGTGATGCCAAATACTTAATAATAATAATAATAATAATAATAATAATAATAATAATAATAATAATAATAATAATGATAATAATAATAGCA
Organism: Heliocidaris tuberculata; assembly: GCA_025618425.1. Lineage (NCBI taxonomy): Eukaryota > Metazoa > Echinodermata > Echinoidea > Camarodonta > Echinometridae > Heliocidaris > Heliocidaris tuberculata. Next base: position 22,072,843 of record CM046841.1, read on the forward strand.
TGAAATGAATGGAGAGGAATATTTGTTGGCAAAATCTTTTAAGACATTTATTTTGTTGTGGATATCATCTCACTGAATTTTTCGGTTTCTGATTTACTTTAGTAATGAATTAGAGATTACTTTAAATTTCATTGTGTACGATGTAAGATGTTTATTTTTCTAAATGGGGTGAATGTGATTTAGAATGTGGGGTTGCTGTATAAATACTTAAAGGGTACCAATCACCAAAAATAATTTTGTTCTGTATGTTAGAGGTTGCATGTCGTTATACTATATTCAAAATATGGGCTTCAAATATTAATTCTATAAAGAGATATTGCAATTTTAATTACACTCTCTGTAAGAGTAAAAGCGGCTCGTGAGTAGACTACTCGACGCACCCGTACGCGCTCGTCAAGGTAAAGGCTCGCGCGGAACCAAACTCTGAGTTCGGTTCCGCGCGAGCATTTTCATGTTATCCTTTATTTCCTTCATACTCATTAACTGTTGACCTATATAATACCAGACAAAGTTATCTGAGGTTAATTTTATACTTTCTAGCTGTACACAAATTATATTTTCACGTGATTGGTACACTTTAAATATGCTAGTAGCAAACAGTGGCATTATTGTAAATATGACTCAAAGCCTCTAGTGCATAATCATTACGATTTGGGGCATTATGAAGAAAATTATCAAGCCCATAAACAATACCAAATACAATTATGATATTGCAGTAAAAAAATAAAAAAAAAATATATATATATATAATTATGTTAATGTTCAATCAAACTCGAAAAATGAGACTTGTACTGGAGAATGTAAATGTGTCATGTTTGTCAATCGCAATGCATTTTGGAAGATATCAATATTGACTCGCCCACATAATTATTAACTTCTACTTCACCTACCGCATTTGCACAATCATTTGCTTTACTGTAAATGAAATTGAAGGTTTCCTTACTTTACTAACGGAACAGGCATAATGATACTGCAATAAGAATGTAGTCTGCAAGACACAGACCCTAATTTGACACTTTATCAGAAAATCATTGTGCCTTGAGAGGAGCAGCTACAGTACATGGCCAATGGTAGTCTTACAGCGCAGACTCTCTTTTACGACTGACCAGGGTTTGTGCCTGCAAACTAATAAGAAAGGAAGAGAGATATATTGCATAAAACTCATAAGCCATTGCACACCTTTCAAAATAGATATGCATTTCGTACATTTATTTTGCATATCATTGAACATGTTGAATGTGGTATTAAGAGTGATATTTTAGGTAACAATCGAGTTTCGGGACTTTTGTGGGGGGGTTGAAAGTTTATGCTACATTTTATATACTTGTTAGATAATTGTAAGTAACTCAAAACTCATAACTCAAAAGATGGGTTGCTAAACAAATAGGGGAAGAAAGGAGAAAGAGAGGCAGACGAAAAGAAAAACTAGATAGACTGCATAAATGAAGATAAAAGAATGGTTAAAAGGATGGTTGATCTGAAGTTGGTCACAGGAGTTAGATGGAGGGAATCCGCTGGTAGATGATGATGATTACCCTAATTAAAATAGCCATGCATTTCTGAAGATGCATGTACCTTTTCATGAAACTCTTACGTGTGGTTGTAACAGTGGTGTATGTACGGGTTGGCAGAGGTGGCACGTGCCCCGGGCAGCACTTGAATGGGCACAAAAAACGCAAAAGAGAGAAAGAAAAGGGGGAGAAATACAAGAAAATTTATGGTCTTTGAGGGTTATTTGCGCCCCAGTCAAGGACAAAATGCCTGAGAAATGGTGTTTTATAGGGTTTGAAATGCGAAAAATTTTTAAGCTCTGTCGCTTTGCTCCCTCGCATAATTATGGTCTGGAGCTAGCTATTTCGCGCCCCCAGTGGCGTTTTTAAAGTGTTAACTATTAATTGACTCTCGTTGTTTTGCCCCCCCCCCCCCGCATGAGGCAGAAGCTTGTTAAATTTTGTGCCCCAGATGGGATATATTTTGATAAAGGCACTTTCAAAGTATAGACCATTCAAAAGAAATCAAAAAATTGCCTTGCAGTTGCCTTACTAGATTCCTCAAATATATATCTTCGGGGTTTTCATTCATTTTGCACCCCAAAATAGAAATGTTCAAAATCTTTTTTATAAAAAGAAAGAAAGAAAGAAAGAAAGAAAAAATCTATTGCTAGGTCGCTGTATTCCTTTCATTTTTTTTCTAAGGGTAAAATACATTAGAAATTTAAATTTGAGGGGTGAAAAGGAAAAAGAAAATCTGCCGCTCGGTCGCGTTGCCCTCTCGCTTATACAATAATTCATCAAATTTGGGCTAACAACCCCGGGTTATGTGCTTCAATACTCATTTTCAAGTAGTGCAATTATTTCTAAATTAAAAACGCTCATCAATCTAAGTTTTGGCATGGGAGGGGCTGCAGATTTGATAGTTTGCCCCGGGCGCCAGAATACCTAGATTCGCCACCGGGTTGTAATGATCTCATGATGTGGTTTTCTTTCGAAGATCTCCTTGAGGAACGACACTAAACATCCTAGCCATGCAGTCTAGATCACCGGTGCTCCTTCTCACATTCTTTGCTGTCCTTGTGTATACCACTCTGTTCGCAAATACCGATGGCGCTCCGGAAGCTGACATGGTAGAAAACCGTCTGCAGGTGCGTCAGCCGAAGTGCCCCAACGAAGCTAAGAAAGAAGAGGAAAAAGGTAACTTAAATTAACCAAGTGGTTTAAAGTAGATATTCAAAGCAAATCACAAATATGCTCAATAATGTATCTCTAGAAACTAGAAAGCTTGCAGATGGTAATCGTATAAGTTTTACGTTAACTGCGTGTTTGATGATTAAAAAATAACACAAATAAAAACACTTCTCAGCTTCTGGGATATCCGAGCGATTCGCCAGAAATATACCGATGTTTTCGTGACGTCACATCAGGTGCCAATCCTGCCTAAGCAGACGACGTCCTATATCAAGTGAACGTAACTGCAATGCAATTATTTTTAAATTATAAAGAGTTTGGTTTGTTTCACCATGACACTAAACATTTCACATTCTAAAAGGGAAGTGAAACCGTTTCTAGTAACTAAAATATTTTGTTTGTAAAAAGTCATGATAAGGGTCAATGATCAATCAAAGAAATCACACTTTCGAATTGTAAAGCCCGCTGAATTATAGCATGGATGGTATTAGTCCCCTCTTGAAACGCCGACATGCCGCGGTGCATGCAGCTGAAAATACAATGGCATCTTTTTTTGTTTACAAGCGATTGATTCCTTTATTTTTTTAACGCTGCATTTTTCATCAAAATAATACCATGCAGGAAATTTAGAGTGAGGCAACAAATAAGCATTTATACTGACGCTAGTGAAGTAAGAGAAATAAGTGAAGATGAGATGACAAAACAGGCACTGAAAATGTATAAGATGTTATGGGGCATCGTCTGCTTAGGAAGGATTGCTCCCCGGTATGACGTCACATATCTCAGCAGCGTTCAAAGAGCTCTATAGGTGCTATAGCGGGGCTGTGTTATAATTATCATTTTATAATTGATAATAATCATTACTTCAAATTTTTCCAAGCGTTGAATTTTGATAACCTTGTTCAATCTAAGCTTCACCTATGCAATAATAAAAATTAAATCAATATTCAAAATCAATGAAATTCTACTTTAAATAACACTTTAGGGAGATTTTAATGCCATATTGTATGTCCCTTTAAAATCATGTTCTGATTACGTAATATGTCATTGTAAAGTTCACATTTTTCAATAAGTGAAGCGTTTCATTCCAAAAGGAGCTAAATCCACAACACGATAAAAACTATATTTGAAAAATCAACTCAAGGGAATTTCAATAGCCCTGTCTATCACCTTTAGAAATGTGCGAACATTACAATGGCGTATTACGTCATCCGAACCTGGTTTCTATGGGCAGTACAATAGGCCTTTGAAATTGCCCTTGGGTTTATTTTTCGAAAGTAGTTTTTATCGTGTTAATTAGAGTTTTTGAGTAAATCGGGCTTTTTTAATTTACCACTTTCCCTTGCCCACTATTACTTTATTTATATATATATATATATATATATATATAAATATATATATATATATATATATATATATATATATATATATATATGGTAGGGCTTTTGTCTTAGATTACTTCCATCATGTTTTCAAAAATCTAGCGATGAATTTCAATTTTTATGAAATTTTTATAATTTCAATTTCCATGGATTTAGCTCCTTTTGGAATGAAGCCATTGTCCTTTTCTGCACATTTAAACACCTTTAGCAATAGGAATTCAACACGAAACACATTAATATTGCTAGCAGAGTACATTTTACATCTTTTAAGATGTTTATTTGTCGATAAATATGTTTTTGATTTTTTAATGAATTTCTCATTTTTTCCTAAAGACGGAATCGTTCGATGTTTCATTCCAAAAGGAGCTAAATCCAAAAATATTCATAAAAATATTAAAAATAGGTAAATCTTATCAAACTTTTGCACTGATGATCTAGACTAGGAGCTGCATGGATATGCGTAAAAATCTTAATACATATCTTTAGGGAATGTGGTTAAATGAACAAATCCTAAATGGCCATACTGGATTTAGTTCCTTTTGGAATGAAACGGTTTTGGATTTCGCCCGAGATGGATATATTTATCTTTAAAAATCAACTTCGGTCAAATATGGATTTAGCTCCTTTTGGAATTAAGCTCTTCTAGTGATGGACAAGGCCATTGAAATTGCCTTATTTTGATTTTTCGAAGGTCTTTGCGATCGTGTTATATACAAATCAATAGTTTAAAGGGGACGAATCACTAAGAATTGTTTTGCTCTTTATGTTTGGAGTTATATTTATATATATTTAAATACAGAAAGTGATACCTTTAAAATAAAGACATGTGAGTGGACTACGAGACGACACTTTTGCATAAATTTCTAAACTAAGTATACAATCTTGATAATCTATGGAGAAAGATATATCAAAACAGAAAATCACTTTGTTCAATGGTAAAGAGACCAGTTCCAAACATACGTCTACAGCCAAATTGACCGGAAACAGAATGTCGACTAGATGTCGGTCTAATGAACCTTCTTCGTCAGATGACACATTGAAAAAGTGACTCATTCTTATTGGCCTTCAGATTGGTTTTTACTCTTTGGAACCTCCTGAGAACATGGTCCATGCAAGGGGGTTCCAGCAACTTGAGCACCCAAACACAACACACTTTTTTTGGCGCAAACACTGGATTAGAGGGGGGGGGGAGGTACAAGTGAAAGATTAATGATTAAAAAACTTCAGCGGAAAAAAAAGAACAAAAAATCTTTCCTTTGATTTGATGAAACCCAATAATCTTTTATGATACACACCAGTTTTATTCAGCCCTTCCTTTAAACGATGAACCGAAAATATTGGAATTTCACAAACAGAAACATGCGACTCAAGACTATGTATTGTCCGGTATCTTCAAATGTCTTTACACGTACTCCCTTGTCGATAACTATGATACCCACCATGCTCATGGAATACCATTCATCCATGAAAAGTAATGGAATGGCCGCCTTTAATAATTTCATATCTACGCTATATAAGTTTATTTCACGTTTCAGAATGTTGAAACACGTGTCGTTATTTTGTAGGGTAACGTTAGAAGGAAGACGGTATCAAAAATGGCTATCGTCATATAGAATAGTCATAAATCACTGAATATCCATCCTGGAGATGTGAATTTGAATTCTTCACCCTGGTTTAGAAGCTTAAGAAATCCATGACGCCAAAAAATTCAAGATGGCATCCAAAATTTACGCCAACTTCCGAAAATAGCCTGAAGTGAATTACTCTTTACAATTATAATCCATTTGTTAAGTTTATTTTATTTTTCAGAAGTCAGAATATTCATTATTAGAAGTAAACGTGTCATTAAGTCCAACCCTGTGTCCAACCATAGGTTTGAGGTCAAGAAATGCAAACGGATAATTCATAAAGCCTTTCAGGTGAACAGAAACATAATTAAAAACTCCAAGATGACGTCAAAATATAAGCTTATCCAGACTTACCGTTACTGTTATTATTCACAAGACGGAGAAGTCATCTTTAGTTTATATTTTGGGATATAGGAATGTACAAGTAAAAGTGTCATTCAGTTGTTTATTGACCCTATGATCATGATGATTCAACTCTTTGTCCAAATTAGACAACACTGTGGCATTCCAAACGGCTATGCTTCTTGAGACAGGATTATCAGTGATTTACAGGTGTCGTAGTCGAGTGGTTTAAACACTTGACTGGAGATGGGAAGGTCGTGGGTTCGAACCCCGGTGCGGCACTACTGTTCTTTGGCAAGACATTAATCTACATTTGCCACTCTCAACCCAAAGGCTAAATGGGTACCGGCAGGAATTAATTCCTTGAATGCTGTGAGCACCGAAATCGGTAGCCCAGCTAGAGCCGGGGTAATATTGGAGCGCCTTGAGCACCATTCATGGTGGATATGAGCGCTATATAAATATCCAATATTATTATTATTTCACTTAAAATCAGCCTTCCCCAAACTGAGTCCTGCTCTTTCAGGTTACCGATCCTTTCAAAGATGTACTTCATGCGCTAGCCTTTATCACTTTGACTGGGAACCAGTGATGTATTCGAGTCGAGCCTTGGCTTTGGCCGCGGACCGAGTCACGTGTACCAACCTATAGAAGGTAATATTTTTCAGCGGCCTTATGACTTGGGACTACCGGCCTCGAATCCATCACTGCTTGGAACACAATCAAAAATTGACTTCAGTTACCTTATGGACTGGATTCATACGATTTCACTCGAGCTTGATATAATATTTCTATCGATTCGGGACCCGACATCTGAAATGTCGCAATGCAAACATGCATGTGCAGTAATAACGTTTACCTAATGCTAACCCCAGATTTACCTCAATTGTTTCCAATGGGCGTGAGCGTGCGCCCCCCCCCCCCTTCTACCTCTCCCTCTCTCTCTCTCTCTCTCTCTCTCTCTCTCTCTCTCTCTTTCTATTTTCTCTTTGTCCTCTCTCTCTCTCTCTCTCTCTCTCTCTTTCCTCTTATATCTCAGTCTATGCCTGTCTTTTTTATCTGCCTCTCCCCTCCCCCCCCCCCCCTCTCTCTCTCTCTCTCTCTTTGTCATATCTCAAGTTTGAGCTTGCTCGGACTAATGGAAATGCACCATCTCTCTCTCTCTCTCTCTCTCTCTCGCTCTCTAATGCAGCTGACATTAAGACCAAGTTCACTAACATAGTGGCTAGGCTAAAGTTCGTTGTAAGGAATGGTGAGGACGCCATTAAATTTCTCCAAGACCTTCAGAAACAAGGCTATCTCGATGACAACATGAAGATCGCAAAAATACCAGAATGTATGGAGGCTCTTAACTGAAGATCATGAAGGTTCACGAAACAATGAAAATTCCCAATAATTTATATTATGTTTATTTAAGTATCTATTCTGCATGTAATTTTCTTTTTGGGATGTTTATTTAGAGTCATTATAAGGTTGAGTTCGTTAAGGTTTAAAAATAACTTATGAACTTTCTCATTCTTTTTTATGTCAGTTTGGAAGAATATCGTAGTAGAAACGTCCCTCGAAAAGGATTGCCCTTCAGATGCCCCAGTAATCTAAATGTGACGAGAAATAGCTGAAAATTGGACCAAACATGTACTCAACTTATCTTTAAGTGGTAATCATATTCCGAACTGGCCCTTGTTGAAAATGCCTCTCATGTCATTTCCGTCCGTATATTTCACAACAAGCATTTCGCTTTGAAATAGATTCCAAACTTGCCATCCGAGCACATGGAAAGTCAAGCCACTCTGAGAACAGTGGGTGCAGTATCATCAGAACTACATGTCAAGAGAATAGTTCCTTAACCTGATCCCAAGTTTTGCTCCGGCGGTAATCGCTCCGCGCTTTTTCTTTTCTTTCTTCCCCTTCTTCTTCTTCTTCTTCTTCTTCTTCTTCTTCTTCTTCTTCTTCTTCTTCTTCTCATCCTTCTTCAAGTTATTGCGTTTACCTTCATGTAATTTTGTTTTAACAACGAGTTTCTATAGATCTCAGATTCTCATTCTTTCTTGGAAGAAAGGGAAAATTGTACCGTATTTAGTGTAAGTCCTATATCAAGAACATGCCTATTTCATTAAAGTGAATTGGTAACTTTGTAGAGGCTTGATAAAATCTGAGCTGCCCGGCCCTACATGCTCTCAGTGTATGCAATATGGTGTGAAAATGAAGCCCAGGAAAAAAAATGCCAGACTCATTTTCTCCCATAGACTGCAGTGTTAGACTAAAGCATATCCCAGTACGGTTTCGTAAGTGGCAGTATTCAGTCATAGATATCTATGATAACAGTGTATATTTGAAAACCTTTCTATGCCTTATTTATCCTTTTGAAACATCATTATACAAGACATATATCAAAATTCAACAATTCATTAAATCAAACCTCCACAAAGTTACCGATTCCCTTTTAGCCGTTATACTTTTTTATCCTAACAACATAAAATTGGCATGAATCAATACATTATCAACAAATTTTCAATTTGATGATATAAATATTTCACTTGGTGTTCGTATACCTGGCCATATTGCTGGAGATAAGCCTAATGTCATCCGATCGTTACAACAGAGGTCTATGTTGTTTGTAACGTGTGTATTGTATACCAATATTTCACGCACCTTTAACACGTCACTGTTGTAACGTGTAAAGAGCTAACTTCATGACTGTACTGTATTACCTGGGCTAACCTGGCATTAGGGCCAACCCGGACTATACGAAAATCGTGGAGGAGTTGTCCGAAAAAGAGCTGAATCTATCGCAAATACTTCAGTTAGTCATTCTTTTGTATTGTTTTGTTTTGTTTTGTTTTGTTTTTTTGTTTTTTTTGTTTTTTTGTTGTTGTTCTTTTTTGCGTTAAGTACATATTTTAGAAGATCTATAAACAAAATAATTTGATGGGGATATGTAAAATAGTTAATAAAGACACAATGTTGAAAATTTCAAGAGGTGAAATTATATAAAACATGGCATTTATAGCTATTTAGTGGTCCGGAGTGTAGCTTGCAGTCCAATTCGTGAAACGTTATCACCGCGCAATGCCGAGTTAGCCCTACTGCTGCCAGGCCGAGAGATGGCGTAATCCCAAATTTGTACCCAATGATCAGAGGTCGATGCCAGTGATCTATAAATATACGGCACTGTTTGTACCTAGAGGACCTACATTTGTACCATCGAGATTACGCCATCTCGCGGCCTGGCAGCAGGTACTGGGAGATCGTTTAATGGAGAGATAGCTCTTATAAAATCGTTCCGAATCTGAACTAAGTTAGCCTTAGTTCCGAGTTAAAGCCCTACCCCTTATATCATATTGTACTGCAAGATTTCTCCTAATATTAAAGGCAAACAACATGTACAGTGAGAGTTTCTTCTGTGTTATCTTTTATTGCAAGCCGCCCCTACTTACCTTGCAACTGAAATTGATGCTCTTTTTTAATGAGTTCACAATTATATATCATGCGAAAGAGAGATTAAGAGACAGAATGAAACACAAATGGAAAGCGATAAAGAGGAAGAACGAAAAGCTTAAGTGAAACAAAAAAAGGAAAGAGATAAAGAGAAAGAGAAAAAAAGATGAAAAGATAAAATGGAAGCATAAAAGAAAGAGAAAGAGAAAATAAGAAAGAATATAAAAAATGAAATACAAGAGAAGAAAAGGAGTGAGAAGAATGAGAAAAAACAAACAAATATGAGATATGAAAAGAAAAAAATAATAATTATAAAAAAGGCAATAATGAAACGATAGGAAAGAGGAGGGCGTAATAAGGAGATGGGGATAAGGATTGTGAGGGGCTAAAGTAGCTGCTATAAAACTGAGGGAAGTCGTATGAAGTATAGCATGTATAGAAAAAACTTATTCAAAAAAATAAAGTCAAAATATCGAAGATGGAGGGAGGGAGGGTCAAAGATAAAGAAGGTAAGAGAGATAAAGAAAGAGAGGGAGAAAGCGAGAGACTGATAGAAAGAGAATATCTGCAATGCTACATTTGTCTTCTGTCAAGAATTTGCATTTAATGAGAATAATGCAAGGCAAAGACCGAAATTATACATTGGAATACACATTAAGGGGGTACAAACCAAATCAAGCTAGGATATGAGAGTAGGATTTTTAAGAAATAGACAGGTGAGGGTAGAATAGAGAGTTTGATAGTGAAACAGTTGCCACTATTATGGATGTAGTTGGAAAAAAAACTAAGACAATTAAAACCAAAGGACCTTATGAAAAAATTAAATATCCAGTTAGAACAAACATGCTTTCAGCCTTTTTTTGTATAATACGTGGATTATGAACCCGGAAGAATGATATTTTTCATAATATTCTATGACGGTTATTTGTACTACAATGGGACTTACGTAGTAGGAGCTTAGGCTGTACCATATCGCCCATTGCCTAGGAAATGAGTAAACACACACACAAACAAAACAGTTTACATTCTGCGTATAAGTATAGAATCAAAGGTTATTTATGTATTCTAAAGGTTGTGCTGGTAAATATTGACATGATATTACGATTCATGGTTTGAACAAAAGCGAAGGCTATTAAATAATAATAACTGTGATCATTTTCTACAACGCCATGCATGTCAGTCAGAATTGTTACACCTGGCGCTGTTGAGAGGAAACATAATTGTGGGCACACCTGTATATGGTTGGCCTACATTTCTACAGAAAGAACTTTACCACGAATCAGAAAACAAACACATTTCGATTTTTTTTCTCCTGATCGAAACACAGCCTTGATATTGACCATCGTTTTTTGTATAATAGGCTTATACATGGCGACGATGTCGTATGCATACATTGTGTCAGTTATGATTCGGCATTTCTTACCCTCAATAAGAAAGTTACGAATTTTTAAAAGTTCAAATACATTTTGATGTTTAATTTCCATCTTTGCCTTGCCTCCTCAACGTTTTTTTTTTTTTTTTTTTTTTTTGTTCGGTTTGCTTCCTTTTCGCAACATGAGGCGAATGTGATACCACCTATATCATCGTTAAAGGGAAATCCAGTCTTAATAACAATACTATTACTGAATCATGCCATGAGGATCTATGAGTTTCTTTCTTTCTTTCTTTCTTTCTTTCTTTCTTTCTTTTATTATTGTTGTTGTTTTGTTTTGTTGTTATTTTTTTTTAATTGTGATTGATTTTAGTCAAATTCATTTCGGGCCCATTTGCATTCAAATAATAGAACTGTTTATCCATGCTGTCAAACTTCGTTTAGCAAATGTAATTTAAAACACTGATATTGATGTTGGAGTCAGTCAGAAGAACTTGTATATCAAATTTACATGTATGTATGCTTTAATGCTCATATATTTTCCACGTCACATCATTTGAAAATGTTTTGTAAAATAGAATATCTGAACATTTGATTTCATTCTAGAGCAATTCTAGAAATTTAAAGGACAACAATCCAACCTTGGTAATAAAATGATCTATGCGAATTCCAAATTGGCAATTTGATGAGTCGATTGTGACATACTTTCGGACAACTCTCCCGTTTGTCGTACATAAAAATATCATTAATATTCTCCGAAGCGCCTTTAACCTACTGAAACTATATTGGAGATAGCATATTGTTATAAGACCTCATGGAAGGAAATATCCTACTGAGTAATACATTTTCGAAAAAATGACATTTTAGTCATTTAGTGTTTCGGAGCAAATGGGGAGTTGTCCGCAACTACATCACAGTAACATTACTGATTCGGCCAATTTGATATTCCCATATGTATAGTGATTACAACTTTCAAAAATTCATAACTTTCTTATTGCTTGTCCGATTTCGTTCAAACCTTCACCAATTTGCTTCTCTGACATTTCCTTTTTCTTTCAGAGCAACTTTCCATTAAGGTCGGATTTCCCTTTAACAAACTTTAGACACTGAAACATTTGTTACCAATTATTGTAACCGTTATTATTTCATACAGTATCAAAGAAATAGATCATAATTAACTTCGTATATCAATGGTTTTGATTTATACATCATTAAATGTGAAAAATATTCTGATTGTAAATATAAGTTTTGAATCATATGGGTATATATATCGAATGATAACTTGTATTATTACAAGCAACTCTTAAACCTGGGGCCGGACCTGACTAGCACTTGTGCTATTTTGGGGTTCCATTTTACCATTCTTGTTCTTGTTTATACCATGATCTATTTATCATAACATTCTCCAAATGATGTATATATTGTAAAGTATTGTCTCTTGTTATTGGTTAATAAATACAATTATATCATATCATATCATATCATAATTCCATGTCTGACGAGGCTATAAAGCAAGGATTATATAGTCATGATAATACGACGTGTGAAATCAGGGGGGCGTTTCATGAAAGGACTTGTCAGATATTTTATCCGACAAATTTGCTCCCAGCCAATCAGATGCAAGGATTTCAGTAGCTTATAACAGTTGTCGGATAAAATATCCGACAACTTCCTTTCATGAAACGCTCCCCTGTATTGTATTCAAAAGCATAACTTGTTTACAACGTATGTTAATCACATCCAGGCCCGTCGGAATGGGGGGGTTGGGTTGCGTTGGGTGCGATTGCACCCCCCCCCCCCCCTCCCCCCTTTGTTTTCCCTTGGCTATTTTTGCATTTCAGAAATGCCCGGAGTAAAAACGTGCACGCAAAGAAGCTGATAATCTTTTTCGAGTTTTTGCTTCTTTTTTTTTTCTTGGGGGGGGGGGGGGAGGTCGTGTCAGGGAATTTTGGAAGTGTCTTTTCCACGCATGCTCACTCCTTTTCCATGGGTGAATAAAAATGCATCCCTTTTTCGGAAAGCTTCTTATCGAACTGACATAAGCTATATTTAAATCGACTATTATAGTCGATTTAAATATAGCTGATGTCATACATTAATGCAAATAAGCCTATAATAGGCTTATTTGCATTAATGTAAAATCATCAAGGTTTTATGTCTTTGAGACAAACATAATAATGACGTGTAAAATAGAGTATTGTGCATTTAAATTCATCGTACAGTAATACAACTTAGAAACATTTTGCTTCGAAAACAAGATTGCCACATTATTAACAGTCTTCCCATGTAAAATGTGCTTGAAATATGACAACAGGTGATACGTACATGTATATCGAACGAAATGTTGACAGGCATAATATATTACGTAAGGCATATGTTACGTATTAAAAAGCATAACATGTAAACACGACATATCAACTACGTATGCATTTAAATCGACAGCTAGTAACTTGATATACAATCACCAGGGTTTGTGGAATTGAGATGTTGAACAACAAAAAGAACATAGACAGTCGTAGAAATGTATAAAAAGTACAATAATTAATGGTAATTAAAAGAAAGAGATCTATAGAAATTAACAACTAGATTGAGAGTAAATGTCTGATCATAAAATCTAAATCTCCTAGCTGAGTAGACGTATAACTTCATAAATTCCATTATTTTCCACAGCAATGAAAATTCAAAAGTATACATGTGAGTAAAGGCCTGTAAGCATGATAAGGCAAACAACTGCCAGAACTCATACAGAAAAATACAACAAGTCGTCAATAAATTATAGTGAAATTGACGATAATTCAGTTTCAGTTTCAGTTTATTGTTTCATATTTCACATTTACAGTGTTTTTACAATATAAATGGTACAAACAAGAAAAATGGTACAAACGAACATGAAATCTATTGTCAGAGAAAATAAAAGAGGGTGAGCACCTCACATCTATATGTTTGCATGCAGTATTAATTGAAAAGAATGGGCTAAAAATAAAAGTGAAATATAGAGGAGCCTAGGGAGAATTCTACGCTTGTGAGTTATAGGCTCCAAAGAGTAATAAGATTTATAATAGTCTTTAAAAAAATAGTGGGAACGATCAATAATGAACGACCAATATGATAATATAAGTAAAATTATTGTATCGCAGTAATCGAATTCGTATTCAAAGAAATGGTATTGGATGGTAGTGTCACTTTCATTACAATATTATAACAATTCACATTATTTGGATAAATAATCATTTCCTGTACGCCGTGGCAATTTCTGATGCATACCGAAGTGCCGACATGATTTAGCATTTTTCTCAATATTTACTGATGGCTTAATGCAACGCGCTACATTAAAAAAAAACATATAAAACACAAACCAAGTATCTACCCTTGTAATGGGATTATGAGGTCAGCATTTCGGCATGAATAAATAGACCATTGTCAATATGCAGAAAAACAACCATCTTCGAGCACCCAGCGACGGGCCACTTCACTCGCAGGCAACGAGCTACTGTACCCCAGAAGTAAGAACACATGTCGAACACACCCATACACACATACACACACGCACGCTGGTGCTACGTCAGGCAAGCTATTATTAGTTTAGCTACTATTAGTTTAGCTGATTCTGGTATATCTATCTGGTATTTTTATGGTTGTGTTTAAGAGGGTGTAACGACAATCTTTTTTTTTTTCTTTTCTTTTTTTTGTTCATCTGGTAAAGAACTCTGCATCTTTATTTTCAGGTCCTTGTCCTATTGAATAATTTGAAATCATTACAAATCAAAAATTTTATATCGTTATTATTTTATTCAACCCTTTACAGTACGGTTTGCCTCCGCTTTAAGGAATGCTACTCATAATTACCCAGTTATTACTAAAATCCTATAATGCCATCCTGGGTATACATGGTATTCATGACAATACTTAAATACGTGCACCGTGACAATAACATCTACATGTGCTCCGGACCAGTTTGACAAATGCAGGTGCTCAAATTGAGGGTAGTACTTAATGGCTTAAATTCTTTGCATGGGCGTCAAATTCGTTTGGTACGTTAAAAAAGTGGTCGTTAACGATATCTTGTCAATATTTAGACAATGCAATCGGTTTGTAAAATATGTTTGAAGAAAAAAAAAGGATCATAAAGATAAATAAATCAAATCAAAATCAAATCAAATCAAATCAAAAGGTCATCTGATGTCCTGTATGTTACCAAATATTTTGGAATTATGGACATGATTTAAAATAAAATGTAGTTATTTTACTTGATGTTTGGTCTGATCCAGGCTCTGGTAGTGCTATCAAATTGATACCATCATCAGACATATTAAAATCTTGGATAACGTCTGAAAAAATATAGGGGAAAACCAGCTTGGACTTAGCAATATATGTAAATTGTCTTATAATTCAAACCTAAGCTATAAGGTAGAGTTTGTCATCTTAAATGCTTTCTGAACTGCCTGATCTCGATGAGGTCGACGATATACCCTGAGGAGATTGTTATCTACATGCACTCCCTTCTCCTACAACAGTGATGGCTCCACTGTGTGATTGTAGCATATTGTACCTATTATGGCCTATACCCTGTCATATCCGTTTATGAAAAGCCACACTATATACAAGTACAAAAACGGGTCCAGGCATGGATTGCACTAGAAATTGTGGCACAGTCAATGGGGGCACAGGACATGGTGGCACATGCAATGGTGGCCCAGGCAGCGTATCCGGACAACTACCCACTGGACAATTACCCCTGGACAACTAGCCCCTAGGACAATTACCGCCCAGGACAATTTGCCCCCGAACAAGTACACCAGGACATCTAACACCCCCTCCCCCTCCCCGCCTCCCCCGAATCTGAGGGTAGTTGTTCACGGGGGTAGCTGTCTTGTGGATCATGGTCGCGGGGAGGATGGGGGTAATTTTCCTAGGGGGTAATTGTTCGGGGGGGGGGGGGTAATTGTCCTGGGGGTAATTATCTTGGGGGTAATTGTGCTGGGGTTAGTTGTCCTAAGGGGTTGTTGTCCTGGGTGGTAGTTGTCCTGGGGGTAGTTGTCCTGGAGGATAGTTGTCCTGAGAAGTTGTTGTCCTGAGTGGTAGTTGTCCTGGGGGTAATTGTCATGGGGGTAGTTGCCCTGAGGGGTTGCTGTCCTGGGTGGTAGTTGTCCTGGGGGTAGTTGTCCTGGAGGATAGTTGTCCTGAGGAGTTGTTGTCCTGAGTGGTAGTTGTCCTGTGGGTAATTGTCATGGGGGTAGTTGCCCTGAGGGGTTGCTGTCCTGGGTGGTAGTTGTCCTGGGGGTAGTTGTCCTGGAGGATAGTTGTCCTGAGGAGTTGTTGTCCTGAGTGGTAGTTGTCCTGGGGGTAATTGTCATGGGGGAAGTTGCCCTGAGGGGTTGCCGTTCTGAGTGGTAGTTGTCTTGGTGGTAGTTGTCCTGGGGAGTAGTTGCCTTGAGGGGTTGTTGTTCCGAGGGGTTGTTGTCCTGGGGAGTAGTTGTTCTGAGGGGTTGTTGTCCTGGGGAGTAGTTGTCCTGAAGGGTTGTTGTCCTGGGGTTGTTGTCCTGGGGGTGATTGTCCTGGGGGTAGTTGTCCTGGAGGATAGTTGTCCTGAGGAGTTGTCCTGAGTGGTAGTTGTCCTGGGGGTAATTGTCATGGGGGTAGTTGCCCTGAGGGGTTGTTGTTCTGAGTGGTAGTTGTCTTGGTGGTAGTTGTCCTGGGGAGTAGTTGTCCTGAGGGGTTGTTGTCCTGGGGGTTGTTGTCCTGGGGGTGGTTGTCCTGGGGGTAGTTGTCCTGAAGGGTTGTTATCCTGAGTGGTAGTTGCCCTGGGGGTATTTGTCCTGAGGGGTTGTTGTCCCGAGTGGTAGTTGTCCTGGGGGTAGTTCGCCTGGGGTAGTTGTCCTGAGGGGTTGTTGTCCTGAGTGGTAGTTGTCCTGGTGGTAGGTTGTCCTGGTGGTAGGTTGTCCTGGCCAGTAGTCGCCCTGATTGGTAGTTGTCCGGGGGTAGTTGTCCGGGAATTACAGGCAGTGGTGGCACAGGACATGGTGGCCTAGGCAATAATTCCTCAGATATGAGTTGATAGATGTCTTCTGGGAATTTTCTTTCTCTATACCACAGCACATACAGTATGTTACTAAAATCCGTTGTCCCCATTCTCTGATTTAAAAGTTTGACATTCTGCTGCTGGTATGCGTATGTTATAAGATTTTTCTCCGTAGCATCTTTATCACTCTCTTTGATATGGTAATAAAACGTTTTCTCCTTTTTGAAAAGATAATTAAGATAAGATGCCAAGTTGTCTTCTTTTTCTAGTCGTGGTGGTACTTTGTCACGAATATAAGATATTCCTTGTGCTGTTTTACCAATGTAGAATACTGAATCAGCACGAGCATTAAACACTTGTTGTAAGTCTGAGAAAGACTTCATCTTAACTAATCCTTGTAAATCTTTCACCCTCCCCTTCAGTACAAGAACGTATAAAGTCCCTTGTTTTACTGTGTCATTCTGTGGGTCACCTTGAAAGCTGTGATCAGTAGCCAAGCGGAGCTTGCGTTTTTCCAATAGTACAGACAAGTCCTTCAGGGTGTGCTTACTTTCTGGATGAAGGTTAACATAATATACATTATGTACATCATATCCATCTAGACGCGTCCTGGTCCTGACATTCAGCCATATTATTTCACTTCGTAGTTGATCTACACGACCCAAACACAGTGTGTATGACTTTTCAATAGTTCTTAGCGTTCTGTACAGTTTAGTTGTCTCATGAAATTGAGTTGCAAAGTCCTTCAAAATATCCCCTTCAGCTTTTGCGAAAGCGTTCTTTTTGGCTCTTGCGATATCCTTGTTAAAGCTGTCAAGAAAATCAGTTTGATTTTGAGCGAAATTCTTCCCAACATTCCTCGAATATTCATCCCCAAAGCAATTAGTACCTCTAGCTCTAAGACTTTCAGGCTGAAATGCCATGTTTGGCAATGCGATTTTATTTTTGCCCTGCTTGGGCTCCCTTCGCTTCAACAACGTAGGCCTACTAAAAAACGAAAATACATGTATAGTCACTATTTACTGTGAGAAGACGTTGAACAGGTTAAACTCTTCGGTAAGCTTAGTCTCAAGTTTGATATACGATGAAAGAACGGCGACTCTGTCTCCAGCTATGTCGCAAACTGAATAATGTAAAAAGTACGTACGCCATTCGGTCTGCCCCTTCAAACTATATACAGTTATGTACGGTACAGAGGTAGACTGTCGGAAACATAACGCACAGATTGTGGTTTTGTTTTTCACAAAAGTGATACGGATGTCCGGTCAGCTATTTACCAAAGTGAGATGTGAGCCTCCCACTGCCACTGACGTACCTGAAGGGGGCTTTGGGGCTGCAGCCCCCCCCCCCCCCACACCCTTCCCCCCCCCCCCCCCTGGATGTCCGGTCAACTATTTACCAAAGTGAGATGTGAGCCTCCCACTGCCACTGACGTACCTGAAGGGGGCTTTGTGGCTGCAGCCCCCATCCACCATCCCCCCCCCCTCACAAGGTTTTTTAACTACCCAGGGGCGGCGCGCACGGGGGGGGGGGGAGGGGGCACAGTGCCCCTACTTTTTCATGTACCCAAAAGTGCCTTTTTTATTTTTGGGAAAATGCCCCCTTTCTCTCAGATAAGTGCCTTTTTTTACTAATAAAAGTGCACCTTTTCCTTTCTTATTGGTGTCCTTTCCCCTTCTGATAAGTGCCCTTTTTTCTCCTTCTGAAAAGTGCCCTTTTCCAAATCAGATAATTGCCACCTTATCTCTGTAATAAGTGCCATTTTCTCCTTCTGTAAATTGCCTCTTTTCGAATTTAAAAATTGCCCCCTTTTCTCTATTATATATGCCCTTTTCTCCTTTGATAAGTGCATTTTTACTTCTGATAGGTGCCCCTTTTCCCTTCCAATAAGTGCCCATTTTCCCCTTCTGATAAGCGCCCCTTCTTTACTTCTGATAAGTGTCCCCTCTTTACTTCTGATAAGTGCCCCATCTGTACTTCTGATGAGTGCCCCTTTTACTATCTAATATGTGCCCTTTTCCTCTTCTGATAAGCGCCCCTTTTCACCTCTAATAAGTGCCCAGTTTTACCTATATTTCTTTTTTTTTTAACCAAAGAAGCCATATCTAGCTTCAAAGAATCGGTGCGGCTTTATGTAGTAACAGGTACCCATATTACTACAACTACAATGTAATACAGCGAGGCTAGAGGCAGACGGGCACAATACCCATCCCCCACCCCACCCCCCCCCCCCCCGCAAAAGATTTCTCTTTCCGAATGTGCCCATAATTTACACCAAGTAAGGGCAATATTTTCTGAAAATATCCCCATAACTCGCTCGCTACGCTCGCTCGCTCTTACAGTATATAATGAAATCATAAAGTATGTTATACATTGGTGTAATCCTAAAGAAAACGACAGGGTTAATGTATAAATTAAAAGATCATTCGACGTTCCCCCAAAATGAATTTGCTGTTGTCATTTTCATTATATCGCTGTAAATAATGCACAACTCAAGGACTTCAGGATGAGAAAAAAAGTCCGAAAATTTTTACTCTCTCGTTTCGCCCGCTGCCACATGAATAGTTAGACCATTACACACAACTGCTAATTGGGGAAGCTTTTTTTTTTTTTTTATATATATTTACATCTAATTGGGGAAGCTGAAGTAGAAGAAGCTGAAGAACCAAAATAAAAAGGAAGAAGGTGATGCTTGATAATTATATTAATTAGGCTGAAGGGTAATACCAATGTCATAAATTGGTCCTTTTTTTGTATTATTTATGTTCACCCTTTGTAGGTGCCCCCTTTTCCCCCAAAGTGCCCTTTTTTGCTGGCGGTGCCCCCCCCCCCCACCCCCACTTCGAAAGACGCTCCGCCGCCTCTGAACTGTCCTCTGCCATTATTTTTTTTTTCTTTCTTTATTTGGTTGTTCCAATAGCGCCAAATCATAAAATTCAAAACATGCAGGTGTAAGATGTATTGCCCACGATGCTGCATGAAAAAAAAGTATGCTTTTCATAGTGTTTTCATAGATGTATTGTACAAGAATAACAAAACATAAAGTTTATTCTGGTGAAATTAGTATTAGTTCTATTAAAGACTTAAAGTTAAAGACATACAATAAACTCAGGGAGACCGGGTATTGTTGATTACATTTTGTTCTGGCGAAAATATGGTACTCTTTGTGATTGTTTACTCGCTAATACCACATTCACAAAAATCAAACGATGTTATCGTTTTACCAAAGTGTTATTCAGCCATTCATCTGTTTCTGCTGCTTAGCCTGGTTTAACAGCCTCAGTGGGAAGAATAAAGCAAAATTTGATAGGATAGTGAAACATGCCAGCAGAGTAATTGGTGTCACTGTAAACAGCTGGAAGATGTTGTAGAAAGGGCAGCACTGGCAAATTTGCAAGTGAATGTGAAAGATTCAAATCACCCTCTGCTGTCTTTGTCTCTCTCTCTTTGTCTTCGAATTACAGGGGGTGACTGTAGGTTTGGGTTAAGGTGAGTTAAGGATTTATCGATAATTTCTCATTAATTTGTATTTTTATGGAAATAACATGGGAGTAAAATCTGAACTTGTCAGTTTTCAGGAAATGGTTGTAACAATTTGACAATTGATTGTAATACATGTAATTACATATGCATTATATTACTTCTCCTCTCTTTCTTTCTTTCTTTCACTCCCTCTCTCTCTCTCTCTCTCTCTCTTCTTGTCTCTCTTTCTTTTTGTCTTCCACCCTACAGTTGTCATTATGCATATAATATGTTTACATTACAGTTCAGTGTTTCACACATAAAGTACAAGTATATAGGTGCAATAAAGTTTGTTTATTACAAAGCAATTAGGCAGATTAGGAGATGCAACATTTAATGTAACATTTAAATCAGTATTACCAATTAAATAATTCAAACAGTGAAATTTATACGGGTAGACCAGAAATTTAAAAACAACAAGACAGTAATAATCTAAGGAATTGCATATTTTTAGTCATATTTTTATTCATTTTTATCTGAACCGCATTTAAAAAAGAAAAAAAAAATATGTGACCTTTGCTGTTATACCCAAGCAATCTTTATTCTGGATTTTTATTTTCTTCTTGTAATCTTAGACTGCGCTTTTGTTATATTTGTATGTCGCTGCTTGTTGTCATGAACATTATTATGCAATATTTTATATTCGTTTATCGTATTGGGAGCCAGAGGGATGCTAACTGTGTGATAAGATGAGGTAACGCCCTTCTGGCTCTCAGCATATGTTATCTCCTAATTTATGCTCTTAAGTTATCTGTAAATGTTAGTTCATGGTATGTTGATGTATTACTATATGCTTTATACATATGTGAGACAGTAAAACGTTTTTTATGCCTGTTCAGTTGTGAGTGAAAATAAATAAAATCAATTCAATTCAATTCAATTCAACGAAGACCGACGCAAGACCGACAACAGACCGATCAAAAAATCACATTGCCACAATGACCAAGAATTCAGTTCAATTCATTTTCGGTTTATTAATATAAAATACACGATGCAGTAGTCCAAGGACTAATAGTGCAATGTTTACATAAAATTAAAATTATAAAAATAATCATAACAACAGAAAGAGTTAGTCAATATGTACAGTAGGCGTTCCAAAGAACATAGTTACACTTTTCACAATTCAAATTAAAAATCCTCGTAGTTTGCAAGGTGTGCACGTTTAAATAAAGTTGAAAGGTTTCAGATTATAGGTTTTCCCGGCCGAATTCGTCAAAACTTCAGTCAATTTCAGTAACATACATTTAAAAAAAATAATACACATACTGCATACATGTATATATAGAAAATAGTGTAAACAATAGTTCAGAAGATGTTAAATACCATAACAGGAACATCTTCCAAATCGCAAGTATGCACACACTGTCGCTAATAAAGGAAAAATTTCCTGAAATACAGATGTAAAAAAAAAATAAATAACAGAACCTTTTTAGTACAAACATATTGCCGAAAAATACATGTACATAGGCTATCTTGAATAGCAAGGGAGCTGTGATCATCCTACATCAATCTGAAACCGCTTACAGCAAACATTCCCCCCCCCCCAAAAAAAAAAACACTTATTATTTACACGATGCCCGTCTCTTCGCCTACATTATCTCTAGACTATTAGCCCCGAACAATACAACTTCCCGGGGGGGGGGGGGGGTGGAGGATTCATTGTAGAGACGAAAGACTTTTGCTAAATACAATGAATTCAGTAGAATATCACTTTGAACCCCCCCCCCCTCCCCCATCAGACTACGGTGTATTCCGGAGAGGCACGTCACAGAGTTGCCAATTTGTGTTTTGTCGATTACATCAGCAGAAATTCATAACTCTCTTATTCTTTAACGGATTTCCCTCAAATTTTCCGTTTTATGATTCTGTCATTGTTTTTGAAATAATTGTTATTAAAAACCAACTTGATATATGTTTAATCCCCCTTCCTGTATTGTATGATGAGTACATGGTTTCAAGGTTATTTCCTGCTGTCGCAAGTATTTAACATTCCCACGATCAGGTGACGTAAAGTCAATATGATCCCATGAGGCATATCGCGCAAATAAATTGGCAAAATCACTATAAACATGTTGATAACAAACTATTCTTCTATTTCGTAATATAAGAAACTTATCTCACTCTATCCATCTATACAATTATGAACATTCAATCATATGTATGATCAATGTGCTGATATCATTTATTTTAAGCCCGGCTCATACCAGGCGTCATTTTGATTGCGTCAATACCTGCGCTTATCGAGCCTGTAAAGGCAATGAAACTCATACGTCAGTTATTTAAAATCTTTAACCCTTTCAAGACAATTGACCACATTTTGTGGTTTGGCTCAATAACTTTTGATTCAGAGCTCTAAAAAATATACCAGATACATGAGTAAAAAGAGCAAAAATTTCTGCACACTCTGTGTACATTTTTGTTGCATGACCGTATTGTGTTTGATAGCAGGGAATTTAAAAAACAAGAATAAGCTTTAAAATCCTTAAATTGGCAACACATTGAGAGATTCAAAATCATTGTTTTTTATCGAAATTGGCAATTTTTTCATCTTCTGGACAAAGTTTCTAACCATGTATGTTGATTCCAAAGACATCACACCTTATTAGAACCATGTAGCTCTAAAAGAAAAATATCATTGTTGCCAATTTGAAGAATGAAAGGTGATCAATTTAGCTCTTAAATGATTCCTGTCCTGAAAGGGTTAAACGTTATCACTCATTCACAATGCGAATTACCGTACCAGTCATTGACGCAGTCCTAACGTCAGCAAAATGACGCCTCTTAATAATATGAGCCGGGATTCAGTGAACATGTCTGTGTCCTATCAGCACGTGTGAATACTATTCTCTTAACAGCAAAGCAGGGTCTTGTTTCATGAAACATATTATCTCTAACTACTGCCACATATCTATGACAAATTTGCTCTTAGCCAATCAGATGCATTCATTTCAGTAGCTTGTAACAGTTATTGTAACTTGTTATAGATATCACTTTTTTATCAAACGGGGCCCAGGGTTGTTTGCCCTTTCTGCTCATATTCTTTTCTTTCTTTGCAAGTATTAATTATTATTTCTTGGATTCTTCTAAGTTATATGTAAGCTGCATGGTTTTGCAAACACATTGAATTTCATCCTTACCTCGGAGCAAAAATCTGATTTAAATACTATATACAACGCTTTCAGTGTGTATTTGCGAAATAACACAACAAACACATTAACAATAGTCCTAACATTGCTTTTGTTGGGGGGGGGGGGGGTATTAACCTTTCGATTTTATTCATGACTGTTTATTGTTATTTATTATCTAAAGTGCTTAGCAACTCAAGAATTCTTGTTGTAGTTGATCAGATCGGCAAAACAAATTTCGCATTCTTTTTTTTTCCGAGTTTAATGTACTTAGTAATTTTTATAGAGGTCTCTTTAGGCAAATGACTCGTGAATAATTGACTTGATGTGAAAAAACGCTTCCTGATTACTCCAATCAAATTAATGCATATGGGTTTTACCCATTACCCTAGGCATATTGTGTAGGTTTATAATTCCATATAATAATAATAATAATAACTAGAAATTTAATTCGTCACTGAAGACGAATTAGGTGGTCTGTCTGTCCCTGTGGCAAATTGCTTTGTCAGATGTGATAATATTTCTGCAAGATACTAATCATGATAATGTTGACGACAATGATGATAAGATGGCCATATAAGTGATGACAATGACGATAATGATATATTGATAATGGCATAAAACGTGTGCAAAATGAATTTGGGAGGATTTGGATCATTTCTAAATTTTGCGCACGCACGGACGCGCGTATGGACGTTTACGCGCGCGTTTAACGAAAAGACCTTGACTGGAATGACAGTGACCTTAACCATGCCAAATATGAAAGAGAAATGACATTTCGTTATAAAGATATGACCAGAACTTGATTTTCACAAAATGGCGCCTGGATGACGTCACGATAACCTGATGACCTTGAAAAAGATGGGGGAACTTGACCTTATTAGGACTGATGAATGACGAAAATATGAAGAAAATTGACTGAGCCGATTTTGAGAAATCGTGATAACGAACTGGACGATTTGATATTGCAGGACATGTGGGAGATTATCCCCTTAGCTTTAATACACGACAGGGAATGAGATTGTACACATACTACTGCACACTACTTTCCAATAGACATAACACGCAAAATTAGGCAGTTTATTACATTGTTTGTGATGGTATATGTTATAATAGTCGAAGAAGATGGTAAAATGAAAGGCAAAAAAAAAAAAAGTAAAAAAAAAAAAAAAAAAAAAAAAAATGGACCCACCGGGAATCGAACCTGGGTCGCCGGAATGGGAGGCAAGTGCTTTACCAATGGACCAAAATATTTCCAATAGAGATAACACGTAAACGAAATACGGGATTCTCAAATCACATTTTGTAGTTAAAAAATGGGCATGATCCCGACATCTGATCAAAAATTGGAGGGCACACTTGTGAAAGCATATAGTCTCAGCTATATCATACTAAAATTTGGAAGAAAATAGAGCAGAAATGACAAAGATACTGCTCAAAGAAGACGGGAATGTAGAATCAAGATTTGAGAAAAAGTCATGTCCCATAGAGAATACACGCAAAATATGAAAAATTGACATGCCTCCTTTAATCGCAAAAATACGCCATGATGCCTTTGTCAAAATGAAAAATCGTGGTAACTAATCTTGTAGAGAATTGTCTCAGCTACAACATATCAAAATTTGGAAGAAAATCAACAATCTATTACTGAAATATTGTCAAATGAATACAAAAATTATGACATCATTTTTTCAAAATTGAATTTTTGAGTTCATAGGCAAATATGATGACGTCACAACATTTTTTTGGCCAAAATTTTGCATGAATCGAAATCTACAACTCATAGGCTTTCAGAATATGTAATAAAATTTGGGGGTACCGGTTCATTCTGACGAGCTATGGCGGATTCTAGATAGGCATGTTTTTACCACTTTTTACATTATATTGCCCATTGACGCACGCGCGGATTTTAAAGTTTGACGCAAGCGTGTGGCATTATTAGATGTCGAGAATGACTGAAACTAATTGGAAATTGTCAAGAATTTTATCAGGAATCGATCCCATGCAAAAAAACGGCATTTCTACCTTCCGTACGTGCTGCGCACGCGCAAAACGCGCGCGCGGACGCGTACGTACAGAAAATTTTGAAATGCTTAAAATGACCTGAACCGTACTCTACTTTGATCAAAAAGTGATTTTGAGCATTTCTAAATTTTGACGCGCGCGTACGTGCGCGTCATGACGCGCGCGCGCGTTTTGATGAGATGTGATGTTGACCCTTGACCTGAAGTTCATGTGTACCAAATATAGTTCAGTTTTGATCACTTGTAATGAAGATATGATCAATAATGTGATTTTACAAAATGGCGCCTGGATGACGTCACAATGACCTGATGACCTTGAAAAGTTTCGTGTGACATCTTCGTTATGGGCTTTATAACTGGTATGAAAATCACGGAAATTGATCTTGTCAATTTTGAGATATCGTGCGCACAAAATTTTGAGGATAAAAATAATAAAGAAAATTCTGACGAAATTAAGAGGTGATATGTCTACGACATACCACCTAATTAAACATTTTTGTATAGCGCATAACACAGGCAAATTTGCATGTCTCTGTGCACTTTAAGAATAGAAAGCAAGTTTATTCAAGAAAAGAAAAAGGAAAAAAAAAAAGCACTGGGTTCATGTTTCTGACTACTCATAATTGGTGAAAAAATATGTTTTCAAAATGCTAATGAAGGTGTCATAGGTTCCTAAAGCTTTGAGTTGTTCTGGCAATTTGTTCCATAGTCTTCGAGCACAGACACTGCAGCATGTTGGGTTTTTTTTTGGGGGGGGGGGGAGAATGTTGGGAAGAATAACTTCTTTTTAATACTGTGAGGCATCGTGCATTATATGCATGCCTGTAAACTTGCCAAACACGTTCGAAGATTCAAGTTTTCTTTGATAGCATTTGTCAGTTATGCAGAGTTTATTCTATTCTAAAATCTGTGAAAGTTTGGTCTAAATAGTTCAGCCCCATTCGATCGTACTGTGCATACCAAACATAACCATTAAAAGTTAACCATCGTTGTGATGTCAAATAAATGGGCCTTCTTTTGATGCCAAATGAAAAAATAATGATCCAGGACCGGAGTTCCCGAAACCATTTTTTGCATTTTGATTAATTGACCTGCTTGTATTAAAGTTAGTCAAGATTATGAATTTGGTTATAGGCAGATATTTTTCTTGGCCCATATGGATGGGCTACGATCAAATCAATAACAAATCTCTTTCAAATAACCTTCAAAGCAATGCGAAAAGGCAGAAGAAGGTCGGGGTTAACAGTTGTGTTTTTTCTCTAAAGCTGGGCAGATATAGTTTTCTTTTTTTTTATTCAGTGTACTCCTTTTTCATGATTGGGTAAAATATACACTATTAGTGACTGTCATTTTTAAATGCAGGCTTTCCAGAACGGACTATGGAGAGAATGGATTTTACCACAATATGTGTAATCAAAGCATTATAAATTTTATTACGAAAACACATTCCCCACTCTAAAAATCCATCAATACAATGCATTACAATTGAAGCAATGTGAATTAACCTTCTTCTTTTTTGTTTAATTCATTGCATACAAATATATGGATATACATGTATGTTTTAAAATCGCACTGAACCTGCATTTTGTACATAAAGACAGCTTTTGATCCGTAAATATTCAAAACAAAAAACTAATATCATCATTCGGATAAGTCACCAGACTATCTGCCACATGGGAAGAGATTCGAATCCCTGTGATGGTTACATGTCGTTTTTTTTAAGTTTGAAGTTTTATAATTCAGGGTAAGTTTATAAATGTCGGGAGAAAAAAAGGATTGGTTTCGTGAGGGTATCACGGGTCTTGCAATTAGTTGTCATTTGAGAGAGACCATAGCGGACGAGACAGCAAGGTGTGGAGCATCATTTTCTTCTGATGTCCCCCCTACCCCTCCCTTTCTAGGCTTATCACATCCAGGGAAAATAAATCTTTTTTTCTTTTGTTTAATTGTTTTTACTTCTCCCATCATGAAAAAAGATATGAAATCTCAGACTAGAATAATAACTTTATTATGACAAAGAAATAGTTACAACTGGTTTCAACCAGTTCCTGATATGAACTATTATTACATTTCACAAATATTTCTACTACAATGTAACTAATGTAGCGGAGCTATGTACAATCTGGAGGGTATTTTAAATTATTCTCAACTATAATGTGGTTTTTTATCACTTCGCTTTTAGAAGGAAGTAAACAAAATAAATTGTTTTGGGGAAAGCTCAGGTTTATAAGCGGAACTTGGGGCTATACTAAAGGGCTGGACACATTTGCCCGATAACGATATAACGATAACTATATCTATAAAGGGATGGTCACATTTGTCCGAAAACGATAACGGTGATGCATACGCATACAGAATGTACCTATAATGATGACGATAAAGGGCTGGTTACATATGTCCGATAACGATAACGATAACGAATGCGCATATAAAACGTACCTATAATGATTTACCCTAGGTAGCCTCCTTCATATTTGTACTGTTCATTCTAAGGGTCCTGATATTATTATCATTATTACCCCGGCATTGACAGGTACCCATATGATACACCTGGGTCGAGAGGGACAAATATGGGTAAAGCACTTTGTTCAAGGATGCAAGCGCCGAGCAGGGATCGAACCCAGAACGTCGCGTATTAGAGTTAAGTGCCTTTATCAATATACCACAGGGCTCTTACATATCAACAGCCCTCCCACTAAAATATGCGATAAAGAATATGTGTGCGAAAAGGGATCAGAAGAAAATAAAATAAAGGACAGAAGAAATGTTCAAAAGGTCCACGAATCCAAAAGCCCAGTCGACTGACAGCCCACGAGACAGACACATCAAGAAGGTCCACGAGATCGAGAAAAAAGGAAGAAATGCCAAAAAGAAGATAGAAAAATGTCCGTCTCATGTTTTGTCGGTCTCTATTGTGCTGTCAGTACCATGATCCCTGGAAAAAGTTGTCAGAATGCCTACGAGACCCACAATGCCGGGCTGTCGATTTTGGGGGTTGTAGCCTATGGGGGCCGTTGGTGCCATTATAATGTACAACTATACAACTATACGCCTATCGAGTAGATGCATAGTTGCATAGTTGCATAGTTGTATAGTTGTACAGTTTTAACCAATCAGAACACAGGAAACTATACAACTATATATACAACTATACAACTATGCAACTATGCAACTATACAACTATACAACTATGCCACCATACAACTATGCAGCTATCCAATGCCTGTATAGTTGCCACGTTTGCGGGCCAAAGTGCCATAAATGACGTACAACTGTACAACTATGCAGCTGTGGAATAGGTGCATAGTTGTATAGTTGTATAGTTGCATAGTTGTATAGTTGTATAGTTGTATAGTTTCCTGTGTTCTGATTGGTTAAAACTGTACAACTATACACCTATGCAACTATGCAACTATGCATCTACTCGATAGGCGCATAGTTGTACAGTTGTACATAATAATGGCACCAACGGCCCCCGATAGTAGCCTATAGTTGTAGTCATGGTAGGCGGTTCGGCGTTCACAGGAATACACCGTGTAGGCCTCTAGAATGTACACACCAAGTCTCACCAGCTAATAATTTTTAACAATGTGAAATAGCAGAGGGGGCTAGCTAGAAAAAAAGTCAGTATGGTCAAAGAGGAAGAGAAATGAAAGGCAGCTAGGGGACAGGGGTTGTAAAATCGCAAAAGAGAGAAAGAGAAAAGGCGAAAGAAGAACAATTATGGTCCTATAATGGATAGGCGCCTCTAATCAAAGGTAAAGTGAATGGGGAATAGAGTATTTTAAGAATTTAAAATTTGAAGATTTCTAAAGCTGGGTCGCTTTGCTAATTCGTTTGTTTATTTAGTATCTCATAATTTCCCATCTCCAGTATAGTATATAGTGCATACGTGCCTTAAAGGTTTCAAAATTCTACCGCTCAGTCGCTTTCCTCCCTCGTTTGTAGAGTTACTTATCATACTTTGGCTACCAATCCATGGTTAAGTGCATCAAAATTAATTTTCATGAAGCGCAATATTACAGAGCCAGAATTTATCTGCTTTTTATTACTTTAGCTGATAAGATTTGGAAGGGGACGGGGGCTGCTGAGTGCCGCAATCGCAAGACACGCCACTGATGAATAGGGCCAAAAATAATAACAAGAAGGTGGTGGAAGTAGATTGTGGAGTATTTTTTAATTTGGCATTTTAACATCTGACCTTTTTTTTTTTTTTTTTTTTTTTTTTTGCAGCTAAGTTAATGTCGCCCATGGATGCTTAATGATAGAGGGTTAGGCGAATGAAAAGTCAGTGCCATCAGGAGGAAATATGAAAATATGACAATCAACTTCTCCTCCGAAGGGTAGGAACAAATGAAAATATGTTATATTGTGTCAATAAAATAGGTTGTGCAACATGAAATAAGACGGGAAATAAAAACGAAGGGATTTCAAAATCAGTAATTTATTTATTTGTGATATTCATTATTTAATATTTATACAGGGTTACACAGTTGCAAATAAAATTGGGTATCAAGAATACCCAAAGCCAAAATATCGCTAATTTTGCAACATTTTCTTTTTGACCCTTCCCCTCATTTACCCCGCCTGCACACACCCGATTCAGCAAATTATATCAAGTATATTATGGTTTGATAGGGAATTATCCAAGCTTTAAAATGATAATCAATACGTCCTATATTTTTCTCATTTTAAAGAAATACAATCGATCAAAGTCGAGTTTCCTTACTTTTTGTGCTGGGTATATATATATATATATATATATATATATATATATATATATATAAAATGCATTAATTGCCAACTGAAATTTGTTCGAGCCAGTAAATTTGGATGGAATATTACTGTAACATAAAGTAATTATTATTATTATTATGGTTTGATAGGGAATTTACTATCTAATAATAATAATAATAATAGGGACTATCCCTATTATAATTAGGCACTGTAACGTAAAGTAATTGAAGTATATATATATATATATATATATATATATATATATATCACGCTATCTCAGCGTGACTTTATTATGACGTTAATTGCGTCATATCCTCTTTTATACGCTTAACCAATGAACGCTGTTATCAGACTTTACGTCAAAATGCCTAGCAACACCCGCGCATCATGCACTCTTAGATTGCGTTCGCTTATAATAAAGAACATCTTTCTTATCATTTGTATAATCTTAATGCATTGTAAGTTTATATCCCTGAAAAGGGGGGAGGCTCCCGAAAATTCGGATCGAATAAATTTCAGTTGGCAATTAATGCATTACTATTGTGTTCTTCTTGTTTAGTAATTTAGTAATATTTTCTCTCTCTCTCTCTCTCTTTCCCATTTTCTCTCAGTCTGTGTCTGTGACTTTCCTCTGTCTCTCTCTTTCGTCCTCTCTCTCTCTCTCTCTCTCTCTCTCTCTCTCATATCTCAAGCTTGAGCTTGTTCGGACTAATGGAGTGCACCATCTCGCTCTCTCTCTGCCTTTCTCTCTAAAATGAACTCTAAAAAATCTAGTACAATGTATTATCAAATTTACATGTATGTATTTTTTAATGCGCGCATACATTCTACATCACATTATTTGAAAATGCACTGTAACATAAAGTAATTGAACATTTGATTTTATTCTAGAGCAGAGTGAAATTATCTTACATTGATACCTTGGTTACAAATTTGATAATGATCTTAAATTGAAACCGTGATTATTTGATACAGTATAGAAGAAACAGATCATAATTAACTTCGTAAATTAATGGCTTTGGTTTTGTGATAACTATTGTTAAAACTTGTTTTGAATTATATGCGTATATACATCAAATGATACCTTGTGTTATCATAAGCAACTCTGAAACCAGAGGCCGGACCTGACCAGCACTTGTGCTATTTTCTGGTTCCGTTTTACCATTCTCTTTCTTACTTTTACCTTGAGCTATTTGTATAACGTTTTCCAATTTGTGTAAATATTGTAATGTATTTTCTCTTGTTATTGGTAAATAAATACAATCATATCATATAATTTTCATATCATATCTTAATTCCATGTCTGACGAGACTGAAAAGCAAGGCATATATAATACAATGTGTGAAATCAGCATTATGATTAAATATCATACCTTGTTTACCAGGTATGCTAAGCACATCATCTACATTTAAATCGATTTCATTCAAATTAATGATTTTCAAGGTTTTGTGTTTAAACAGCAAAAAGAACAGTGACAAATGTACAAAATGGATTATTTGTACATTTAAATTCATCCTAGAGAAATATGACATGAAGCAACCTTTTGCATGCAGAACAAGATTGACAAATCGATAACGATCTTGTACTGTAAAATATATTGATTGATAAAGAAAACAAGGGAAATATATGTATGTATATATATATATATATATATATATATATATATATATATATATTCTCTATTCTCTTTTAGCTTTCTCCACCATGGTTGCGCCAGGTGCACCTTTGCGCTTCGCGCTCTTTTGTTGACATAATAAATTTTCCTGATGAAGGCCTATGGCCGAAAATTTGAAATCTTCTGAGTTTACCGGAATTTTGATTTACTTGTTTACTACTCATATATATATATATATATATAGTGGGATGAATTCAAACCAAAGATGACGCAGGATACTCAGGATACTCAGGATACTCCTGAGTATCCTGCGTCATCTTTGGTTTGAATTCATCCCACTATGTTCTATATCACCCAAACCAAAGCGAATGGTAAAAGTAGACTCAACATCATCACATTATATATATATATATATATATATATATATATATATATATATATATATATATATCATAGACGTATATCTAACGAAACGTTGACAGGCATAATATATGGTAAGACATATGATAAACATGGTATGTTTTATTACAGTACAGGGCTGAATTGAACAATATTTGTACAAAGATAAAAAGTTACACATACATACAACATACATAAAATGTCAACATAATTATATAAGATACGTAAATTACATGAGATATATCATACATGATGCAACTATCCCCTCTCCCTCCCCCCTCTCTCTCTCTCTCTCTCTCTCTCTCGTTCTTTCTATCCCTTTCATTTTTTTTTTCTTTGGCTGGCCTTCTGCTTTCCACTATGATTTGTTTGCATATGTATATACATTGTATGATCATTTTATTTGTGATGAGGAACTCAATTCAAACTCTGCTTATGACGACCCCTTTTTCTCTGTATGATTTTATGTGACCATACATGTTGAAAGATTGTAAATTTGTGATGATGTACATGTATATGGAAATAAATGATCATCAAATCAAATCAAATAAGAAAAAAACTTATGAAAAGATTGAGCATAAACTATCAAATGATATCATTACAAACATAATTAGGTTCATATAAGGTATAATGTGGCGAGAGCCATCAGTTCTGACAAAGTAGGACACAGTGGTGTTCAGTTTGTGGAAAGGAATAGAATACAAAGGCGTATTGAGGGGGAGAGGTATGAGATCAAGAGAAGAGAGAGAATCTGGATTTAGAGATAAAGACAAAAGAGGAGAGTAGACATGCAGAGATAACCATGTGCACCCATTATCATAATGAACTGTACAGATGGAATGGTACATAAATCAAAGAGCAAAAATGTTATATATTAGTTAATAAATTATATCAACCATTTGTGTTTTTGGCTACATAATATTATAGTAGTTCCGTTCACATATTACAAAAACAAGGTATCGTTTCAAATAAGAAATACATCAAGAGCTTACAAAACATAATGAGAAAATTGGTCAGTGCAATGTATGCAAACAATAGTCGAGCTCATAGTAATGAGTATGACAGAAAGAAGTTTTCCACTTATTGATTTCAAACTAATAAGGACAGATGAGAAATAAGAGGAGGCAAGAAATTGTACAGAAGAAGTGAGATACAGGAAAGAAAAGAGGAAAGAAGAAAGGGAAAGCGAAAGGAAAACTTGGCCAAGGAGTTATAATTTCGTCACTGATACAGTAATGTTAGGGCTTTCATAAGGTTCGAGAAAGAGTCAACATAGCAATTGATTGACAAGCAGTATAGAGATTTCATAAACTCAAGACTATAATTTGTTCCAGATCCCTACAATGAATGGAATGGGACTGCACCTATACCTATCTGTCCTATATTTAACTGGATAGTATCTTAAGGGATTTCTAAGTTGCCTTGTGTGATATCATCAAGCTCCGGGTAGCCAATTCTGAAACTCAATAGACTGGAGGTGACCCTTACCAAAATCTGACACAGACGTTCACATGCCTCTTTCTGAGAGTCTGAGACTGCGTGAGACCTATACTAGGGCGTTTTTGTATGAGAAATACTAAGGACCTAAGATTGAGGGCACGATTTTGATTTTTTTTTCAATCAAAGTACTTTGTCTTTGGTAAGACCTGGGGCCATACTGGATATACCCTCTGAATATCAAAAATAAAATATCGACTGGTAGTCTGTAAGGGATGAGAGACGGAAGGATGAACATTCATTTGTTTTGTTTTGTTTTTATTAGCAATAACCTTTTCACCCCACTTCAAGTTAGACTGTATGTAGATCCTTTGAATCTTCACTATTTTCAGTTCAGACAAGATGTGGCCCCCTAGCGTCAGGTTCAGTGGCATCGGGTCATGTCTACCAAAGTCGGCACACATAGAGTTACACTTTCTAAAATTCAGAGACATTTCATTTTTGACACACAAATCTTTAAGCTAGTTAAGAATATATTAACTGTCGTTATATAGAGAAAAACTTGCAAGCATTACACATGAACTACATTTAAATCGATAGCTAGTTGGTTGATAGACAATAACCATGGTTTGTGGCATTGAGATGTTGAATAACAAACAGAACAAAGACAACCGTACAAAAATGTATATAAAGTACAACAATGGTAGTTAAAAAAAAGAGATCTGTAGAAATTAACGACTAAATTGTAAGTAAAAGTCTGATCATGAAATCTAAATCTCCTAGTTGAGTAGACACAAAAGTCCATAAGTTCATTTATTTTCCCAAGCAATAAAAAGGCATAACTATACATGTGAGTAATGGTCTATATGGCGAACAACTATAATGATATACACACAAAATACAAACAAAAGTCGTCAACGAATCGTCGTGAAATTGACGATACTAAAGTAAAACAGAATGGAATAAGAATACACAATATATTATTGTGATAAGAACCAACAGTAAGACAATAAAATAGAGTCAAGTGCGTTGAACTAAACATATGATCGAGAGTTGAATGTAGAGCTAAACATATTGGTATAGCAGTGTCAAATAATAAATTTCATCTATAATTTCATAGGCAAAACATGATTTAGAATAAGATAACAATATTAAGAGACCTTTGGACAATGAGCATATATACATATAATATACAGATATAAATATATTTATATTTCACGTACTAGCATTGACGTAGACAAGGACAAAGAAGGTGTATCCACACAGTCAATGCATTGTAGCCAGTAAATGCTACAATGCTACAGTGTATTAACTGTGTGGATACACCTTATACCAGACATACATGTGTATAGAATGAATGTTCGTCCCTAACACATCAATGCTTTCTCATCATATTTCGAATATGAGGGCATTTGAAGAGCATGCAGTCCTTTTAGGGTAAATTTCTACTATAGTACGGCGGCAGAGCTCCGATTTTTGGCTGAATTGTGCACTTTTGTCTAAAAGCACTAAATTCGGTACAGTAGTAAAATGATACCTACTGAACAATATTAGATGTGGAAGCACTTTCAGAACCTAAATTATGGGGTAAAGGAAATTGTAATTTTAAACTCTCCCAAATAAACTTCCTCAACTAGGTGTTCAGACCCTACGCTCCAAAAACCTCCATTGTATAGGACAGGCGGTGCCGCGGTGGTATTACCCAATATAATAAGAGCGAGTCTGTTTTGGTCGAATTGTGCAATAGGTATGTGCAGTACTTCTGTTTTAAAAGCAATATATTTACATGTAAAGGCGTTTGTTTAAGGACTATGATATCATATGCAACAAGCCCTTGCTCCTGGTTTCCAGATAAAGATTATGGGGTCTATACTTACAGACAGAAATGGAGGCAAGGCAAATAACGGCATACTGGGGGAAATTTTGAGAGAAAGATAAACGGCTCGTACTCGTAGCGCCTTTTTAGGCTTTTTTCCTCTCACCTCCCCCCGCTTTTTCGCTCTCGCCCTTGTTTCTTTTTTCTTTTTTCTTTTCTTTTTTTTGTAGTCGGCGTTTTTTTTTGTTTTTTTTTTTGTTGTTTTTTTTGGGGGGGAGGCGACCACCCCTACCTTCCTTCTGGCTACGCACCTGTGGGATTGTAGATTTTTGGTGGGTGGCCTCGAAATTATGAATGCTAAAATAAAAGTTTGAAAACACCTTCCTGGCCAATATGACAGGATCATTATGTAAAACAGTCCCATGCGAGTTTTGTGTACTCCCATAAAGCAGATGAAACAAAAAGGCAAAGAAATTTCAGTGGCAGTTGTTACGTTTCTATTTACACTGATATGTTTACTCTTAAGGTGGAAATGTGTGCATTAGTATTTTGGTAGGTTGTTCTATGCTTAGTCATTTCTTCCTCATGGGTTGTCGGTCTACTGGGATCATCCCTAAGTGAAGGAGGCAGAGAAGAACCAGTGACAAAAACGGTGATAAATGAAGATATATATTTGAGAAGTCGTAATCCTCTCTGAGTAATATCTGTGTTGAGACGGCTATGGTATAACTGCTGTTCTAAGTATCAAATAATAGTGTTGTTTTAAAGAGTACAATGATCGCATGTCTGTATGTGTGGGAGAGGGACTTCAAAAGGACATATTCGAGTTTCTGGTTGTTTCCTTGTAACATTAAAATGTTGAAAAGAATAACGGTGTTTAAGAAATACAATGAATCAGGGGCGGCGCTACAGGGGGGCAGGGGGGCGGCCGCCCCCTATCATTTTTCAAGCGAGCAAAAAAAAAAGAGGAAGAAGGGAGGGGAAGGAGAAAGAGAAGGGGAAATGGAGAAGAGAAGGCTAGGCCATGCAATTATGACATAACTGTTATAGTCCGATTTGTTATTTCAAGACCCTCGACGTGCGACGTTGCTATACGCGTCATTTTACCCTCCCCCCCCCCTATTTCAATACCCTGGCGCCGCCCCTGCAATGAATGCATATAATGTGTGGAAGAGGAACTTCGAAAAACAGATTCCAGTTACTGCCAGTTTGCTAAACTCCTTTCAACATCGAATGCTGGATTGTACATTTTTGGTGTGTGGCCTCGAAATTCACGGTAGGTCAGGTATAATCAATGCATGTTTCTAAAAAGAAGGTTTTGACTCGCAATCATGGTATCATATTATATTTTTTTGGTCGCCAGCCCTCCGAAAATTGTTTTATCCCCAGCCGTCCAAGAGTCGCTCTGTGGGGGGGGGGGGGGGGGGGGAGTGAGAATATTTTTTTTTTGTCGCCAGCCCTTCAAAAGTCGCTCAAGGGGGGGGTTACCAGATTTTATGGGGTCCAGTTTTCCTCCATAATTCTCTGACAAGCATAAAGAAAAAAAAAAGTTATAAATGAAAGAGGGGCAAAATGTATACTTGTCTTTCAAAATCTTTTTTGTTTTGGTCAGAAGTTGTCAGGGGTTAAGACAAAAGGGCACAATTTTTCAACTGTGCCGCCGTACTAAAAATGAAATCCTTTTGATGAACATTTTTCGATTCGGCGGTAATAATATTAAAACAGCCTTTTTTACGACCCAAGAACATGCACATAGCATTGTTAAATGTATTGATGTATTTTAATCGCATTTTCATGAAAGCATGTCCTGTAAAGCTATGGGAATATAGAGTTTATCCCGTAAGCCGTATATCATTATAGTATAAACTTTTAGTCTAGAGACAGTCTAGGAAAATCCTTCTTATCAAATCCACTCCAATTTGGGATATTTTGTTAGAGCGTCAAAAATGTGTTTTCATTTATAGCATTGCCCTAAACACTTCTGATTCCTACAAGTGTATAGTGGGTGCTTTGATACATAAGTGTGTCATTTATTAGCTTTGACGTCTACTAAATCCCCAAATTTAAAGAAGATATATTTATTCGTTGTTGTCATGGTTGTCCGTCCTGATAAACAATTATTGTCACATGTTGACCATTACGGCAGTCTCAGGGGCGTCGATCTTGAGAGGGGGAGGCAACTGCCCCCATCCCCCCCCCCCCAAAAAAAGAAGAAATTATTGGGGGCAAACATGTCGTTTTGTCTTCATTGCACCCACCCTATCCGAAAAACGGATCGACGCCCCTGGCTAGTGTGACTTAAATTTGCCCAAAACTGTAAGCACCAATATTATCTCTTTTCTGTTCACATTGGATTTGTGATATTTAGCATCCCAAATTCAAAGTTTTTAGACAAACAAAATGGAAAAAAATCATCTTCTTAACAGAATTGTCAACTCTAAATTTCTTAGCAGCAAGCTAAACAGCGCACTTCGTCTATATCTTCGTAATGTTTTTCCAGAGAAGACTCGTCCCTAAGATAGAAGGTCCTCACCGCCGTAGCTGGAAGTACGGAATTTCTCAATAATGAATGGATCAGGACCGTGGTACAGACTCTCTTGTGGTAGGGCCCGAATTTCTTGATAGCGGGTTTTTTGTTTGTTGAGATGTACACAAATACCATGACAATTTTTGCCAAAATTCCCCCTCAACTGCGTTTTTGAAAGTGCTTCCATATAAATTATTGTTCAGAATGGATTACTTAACACATGTGCCAAATTTGGTGCTTTTAGACAAAAGTGCACAGTTTTTCAGCTATGCCGCCGTATTACTATGATGTTCTTCCAAACTGACATGAAAAGAGTGATAATGCTTACTTTTTTCACCTTTACCAGAACTTAACCTACTCTTTAATCTTTAAATGTTTGGTCTCGACGAGGTCGACGATATACCCGGAGAAGATTGTCATCTATATCTACTATACTACATTTACCAACATCAGTGATGGCTCCACTGTGTGATTGTAGCATCTTTTTTTAGGGCCTATGCCATGTCATTCCATTGTAAAATTTCCTTGAATTTCAACGTTGAGCAACAAAAAGAACAAAGACAGTCGTATACAATTGTATAAAAAGTACAAGGACGGTAGTTAAAAGAAAGAGATCTATAGAAATTAACGACTAGATTGTAAGTAAAAGTCTGATCGTGAAATCTGAATCTCCTAGTTGAGTAGACACAAAAGTTCATAAGTTCATCTATTTTCCCAAACAATTAAAAGACATAATCGTGCGATAAGTATACATATGAGTAAATGTCTATAAGGCGAACAACAGCAGGAATATACAGAAATAATACAAACAAAAGTCGTCAACGAATTGTGAGGTTGACGACACTAAATTTATACTAGAAATTTAATTCGTCACTGAAGACGAATTAGGTGGTCTGTCCCTGTGGCCAATTGCTTTGTCAGATGTGATAATATTTCTGCAAGATAATAATCATGATAATGTTGACAATGATGATAAGATGGTCATATAAGTGATGACAATGACGATAATGATATATTGATAATGATGATCATGACAACAATAATGATGACAATAACCACGATAAACTAAGTGGCATAGCGCCCCTTCAGGTTCAATTTTATGGGGATTTTTCGAAAAGTGCTAAAAATGGCATAAAACGTGTGCAAAATGAATTTGGGAGGATTTGGATCATTTCTAAATTTTGCGCGCGCACGTACGCGCGTACGTACGCGTACGCGCGCGTTTAACGAATTGACCTTGACTGGAATGACAGTGACCTTAACCATGCCAAATATGAAAGAGAAATGGCACTTCGTTATGAACATATGACCATAAGTTGATTTTCACAAAATGGCGCCTGGATGACGTCACGTTTACTTCATGACCTTGAAAAAGATGTGGGAACCTGACCTTATTAGGACTGATGACTGACGAAAATATGAAGAAAATTGACAGAGCCGATTTTTAGAAATCGTGATATATCTAACGAACTGGACGATTTGATATTGCAGGACATGTGGGAGATTATCCCCTTAGCTTTAATACACGACAGGGAATCATATTGTACACAAATTACTGCACACTACTTTCCAATAGACATAACACACAAAATTAGGCAGTTTATTACATTGTTTGTGATGGTATATGTTATAATAGTCGAAGAAGATGGTAAAATGAAAGGCAAAGAGAAGATTTTTTTTTTTTTTTTTTTTTTTTAATGGACCCACCTGGGATTGAACCTGGGTCACTTGAATGGGAGACAAGTGCTTTACCATTGGAACAAAATATTTCCAATAGAGATAACACGTAAACGAACAACGGGATTCTCAAATGACATTTTGTAGTTAAAAAATGGGTATGATCCCGACATTTTATCAAAATTGGAGGGACATTTGTGAAAGCTTATAGTCTCAGCTATAACATACTAAAATTTTGAAGAAAATCGAGGAGAGATTACTGAGATACTGCTCAAAGAAGACGGGAATGTAGAATCAAGATTTGAGAAAAAGTCATGTCCCATAGAGAATACACGCAAAATGTTAAAAATTGACATGCCTCCTTCAATCGCAAAAATACGAAATGATCCCTTTGTCAAAATAAAAAAATGGTGACTACTGATCTTGTAGAGAACACATCAAAAATTTGAAAGAAAATCGACAACCTATTACTGAAATATTGTCAAATGAATACAAAAATTATGACTTCATATTTTCAAAATCGAATTTTTGAGTTCATATGCAAATATGACGTTCCGATCGATTGACCCCCATTTTTTTCATGAATTCATATCTACAAATTATGGCCGGTATTCCGATAGCAGGTTTAATTTAACCCCAGACTAAAGTTAACCCTATAGGTTAACTAAACAACACTTAGACCTCACATCCAGTCTAAGTGTAGTTTAACTCTGTTTGGTATTCTGATAGCCAGGTTTAGTTAACCCTAGGTTAAATGCCCCACCCAGGTTTAATTACCATGGAGAATCTACTGCACATACTCAGTAGAGCTCATTTGCTCATGAATATTCACAACGCGGGCGATGGATAGAAGATCCGCGACTTGTCAAGGCCAAGGGGATTACCCGGGGGATTACATTGTGCATTAATTTATTGTTGGATATAGTGGCAATCCGAAAATTTCTGTATCGATATGTAGGCTACGTTCTTTTTAACTGTACATGCTCTTTTTATTTTGTTTTTTTTTTCCTGCATAACTTTTATAATTCTTTATAAATGCTGTGATTAGGTGTGATTCAATGAAACACATAACCTTTTTCCTAAAGAAAAACGGGAAGTGGCGGGATTGTACATTTTGTAGGTGTTTCTAGAAATTGAAAAAAAATAGATCTAGGATGGAATTTCTTTCTAATTGATTAAATATGCCTATTTTATTTTATTTTTTCTTAGCTTTCAAACTGAGGGGGGGGGGGTGACAAGGGTGACATACGCCGTTTATATCCTATTTGCCCTTTGCAGTAGTATATGCCACTTTTTAAGTCCACACATCATCACCGGGGACGGTTATTTCTTCGCCCAGGTGATACGCATTTTCACTACGCGCTGTACGTGTGTAACGCTTGTTTAAAGTTAAGCGCACATCTATCGGTGCAGCGCAAGCGCATTTTCGGTGGCTTATTTATTGTAGACGACTAAGCTAGGCCTATGATATGACAGTCTACGAGTTTCAAATTTTTACTAGCAAGATCTACACTGTATTTTTAGATCATCTAGAGAATATAGATCTAAGTCAACGGATAATGCCTCAAAAAATTGGTGAGTAGAAAACCGTTTATCACTTGATGATAAATTCGAGCTAAAAAAAGTTAGGTCTAACAAGTTAACGTTTACTTTGTTGGTCAACATGGTCAAATCTGTCAGCTGTTTTTATGCTAAATAATCAGCACAAAACATGGACGCATTTTTTTAACGCACAGGTTATTTTCAAAGCAACTAAAAATGTGATCCATAAGCAGTTTGAAATGAATTTGGTATCACATGATAGGAAATTATATGCCCTTTTGTTTTGGTGCTAAGCTAAAGAGAAGTTAGGTCTACTTGTAAATCTACTTAGGCTATGTTTAATCCCTTCATATTAAGACAAATTGAAAAGGAATAGATCATGTACTCTAAGACAACGTTAACTTAGAATGAGTTAGATCTATGTTTGATGTGACATCTCGGGAAGTTCTCGAACTAGACTCTATAATAGAATAAACTTGTCCATCACTAAATCTAACTAGTTAGTACCGTATCTGTTGTTAAATCTAACTTTAACAAGTTAGACCTAACTAGTAACTTATACATAGGACCCAACTTTTAACGTTAGATCTAACTGTTATATGTGTAGATCTAAGATTGATTTTTCGGTCTAGTCTACTGGACAGGTCTACCGACTCTTAGACATAACGTTAAAACATCACTGGGAAATCGATCAAACGTAGATCTACGGTAACGTTTGAAATAGAGACTAGGCTGATAGTTAACTGTTACTAGATCTAGACTAGGTCTAACGTTAACACTAGTTAGATCTAACTTTAGTTTGAATCTAGATAGAAATCTACAAAAAGAAACAAACAAAAACTCTAATCTGAGTACGGTACGGTAACGTTACTCGCTACACGCACACGCATAAAAAAAAGCAAAATTAAAATTTGTTTAGAATAATCTACTGTAGATCTAGTATGACTAGATCTAGATCCTCTATGTATCTGTTTTTCAACATTTTGTTAATTGCCTCCTTTTTGAAGATCTGGACTCAAATGCAGGCAACTTCGCTGCAAAAAATAAAAGTAATTTAGGGTCCAACGTTAGACTGTGTCCGGTAAACGACCTTTTCGTGCCAGGTCTGCGAGAATTTCGTTTCGCTACACTAACGTAATGAGATCACCGGTACTACACTACAGCCTATGCCTATGCCTGCAGCGTTCTGGCTATACGCGACACAGTTCTTCTTCTTCTTCCAGTGGCAGTAGTGTGCATAAACCTCCAAGGAGTATTGTCGCACAGCAGTTGGTTGTCTATCAGCCGATTAAACGTGTTGCTCGAAAATTTATGTTAAAAAAAATAATTCCAAAAACGAACGCATCTACACTATATACAAATTGTTTTCATATTTTGAGTTAGTGTATGACGACATCTTTGACTCGTGTCTTGAAGATGTCGATTGATGGTGAGATGACCACGTTCTCGGGTAGACCGTTCCACAAACGGATGGTGTTTGGGAAGAACGTATCCTTCAGTAGTGATGTGCGTGAACGTGGGATGAGAAATCTCTTGCTGTGACCTCTGGTTGGAGTGTTTGTCGTCAGGGATGTCAATCAGATGGTTGGGGATTCGGTACATCATAGTAACTTTTGACACGGCTCTACGATGTTGAAGAGTCTTCCACTGAAGCTCA
Source organism: Heliocidaris tuberculata (assembly GCA_025618425.1). Classification (NCBI taxonomy): domain Eukaryota; kingdom Metazoa; phylum Echinodermata; class Echinoidea; order Camarodonta; family Echinometridae; genus Heliocidaris; species Heliocidaris tuberculata. Next base: position 22,115,787 of record CM046841.1, read on the forward strand.
TTAATCATGGTTGTGACGCTACTTCGTCTTGAGTAATTGTTCATCACATAGCGAGCTGCACTCCGTTGCACAGATTCCGCCTTTGAAATGGCTTTGCTGGTGTGGGGATCCCACACGCAACTTGCATACTCTACTATAGGTCGAACAAGTGTGTTGTAACAAGCGGTTTTGGTTTCCCTGGAGCATGACCTACCAGGCAAGTTTCTCCTTAAGAAGCCCAGTGTCTTCATTCCCTTTTTGGTAATGCTGTCAATATGTCTGTCAAAGGAGAGATCACTCGAGAGCTCAATATTTAGGTACTTAGCAGATTCAACAGGCTTTAGTTCTGTTCCATGGACTGTGTATGTGTGGCTATGTTGGTCTTTTTTCTTCCTTTTGGAGATGTGAAGAACCTGGCATTTCCCGGGATGAAATGTCATTAGCCATTTCCTTTCCCATTCTTGTAGTGCATCTAGGTCTTGCTGCAGCTGAACTGCATCATCATGACTGTGGATGGCCCTGTACACCATGGTGTCGTCGGCGAAGAGCTTGACCTTAGTGCCATAGGAGACACAGTTGGGAAGGTCGTTGATGTAGACGAGAAATAGGAGTGGCCCAAGTACACTGTCCTGGGGTACACCTGAGGTTACTGGTGCAATGTTGGAACTTTCCTCGTCAATAACTACACGTTGAGTACGGCCATGAAGGAAATTTCTAATCCACGTCAGGAGACTGCCTGGGAGACCGTAGTACTCTAGCTTACGTAATAGATGAGGATGGGGCACCTTATCAAAAGCCTTGGCAAAGTCAGCCAGAATCCCATCAGTCTGGACACCTGCATCGATGTTGCGAGCGAGGTTGTCCACAGCTAGGATCAGCTGAGACTCACAAGATCTTGCCTTTCTGAAGCCATGTTGCACGTCTGTAAGAATCTTATTGACATCTAGATGACCCATTACGGTACTGTGGATGATAGGCTCTAGGATCTTACAGCATATGATGGTCAAAGAAATGGGGCGGTAGTTGGATGGTAAGCTCTTGTCCCCTTTCTTAAAGATGGATGTTACATTAGCAGATTTCCATTCCTCTGGTAGGATGCCGGTGTCATTTGATGCTTGGTAGAGAGTGGCAAGAACGGGACCAAGAATATCTGCTAGTTCTTTCAGAAGTCTGGGAGGAATGTTGTCGGGTCCAGATGCTTTGTGTTGGTTTAATTTCTTAAGGAGTTTGATTATTCCGTTTGAAGTTACGTCAATGTGCGATAGATGGGGATAAGGACTGGGTCCAAGGTTGGGGATGGCCTCCCTCTCCTCATCAACGTTCTTGAAGACTGATGAAAATTGGTCGTTGAGGAGGTTTGCCTTGTCCTTACTGCTGGTAAAAGTTGCACCAGTTGGTCCACGAAGGGGTGAAATGCCATTACTATCGCAGCGTTTGCTTGAGATGTAGCTCCAGAATCTTTTGGGATTAGATCGAAGGTCAAGACAGATGATGTTGTTTATGTATGTCTCATATGCCTCCTTGCAAGCTTTCTGCATTCTCCTCTTCAACAAGATGAATTTCTCCCACATCCGTGCCTTCCTTGGACCATGGCTTGAGCGGGCCTTGTTGTAGGCTCTTTGTTTCTGTCTACTTTTCTGTTGACCCAAGGAGGTTGATTGAATCTCTGAGTAGTGAATTTTGACGGAACATGTTCGTCAAGTATATTCTGTAATTCAGTTTTGATAGATGACCACATCTCATCTACCAATGAGGACTCGTCAAATTGGCTAAGAAATTCTTCAGCTATTCTTTCACCTTCTTTCCGGACATCCTCCATGTTGGCCTTGTCCCACAGATATATCTTGTGTTTAGCAGGTGGTTTGCGTCGGCGTGGAATGATGTCGGTGTCGATATACACGATGTCATGGTCACCAATTCCTGGCATCGACTGACAATTGTTGATGTAGGCTGGTCTATTTGTGAAGAACAGGTCGAGGGTATGTTCTAGTCTAGTGGGAAAGGTGACAATTTGCTCAAGACCCACTTCAAAGGTTGAAGTGAAGATGTCATTATTCACTGAATGAGGGTTGCGGCGACCGGTGACCACGTAGTTATTCCAGTCGATGTCTGGTAAATTGAAGTCTCCTCCAATCCATAAGACAGACTTCCTGTGTTGTTGAGCCATATTTGTTCTGTTGGTGCAGAGACTCTCAATGTAGTCATCCCGAGAGCTTGGTGGTCGGTAGACTGCTCCTACGATGATGGATTCCTTCCGACCCCTGTTGACTGTAATATTAAGCTCGATGAACAGTGCTGCACAGTCATCTGAGGTGTGAAGATGTTTGGCATCAAAACTCCTGGATATGGCAATTGCTACACCCCCATAGCCATCTGATCGATCTCTTCTGAAAAGCTCATAATGTAGACCTGGTGGTAAGATCTCACTGCTCGAGATATTCGAGTTCAACCATGTTTCAGTAAGAATTATGATGTCGGGCTTTGCTGTTTCAATTATTATCCAAAATTCGGCTAGTTTATTCTTGATGCTTTGACAGTTGATTACTAACACACTGATGTTTTTCTGTTGAACACTCTTGGCCTTGGGCACCGTGTCAGGGGCATCTGGTAGTGGTGTTGAACAGGCCTGGGGATGACCAAGTACGGGATTCTCTCTACCGGAGTTCACCGAGTCTAAGGTGCTGTCAGATATTGAAGATTCAAAGAAACTCGAATGGAATTGAGGTAAACCACGTTGGATTCTTCCAAGGCTCTGAAGACTGCGGTGCTGATATTGACACAATTCTTGTGGTACCATATTCCACAGTTATTACAAGCGATAGCTGGTGCCTTCCAGGTGACAGCCCTATCACAGATGCCACACGGAAACTTTGGTGTGGGTGGCATTATCAAAGATGCAATAATGAGGCAGAGTAAAAAAATTGGGCGAAGTGACATAATGGCAATAAGGTGATGAAAACCCGACTTAAACTACCCCCTGCGCGAGTCTAAATTTCGAGGGAGTTATTACCACACTTAGACTGAGGTTAAACTTAACCTCGCTATCGGAATACCAAATTTTAGCCTGGGGTTAAATATGGCGACTTAGACCAAGGTTATTACCACACTTAGACTGGGTTAAGTTAAACTCGGCTATCAGAATACGGGCCATAGGCTTTCAGAATATGTATAAAAATTGGGGGGTCCCCAGCCTTTCTGACGAGCTATGGCGGATTCAAGAGAGGCATGTTTTTACCACTTTATACATTATATTGCCCATTGACGCGCGCACGAATGTTAAAGTTTGACGCGCGCGTGTGGCATTATGGAAGGTCGAGAATGACTGTAAATAGTTGGAAATTGTCAAGAATAGTGTCAGGAATACAAACCATGTAAAAAAAAAAAACGGCGTTTTTACGTTCTGTACGTGCGCGCGGACGCGCACGGACGGAAAAGTTTGAAATGCTTAAAATGTCCTGAACCGTACTCTAATTTGATTAAAAAGTGATTTTGAGCATTTTTAAATTTTGACGCGCGCATACGTGCGCGTCATAATGCGCGCGCAGATTTTGCTGACAAGTTAAATTGGCCCTTGACCTGAAATTCATGGGTTACAAATATGGTTCATTTTTGATGACTCGTTATGAAGAAATGATCGATAATGTGATTTCACAAAATGGGCGCCTGGATGACGTCACGATGACCTGATGACCTTGAAAAAATTTCTGGCACTTGACCATGATAGGCCTGATGACTGATTGAATTTTGATGAAAATTGAGAGAGCCGAATTTGAGCAATCACGCTCACAAGAAAGTGGTGGGAAAATAAAAATAAAGAATAATAAAATTCTGACGAAATTAAGTGATCTGTCTACGACAGACCACCTAATTATTGTGATAGGAGCCAACAGTAAGACAATAAAATAGTTGCAAGTGCGTTGACACCAAACAAAATAATCGAGAGCTGAATGTAAAGCTAAACATATTGGTATAGCAGTGTCAAATAATAAATTTTATCTATTATTTCATAGGCAGAACATGAACTAGAATAAGATAACAATATCAAGAGACATTTTGGCCATAAGCATAATAATATACAGATGTAAACATATTTATATTTCACGCACTAGCATTGACGTAGATAAGGACAAAGGTGTATCGACACAGTTAATTCATTGTAGCCAGTAATGCTACAGTGTATTAACTGTGTGGATACACCTTCTTTGTCCTTATACCAGATATACATACATGTGTATAGAAGAAAACAGATTTTATTCTAAGTTTATCTGATTCAGGTATTTATCTATCAGGTATTGTTGAGTTTGGACTTGGCAATTTATGTCAGTTGTCTTATAATGTTACACCTGTGCTATAAGGTAGAGTTTGTCATCTTGCCTGCTTTCTTACAGATAAAGTTGAGTTCTGGTGATGCGATTACATGATGAAAGAAACTGTCTCAAAGCAATCAGGAGAGGTTGATCATGTCTACACAGGATTTGGTGTATACTGTGAGGTTTTGGAATCAACAAAATGATAAGTAATTGACCCAATCTCACTGAAAAGCACATGCTCTGCACGCAGAAATGGGCATATGGGACTGCACACGCATGTAGCATGAATGTTCGTCCCTAACCCTTCAGCGCTTTCTCATCATACTTCGAATATGAGGGCATTTTGAAGAGCATGCAGTCCTTTTCAGGGTAAATTTCTACTATGATGTTCTTCCAAATTGACATGACAAGAGTGATAATGCTTACTTTTTGTCACCTTTACCATAACTTAACTTACTCTTTAAATGTCTGGTCTCGACGAGGTCGACGATATACCCCCGGAAGATTATCATCTATATCTACATGTACTGCATTTACCTACATCACTAACATCAGTGATGGCTCCACTGTGTGATTGTAGCATCTTGTATTCATGGTATTAGGGTCTATGCCATGTCATTGTCCATTCATGTCGAATGCATGAATTGGCAAGGCAATTGTTGCCTAGGCAATAATTGTTCAGGCTGTAATTGTTCAAGCATGGATTGCCAAGGCATGAATTGACGGATATCAGTTATGTTGGTTTTTCGGGCAAGTTCAGAGATGTATTCTGAAACTTGTTTTTCTCTGTACCACACCCACTCAGAGAATGTTTCCCTTCGTTGTATCCATCATCCTATTAAAGAGCTTGGCATTTAGTTCGCTAGCGAATGTTATTAGAACTTCCTTCGTAATATCCTTATCACGCTCTTTGTCTTGAGCGATATGAAAATAACGATTTTTTTTTTCCTTTTTGAAAGATCCTTCATCAAGCTTGCCAAGTCGTCGTCTTTCTTCTTCTGTAAACATTTTGGTACTTAATTTCGAATATAAAATACTTTTTCGGAAGGTCTCTTTTCATTACATGTCGTTTTGCCAATGTAGAATACTGAATCACCAGAAAAATTACAAAACACTTCTTTCAAGTCTGAGAAAATATTTGTCTCAACTAAGTCTTGATGACACATTAACTTATCTAGGTCTGTCTCTCTCTCTCTCTCTCTCTCTCTCTATTTATTTATTTTTCTCTCTTCTCTCCTGTTTCTGCTCTCTGTCTTTGTCCTTCTCTCATTATCCCATTTTCCTTTCTCTCTTCCTTTCTTTCTGTGTGCTTATTTCTATTTTCTCTACTTCTCTGCATATCTGCCTTGTCTCTCTCACCCTCTCGCTCGCTCTCTCTCTCTCTGAAATTGATATCGGAGTCAGTCAGAAGAACTGGTATTATCAAATTTACAAGTATGTACATGTATGCTTTAATGCGCACATGTTTTCAACATCACATACATTATTTGAAAATGCACAGTAAAATAAACGGTATTTGAACATCTGATTTCACTCTAAAGCAACGTGAAATTTAACAATATTTTTACTTTGAAACCTTGGTTACCAATTTGATGAAGATTTTATATTGCAACCGTGAGTATTTGATACAATATAGAAGTAATATATGATTGTTAAGTTCGTAAATCAATGATTTTTAATTAATACATCATTTAATGTGATAACTACTGTTAGTACTAGTTTTGAATCATATATGCGTATATACATCGAATGACAACTTCTATTATTATAAGCAACTCTTAAACCTGGGGCCGGACTTGACTGGCACTTGTGCTATTTTCTGGTTCCATTTTACCATTCTTTTTCTTGTTTTTACCATGATCTATTTATGATAATGTTATCCAAATGCTGTAAATAGTGTAATGTATTGTATCCTGTTATTTGTAAATAAATACAATCATATCATATCATATTATAATTCCAATTATATAAAAAGTACAAGCACGGTATTTAAAAGAAAGATATTTTTAGAAATTAACGACTAAATTGCAAGTAAAAGTCTGATCGTGAAATCTAAATCTCCTACTTGAGTAGACACAAAAGTTCTTAAGTTCATTTATTTTCAAAAACAATTAAAAGGCATAAGCATGCGATAAGTATACATGTGAGTAAAGGTCTATGCAGGAATATACAGAACAAATACAAACAAAAGTCGTCAACGAATTGTGGTGAAATTGACGATACTAAAGTAAAACAGAATGGAATAAGAATACACTATATATTATTGTGATGGGAGCCAACAGGAATACAATATAACAGTCTCAAGTCCGTTGCCACTAAACATATTATCGAGAATTGAATGTAGAGCTTAACATATTGGTATAGAAGTGTCAAATAATAAATTTCATCTATAATTTCACAGGCAAAACATGAATTAGAATAAGATAATATTAAGAGACATTTTGACCATAAGCATATACATATAATATACAGATATAAACATATTTATATTTCACGTACTAGCATTGACGTAGACAAAGACAAAGAAGGTGTATGTATCCGCATAGTTAATGCATTGTAGCCAGTTATGCTACAATGCTACAGTGTACTAACTGTGTGGATACACCTTCCTTGTCCTTATATCAGACATACATACATGTGTATAGAAGAAAACAGATTTTATTTTAAGTTTATCTGATTCGGGTATTTATCCATCAGGTATTGTTGAGTTTAGACTTGGCAATTTATGTCGGTTGTCTTATTATGTTACATCTGTGCTATGAGGTAGAGTTTGTCATCTTGCCTGCTTTCTTACAGATAAAGTTGAGTTCTGGTCATGCGATTACATGATGGAAGAAACTGTCTCAAAGCAATAAGGAGAGGTTGATCATGTCTACACAGGAATTGGTTTATACTGTGAGGTTTTAGGATCAACAAAATTATAAGAAATGGATCGAATCTCACTGAAAAGCAAATGCAGTGCTCACAGAAATGGGCATATGGGACTGGACACACATGTAGCATGAATGTTCGTCCCTTTAACATTTCAGATCTTTCTCATCATATTTCGAATATGAGGGCATTTAAAGAGCTGCTGTCCTTTCCAATTTACATTATGCATTATATCCATTTCGCTATCTAATCTGCAAGTAATATTCTTTTTTAGGGGGTATTTAGAGGCATTATAAGGTTGAGTTCCGGTTAGCTTTTTTTAATAATTCGTGAGCTTTCTCATTCTCTTTGATGTCAGTTTGGAAGAATATCATTGAAATAACGTCCCTTAAAAAGGATTGCTCTTCAAATTCCCCAATATTCGAAATATGACGAGGGATAGCTGAAAATTGCACCAAATATTCATCCAGTACTCAACTTTATCTTTAATGGTAATTATATTGCTGAAAAATGCGTCTCATGTTATTTCCAGCCGTATATTTCACAACAAGCATTTCATTTTGAGATAAATTTCAAACTTGTCATCCGAGCGCATGAGAAGTCAACTCAATCTGGCAACATGAGGTGCTGTATCATCAGAACTAAAAGAGAATAGTTCCTTACTGTGATCCGACATTTGCTCCGGGCTTTATTTCATCAAAGGTTTATAATTAGGGTTAGGGTTAGGGTTGTAATTTGCAGTTAGGTAAAATGTTGGATCAGGGTTTAAGTTAGGAATTCGTTATATATACGAAAATGACAGGGGAGCAATTGTCGTAGGAGCTTGTGTCGTATATCCTTTCTCACAATATCTTAGCAATATGGAAGCGGGACAAAGGAATAATAATAATAATAACATCATTTATAATGCGCACATATCCATCCCAAGGGATGCTCAAGGCGCCTAACAAACATACATAATAATTATCCGATGAAAGATAAGAAAATTACTCAAGACAGAGAGAGTAGTATTGAGTAGGCAACATTGTGAAATATATTATAGATATTTACCAAAATAATCTGACATGAGATATGTTTTCAAGTGTTTTTTTTAAACATTTTTTTGAGTGGGTGACATTTTAATTGAGTGGGGTAGGGAGTTCCAAAGCCGGAGTGCAGCAGCAGTAAATGCTCTGTCACCCCAGCTCCTCTTTGTACGTAATTCTTTGAACTTTATGGAGGCAGAGGAACTGAGACCTGTACGAGTAGTTGAAGAGGAATGAAGGAGAGAGGAAATATATGAGGGGGCAAGATTATAAAGCGAACGGTAGGTAAGTAGTAACATTTTATATTTGATGCGTTGTTCTATCGGGAGCCAGTGGAGGTTCTTAAGTATTGGGGTAGTATGGACTGAACGTGTAGATTTGGTCACAAGACGGGCAGCTGCATTTTTAAGTTTTTGTAGTCTTTGGATTTGGTATTTTGGAAGACCATAAAGTAGAGAGTTGGAGTTATCCAGGTAAGACGTTACAAAAGCATGAATTAGTTGTTGGGTTGTTTGGGGGGGGGGTAAGAAAATTCCTTATAGCGCGTAGATTGCGAAGGTTGTAGTTAGCTAATTTCACAGAGTTATGTGAATCGAGGGGCATTTCTTTATCAAAAATAACACCAAGATTTCTTGCCTTCTCAGTAGGAGCAATATTAACAGAGCCAACAGATATATGGGTAATGTTAATCTTTACAAATTGTTACCTAGAGCCTAACATCAGAAATTCTGTTTTACGATCATTGAGTTATAGATAACATGCATTCATCCACTTCCGTACATCGCGAATACAATCTTCAAGATCTTTAATGCATTTATCTACTTGTTCCTGAATGGGAAAACATGAAAAATATAATTGTATATCGTCAGCATACATATGAGTTTGAGTTTGAGTTTGAGTTTATTAACAACATAATACTTATTATTTTATATACATGTACATTTTATAAATGTATGTACCACAGTACTGTACATAGAATACATAATATGTGAGTATATGAAGAATAAAAACACACAAAAAAAAATACCAAAAAAAATACAAAACTATGTACAAGTATCTACAAAGTTTAGAAGTTAAGATTATCCTAAATGTTATTAAAAGGAATCAGAAGGTAGCTTAAATGCTAGTCGAGACTGATTCCCTCAATCTACTACAGAATGATGAACATTTAAGGTGAATACAATTTTATAAGAAATTTATAAAACTTATGTTTTGTCACAAAAATAATATAAATTGTTGTATTTTTAAAGTTTCAGGTAAACATTGTTGCAGTGAGTAAATACGTTATCAATTCCTTCCTGAAAACACTTCTAGATTTTTTAACTCTGATTTCATGAGGTATACAATTCCAAATTTTTACTCCAGTGAAAGATATTGAGAACTGACCTTGTGTTGTTTTGCATTTGGGAAGATGTAACTGACCACACTCTTTTGCCCTTGTAGCATGTCCATGTTCTACCACTTGGCAATATTCAGTAAAGGAGTGTGGTATATTTTTATTCAGCAAATCATAAATAAAGATGGAGACTGATAAACAATGAAGTTTGAAAACATTCAAAATCTGCAACTTTTGAAATAGAGGATCAGAGTGAGTATCTCTCGGGCTAAATGTTATTGCTCTCACGGCCATTTTCTGAGTCAAGAATATAGAATTTAAATTCCCCTTGTAAGTGCTCCCCTGCACTTCAATACCATACAAAAGGTGTGGCTGGATCAATCCTTTGTATAACAACAGTAAAACAGTTTGACGAACAAAATGCCTTAGTCTGAAGAGTATACCAACTTTTGAACGAATGTTTTTATTGACCGATTTGATGTGTTCAGTCCATGAGAGGTGTTTATCGATTTTCAGACCAACGAAAGATGCATTATCGACCTCAAGTAGTTTATAGCCAGATAATTCCAAGGCACCATATTTTTCGACAGATCTTCTTTTCGTTCTTATGATCATGTAATTTGTTTTATCTTTATTGATTGTTACTTTATTCGCATTACACCATTGTTGTACATTATGTACCTTAAACAGTTCCTTACTTGCGTCTTGCATATCGATACAGGTTTGTCCAGTTTCAAAAGTATGGAACAAGTTTGAGTCGTCTGCAAAAAGCCTGAAGTTGAAGTATTTTGTTGAATTTGGCAAATCATTTACGTATAGAAGAAAAAGAGTCGGCCCCAAAACTGATCCCTGTGGAACACCACATGATATTTCCCTGTAAGGGGAATTAATTTCTTTGTATTTTACGAACTGAAATCTGTTGGTGAGGTAATCAGCAAACCATTGCAGTGCAATGCCACGTATTCCATAGTGGGAGAGTTTCCGAATTAAGATTTTATGATTAATTGTATCGAAAGCCTTCTGGAAATCAATAAATATTCCTAATGTAATTTTTCCTTCATCGAGTGATTTCGATAGAGCATTACATAGATTAACAACAGACAATTCTGTACTGTATTTCTTTCGAAAGCCATATTTATGTGGTTCCAACACATATTTTACTTCTAAGAAATCCATTAATCGCTTATTTACAATTTTCTCAAAGATCTTCCCAATAACTGGCAATACAGAAATTGGTCTGTAGTTACCAGGGGCATCTTTTGAACCTTTTTTGTAAATAGGCGTGACTTTTGCAATCTTGAGTCCATTTGGAAATTTACCTTCTTTTAGGGACATGTTAAAAATGTGACACAGTGGATTACTAATATAATTACTTGCATCTCTAATCAACCTCGCTGGTAGACAATCATAACCCGAAGCTTTTTTAGCATCTAAAGCAAGAATATGGTAGAATATGATAGCTAATATTATGTTTCACGATTACATTATGAAGACAGTGGCAAAGTATATACATTAAACAGGTAAGGACCTAAAACGGATCCTTGGGGGACAGAAAATTCGCGGTTAACAGCCGATGATATGTCACGAAGGTGGACTGACTGCGATCTATTAGAAAGGTAAGAACGAAACCACTGAACAGACGTTCCGTCAATACCAACCTGTTTTAATCTGTCAATCAAAAGGGTTTCTTCTTATTATTATTCCACTTCTTCTTCTTCTTCTTCTTCTTCTTCTTCTTCTTGCCCACGCAAGAATGTACGAATGTTAATTACGTTCTGTCAATCAAAAAGTTTCTTCTTCTTCTTCTTCCTCTTCTTCTTCTTCCTCCTATTCTTCTTCTACTTCTTCTTCTTCTTCTTCTTCTTCTTCTTCTTCTTCTTCTTCTCGTCTTCTTCTTCTTCTTCTTCTTCTTCTTCTTCTTCTTCTTCTTCTTCTTGCCCACGCATGAATGTACGAATGTCAATTACGTTCTTTTCAGCCAGTTCAAAGACGTATTCTGGGATTTGTCTTTCTCTGAACAACACCACATAGAGAATGTTCCCATTAAGCGTCCCACGTATTTGATTGAAAAGCTTGACATTCAGCTCGCTGGCGTATGTTATTAGACTTCTCTCCGTAAAATTTTCGTTACTCTCTTTGATATGATAATAATACGTTTTTTTCCTTTTTGAAAATGTATTTCATTAAGCATGTAGACTCGTCTTCCTCCTCGAAAAGTTTTGGTACTTTGTTACGAATATAACCTATCCTTTGGGAAGGTGCCGAGTCATGACATGTCGTTTCGCCTATGTATAATACTGAATCAGCAGGTACATTACGCAAAACTTCTTTCAATTGTGAGATTTCTTTTTTCTCAACTAGGTCTTGATAACACATTAACTTCTCTAGGTCCTCCTTTAGTTCCTTTTCTATACTTTTGAGTTTCTCCTCTGTACTTAGGCGTTTATCTTTCGTTATAAAATCGTTACCTTTGAGTTGTGGAAATGACTTCAAGCAAGTTTGCAATAAACCTTCCTTCCTGTCGATTACCATAACGTATAAAATACCTTGTCTTTTTATGTCATTCTGTTGGTTACAGAGTTTCTTGTGAGTTGTCAATAGTACCCACAAGTCCTTTAGGGTGTGCTCACTTACTAATTGAAGGTTTACGTAATATATGTTATGAACATTATAGTTATCTAGACGTGTTCTCCTGACATTCCTCCACATATCCCTTGATAGTTGATCTTCACGGCCCAAAAACAGTGTGTATGATTTATCAATAGTTGTAAGCGTTCTGTACAGTTCTTTTGTCCCATGAAATTGAGTTGCTAATTCCCAGTTCTGCCAAATATCCTGATCACTGTCTAGTATTTCCAATGCGTATTTTTTGTCCTCTGCAATATTCTTGTCAAAGCTGTCAAGAAATTTCGTTTGATGTGAAGCAAAAGTCTCCTCATAAATCCTCGGATATTTATCCCGAAAGCAATTCCTCCTTAGAGAATTGATACATTTAGATGTGAGACTTTCAGGCTGATTGTGCACAGTTTGTTGATCTGGAGATGCCATATTGGTAATGTAATTTTATTTTGCCCTGTATGGGCTTAAATGCCTTTGCTTGAATTGTCGTCTAATCCCATTCAAGTTTGGTTGAGAGCAAGCACCATAAAATATTCAACTACGTATGAATGAAGGATCATGTGTAGCCACTATATACTGTGAGAAGACGTTGAACAGGTTGAACACCTAGGTAAGCTTAGTTACCTAGTTATACAGGATGAAATTACGGCGACTCTGTCTGCAGCTATGTCGCGAACTGAATAAATAAGTCACTCTACCCCTCCACTCTATATATGTATGGTACAGCGGTAGAATGCCGGAAACATGATAATGCTTGCAATACGGTAGGTTTTTGCAGCTGTTGCGATGGAGATGAAATGTACGTCACTCTGCCCCTCCGATCCACACTGTATGTAAGGTACAGTGGTAGAATGCCGGAAAACATAATATAATGCACGCTTAGTGGTTTTGTTTTTCAAAAAATTGATACGGATGATTGATGATCGGTTGGCTGTTTACCAAAGTGAGATGTGAACCTCCCACTGCCAATGGCGTACTTGAAGGGGGCTATGGGGCTACACACAAACTGGCGTTAAAGCTCACAGACAGTCTCGGTAGCAAAAAAAAATACTGGCAAGAAACGTATCTAAGATAGTCACATACTATTCTCCTTTTATCATAAGACACATGTACGAGATTATTTTAACATTCCATTCACGATTTCGAACAAATTTTAGTGTAAATATATCTGTATGAAACGCTTGGTAACGGCTTTTCACTGCCTCACGCTAAGACCATATCCACCCGAAGGTTCCCCGCACAATAAACCCAGCGCTTCGCACTGTGTGTAGCGACAGCAGCGTATTCTGTAACACACGGCAATCCACATGTGCGTAATGTGTGTGGCCGTTGTTTGAATTTACATCCCCTCTTTTTTGGGCCAGGGATTTTTATTACTTTTCACCTTTCATTCGATAAATACTTCACTTGAGGAGGAAAAAACTTCACAGGATCTTAGTTATGTTAGTACCCTGCTATTTATTAAGTAAAATCAAAGAAATCTCACGAAAAGTTTTTGAGGGCTTCCCAAAACTATCTCTTACCTTTAATAAAGTGAAAATCTCTTGAAATACAGAGGAAAACAAAAAATTTAAAAATAAATAAACAGAGCTTTTCTGGTACAAACATATCGCCGAAAAATACATGTACATAGGGTGTCTTGCACAGCAAGAATGCTGTGATCATCTTACATCATTCTGAAACCACTTACAGCAAACATTGCCAAAAAACACACTTTTTATTTACACGATGTCGGTCTCTTCGCGTACATTAAGACAACTATCTCTAGATTATTAGCCCCGAACAACACAACCTCCGTGAAAACTTGGGGAAAGGGATTCATTGTAGAGACGAAAGACTCTTGCTAAATACCATGCATTTAGTAGGATATCACTTTGGACCCCCCCCCCCTCCCCTCCCCACCCCCATCAGACTGTACACTGCAAAAATTGGGGTGTTAAATCAACACCAATCGGTGTTCATATATGACCGACGGTCATATATGAACACCGATTGGTGTTAATTCAACACCCTAGTTTTTGCAGTGTACGGTTTATCCCGAATTTCCTTGGTTCTTGATGAAAAAATAGATTGTTAAAGGGTTGTGTAAAAAAAAAAAAGGTTCAATGGTTGTATCCAGGATGTATGTATGAATCCACATTTTCTGTAACGGATTTCCCTCAAATTTTCCGTTTTATGATTCTGTCGTGTTTTTTTTTTCAATCATTGTTATTAAACACCAACCTGATATATGTTTAACCCCCCCCCCCCCCCCCTTCCTGTATTGACGTAATCATGATTATTCGTGCATGATTTCAAGGTTATTTCCTGCTGTCGCAAGTATGAGGCATATCGTGCAAATAAAATGGTAAAATCGCTATAAACATGCTGATAACAAACAGCTATGTGAACATATTTTTTAATAGAAGAAACTTCTCTCACTTTATCTATCTATGTACATCTAATGATATGTATGATCAATGTGATGGTATCATTTATTTTAAGTCCGGCCCACAAGTGGCGTCCTTTCGATTGCGTCATTACCGACGCTAATAGAGCCTGTGAAGGCAATGAAACTCATACGCCAGTTATTAATAATATTCTTTTCACTGTTCATTTTGCTCAAACACTGTAAACAATTATCACTCTTTCACAAGGCGAGTTACCGTACCAATCCCTGACGCGGTCCTAACGTCAGCAAAATGACGCCTCTTGCGAGCAGGGATTTAGTAAGCATGACTGTGTCCTATCAGCACGTGTGAATATTATTTTCTTAACAGCAATGCAGGGTCACGTTTTATGAAACAAGTTATCAATAACAACTGCCACATATCTATGACGAATTTGCACTTAGCCAATCAGATGCATTCATTTCAGTAGCTTGTAACAGTTATTGTAACTTGTTATAGATATCACTTTATTATGAAACGTAGCCTAGGGTTGTTTGCCCTTTCTGCTCATATTATTTTCCTTCTTTACAAGTCAATTCTATTTTTTATTATTTTGATTCTGTTAAGTTATATGTAAGTTGCATGGGTCTGCAAATACATTTTATTTCATCCTTTGACCTCACCCCGGAGCAAAAATCTGACTTGTATAGTATATACAAAGCTTTCAGTGAGTATTTTGCGAAATAACACTACAAACACATTAGAACTAGTCCAAATATTGCTGGTTTTTACTAAACTTTCGATGTTGTTCATTATTTATCATTATTTATTATCTAAAGTGCTTAGCAACTCGAAAAATTTTGTTGTAGTTTATGAGATCGGCAAAGCAAATTTCGCATTCTTTTATTCATGTTTAACGGACCTATGAATTTTTATGGAGTTCTCTTTAGGAAATAGCTGGTGAATAATTGACTTGATATGATAAAAGGGCTTGCTGATTACTCCAATCAAAATAATGTAATGCCATCGTTCGGATATGTCACAAGACTATCGACCACGTGGTAAGGGTCTCAGGGATTCGAATCCCTGTGATGGTTACATGTTTTTTTTTTTCCCGGCGAAGTTTTAAAATACCTAAAATGAAATAAATGAAGTAGGGTTGATAACAATATGCATTTAGAAGTATATCACTTTGGACCCTCCCCCCCCCCCACCCCCATTAGACTGTACTGTGTACCCCCCCCCCCCCTCATTGTTTGATATTTTGTTTGTTCTTCATGAAAGAATAGATATTTTTTAAGGGTTGTGTAAAAAAAAAAATAAGTACAATGGTTATATCTAGAATGTATGTATGAACAAGAAGATTCAAACAGATGGAGTCATAGCAGACAGCTTCCCTTTGAAGCAAACTTCGATGCCGCCACAACAAACATGACAAATATGCGCTCTCCAAAAACATTCTTCCAAACGAGGAAACAAATCAAATTCCGTTTTATTGTATAACAATGGATACGTACAATGGAGGATATTATGTTATAATGATAATTAGTTTTCGCAGACCCAAATGTAACTTCGAAAAAGTGCACATGACTGATATAACAAGGTTCAAGCGAAGATATTTAGTGCCAAAAATACCAGAACTGCGATGACAATTTCTTGACTGGCCGCGTGTGCCCACTACTTAGGTTGGCTATATTTTCCAGAGCCATCTTTCACGATGGTAACATATGAAATTTAATAATCGGAATTAAGCGGAAACGTGTTAAAAATGCCCTTAAAGAGGCATACATTTGTGACACTTTTAAGGCTATATCTCAAAAAAATTGTTCATCCTGAGGCAGGGGAATTTCAGAATGAAATCGAAATTATTTACATTAAAACTGCACATTCATTTTCTGTGTTTGTCGATTTATCAATTTAACTGCGCATCGTAAACATTCAAATGTCAAAACATCTCTAAATATTTCCCGTTTGCTTTGGCGGCATCAGACATCGACATCAAAGAATCAAGGCAGTTTATTAATTCAATTGTACATCCTTTATAATCTGTCAGATGTTTACATTAATTATCGTTAATTGAGACTCCATCTGTTTGAACCTCCTTGGTATGAATCAATATTTTATGTAGAGAAAATATACATTTATGATTATTTTGTGCAGAACAAATTGGAGAGGCGCGTCACAGATTTGTCGAGTTGTATTTTGTCGATTACAGCTGTAGAAATACATAACTCTCTTATTCTTTAACGGATTTCCCTCAAATTATGATTCCGTCATTTAAAAAAAAATCATTGTTATTAAAAACCAACTTGATATATGTTGAATCCCCCCTCCATTATTGACGTAATCATGATTACTCGTGCATGATTTCAAGGTTATTTCCTGCTGTCACAAGTATTTAACGTTCCCGATAAATGTCAACATGATCCGATGAGGCATATCGTGCAGATAAAAATGGTAAATTCGCTATAATCATGCTGATAATAAACAGATATGTGAACGTATTTATAGTATAGAAGAAACTTAGCTCACTCTTTCCATCTATATCATTATGTACATGCAATGATATGTATGATCAATGTGATGGTATCATTTATCTTAAGCCCTACTCACACGAGGCGTCATTTCGATTGCGTCAGTATACCTGCGCTGATCGAGCCTGTAAAGGCACTGAAACTCATACGCCAGTTAGTAGGAGTATGGTTTTCACTGTTCACTTTACTAGAACTCTTTAACCCTTTCAGGACAGGAATTATTTAAGGGCTAAATTGGTCACATTTTGTTCTTCAAATTGGCAACAATGATGTATTTATTTTAGTGCTACATGGTTCATAAGGTGTAATATGTCTTGAAAACAATATATGGTTAGGAATTTATGGAAAAGTTGAAAAAATTGCCAGTTTTAATTTTAAAAAACAATGATTTTGAACCTCTCAAAGTGTTGCCAATTTAAGGATTTTCAACCTTATTCTCGTTTCTAAAATTCTAGCATCAAACGCAATAATGGTCATGCAACAAAAAGGACATAGTTTGTACAGAAATTTTTGCTCTTCCTACTCATGTATCTGGTATATTTTTTAGAGCTCTGAATCAAAAGTTATTGAGTTAAACCACAAAATGTGGTCAATTGTCTCGAAAGGGTTAAACGATATCACTCTTTCACTATGCGAATTACCGTACCAGTCATTGACGCAGTCCTAACGTCAGCAAAATTACGCCTCTTGTGAGCAGAGATTTACTAACCTTTCGAATTTATCTATTAATATTTATTATCATTTATTATCTAAAGTACTTAGTAACTCGAGAATTATTATTGTAGTTTATGAGATGGGCAAAAAAAAATCGCATTCTTTTATTCAAGTTTAATGTACCTAGGAATTTTTATGGAGTTCTCTTTAGGAAATGGCTCGTGAATAATTGACTTGATATGAAAAAAAGGCTTGCTGATTACTCCAATCAAGTTAATGCAATTGGGTTTTACCCATTACCTTAGATTGGGGAAAATAAACATTATTATTGAACGTCATTCTTAAATGCAGGCTTTCCAGATCGGACTATGGAGAGAATGGATTTTACCACAATATGTGTAATCAAAGCATTATAATAAATCTTATTACGACTACACATTACCTACTTTGAAATCCATCAACACAATTCATTACATTTGAAGCAATATGAATTAACTTTTTTTTTTTTATTCATTGCAGACAAATATATGGATATACGTGTATGTTTTAAAATCGCATTGAACTTCATTTTTTTTACATAAAGACAGCTTTTGATCTGTAAATATTCATAAACAAAAAACGAATTTCATCATTCGGATAAGTCACCAGACTATCGACCACATGGTAAGGGATTCGAATCCCTGTGATGGTTACATGTCGTTTTTGAAGTTTGAAGTTTTACAATTCCGAAAATGAAATAAATGAAGTGGGGTTGATTTTTCCGAAGGTTTGCAATTGCGAAGACGATAGAGGGTTCTATTCTATTTTCGGAATTATAATCATTCGGAAAAACGACATGTAAACATTACAACAACTAACCATTAAAAGAAAAACTTATCCCTTAGATAACTATCTCCTGTACATCGTTATTCAGGGTAAGTTAATAAATGTCGGGAGAAAAGAAGGATTGGTTTCGTAAGGGTATCACGGGTCTTGCAATTAGTTGTCATGTGAGAGAGACCAAAGCGGACGAGACAGCAGGGTGTGGAGTATCATTTTCTTCTGATGTCCCCCCTCCCCCTCCCTTTCTAGGCTCATCACATCCAGGGAAAATGAATCTTTTTTCTTTTGTTTAATTGTTTTTTACTTCTCCCATCATGAAAAAAGATATGAAATCTCAGACTAGAAAAATAACTTTATTATGACAAAGAAATAGTTTCAACTGGTTTCAACCAGTTCCTGATATGAAGGGACTAGGAAGCCTGGAACAATGAACTATTATTACATTCCACAAATATTTCTACTACAATGTAACTAATGTAGCGGAGCTATGTACAGTCTAGAGGGTATTTTAAATTATTCTGAATCATAATGTGGTTTTTCAATTTTCAGTTTAATTCAAAACAACATTTATTTTCTTCTGATTTGTTACATACATGATATACAAACAAAAGAAAACGTTCAAGTACAATTGCAGGAGGTATGGTCCCTGAAAAACATAACAATGCTTGTGGTTGGGAATGCCTGTTTACAAATATGACAAATCATTAAACAAATCAAGTAGATATATACAATATATATATAAGAGGATAGAAAGTTAGAGGAAAAAGATAGAATGAAAGTAAGATAGGATAGAGCAAAAAATACCATAAACAATGAGAAAAATATGTTTGAAAAATTAATAAACTGATCACTTTTAATTGTTATAAATCAGGTGCAAATACGTACATATTCAATATGAATACTGACAACGTATATTTTAGGATGAAGCAAAGCTAATTTACATGTGAATTTCAAAGACAAATAAAATTATTAGCGAGGTCAAATTATGATTTACATCTTTAGAAAAAAAAAAAAACTGTCCATTCACTAAATCACTAATAATCAACTTTTTAATCTACTTATACAAACTTTTCCTTGCTTTGACACCAAATGTTTGACTAAGAAAAAGTATGAGTTGTGTATTTATTCGAGTGCATAGGCTTGCAATGAAACTCTGCTTTGAGAAGGAAGTAAACACAATAAATTGTTTTGGGGAAAGCACAGGTTTATAAGCGGAACTATAATGGGGCTATACTAAAGGGCTGGACACATTTGCCTGATAACGATATAACGATAACGATACATATAAAGGGCTGGTGACTTTTGTCCGATAACGAAAACAGTAATGTATGGGCATACAGAATGTACCTATAATGATGACGATAAAGGGTTAGTCACATTTGTCCCATAACGATAACGATAACGATAATGTGTGCGCATATAAATTGTACCTATACATTTCCCTGCTATAACGATGACGACAAAAGTGGTCACGCCGGACCGACGAAATCGGTAAGGTTCAATCAATCAAGCCTGACGAACACTGCTCACATGATTCTTTTGAATTAACGTCACCTCGAAGGAGCAAAAAACCCATCGGCTCTCAGAAAATATCTGTGACTTGAACTGTCCTGAAAATAATGATCTCGTATTTCCTTTTATCTTGCCAAGGTTAGGGTACTTTAAATACTAAAATGATATAATCACAAACTAAATGGTCCACCCTAGGCAGCCAGTCACAAAGGAATTATTTGTCTCAAAATGTTTGCTTGATTAAATTTGTATTCAATTCATATACTTTTTTTGCATAACATTTAATCCCTACACCTCTTTCGTGCTTGTTTTCTTATTCATTGAAATGCATTATTTTTAACGCATAAACTTATGTTAAGTTAGTTAGTTAACGTATTCTATAATGTAAAAAAAAATATTTAAAAAAAACCAACAAACAGATTTTTGAATCATGCATATAATAAGGATTTTAATTGGGAACATGCTATTTACAAGCTCCGCTTCTTTGCTGGTTCCCTTTAGTTACCTTTTCGATTATTATTATCAAGAAACAATTGAAATGTGTGTACACCTCTCTCTGTTATAACATTTATTTTAAAAAACAATATGAAGAGTTTCATCGCAAAACGGGTTACATCCATTTTCAATAAAATGAGAAAAGGTGACTTTTTTGTCATGACAAAAACTAATTATGATTCTTTGTGTTATTATATTATGTCAAAAGGGTAGTGAAATGACACCATTGATTTAAATTAAGTTTTCAGTATTTTTCTGAAAAATGATAAATTTGTAGGTTTTATTGCAAAACGGGTCTTTCCCATTATAAATGCTTGACCAAAACTCAAGATTACCTTTAAAGATAAAGTTGAGTTCTGGTCATGATATTGAATTGTGAAAGAAACTGTCTCAATGCAATTGGGAAAGGTTGATTATATAGCACATAAGATTTGGTGTATGCTGTGAGGTTTTGGAATCACCAAAATGATAAGAAATTGACTCAGTCCTACTGAGATTCACATGCACTGGATGTTCGGCCAGAACATTTCAGCTGTTTCTTGTCATATTTTGAATGTGGGGCATTTGAAGAGCAATCCCTTTCAGGGGACATATCCACTATGATAATCTTCCAAACTAACATATTATAAGAATGAGAAAGCTCATAAATTAATTTTTACCTTTCACAGAACTCAAGCTTCCCTTTAAGCGACGCCATTGTTGATGCACTCGCAAAAACACATGCCCTCTTTCTTTCACACATATACACCCCCCCCCCCCCCCCCCCCCCACCACATACACACATCGTCTTATTTTCTCCTTTTTTTCTCTCACAATTCAATGGGGCGGGGGGAAAGGGCACGTGCGTTCTTTTAGCAACGCCACCGACAATGCACTCGCAAACACACATGCCCTCTTTCTTTCACACACATACACTTGGACCCCCCCCCCCCACACACACACACACACATACAAATATCGCCTTTTCTCTCTCCCTGTTCATTTTTTTTCTGTTCGAAATTCCAGGGGGCACATGCCGTCCTTAAGCAACGCCATTGTTGATGCACCCGCAAAAACACATTCCCTCTTTCTTTCACACACGTACTCCCCCCCCCCCCCCCCACATACACATCGTTTTCTTTTCTCTTCCTTTTTTTTTTTCTTTTCTTGATTTTTTTGTTCGCATTCCCATGGGGGGCACGTTCCCTCCTTTAGCAACGCCACCGACGATGCACTAGCAAGTACACATGCCCTCTTTCTTTCATAAACATACACTTACCCCCCCCCCCCACACACACACACACACACACACACACGCATCGTCTTCTTTTCTCTTCCTTTTTTTTTTCTCTCTCTCTCTCTCTCTTTTCTTTCCTTTTTCTGTTCGCAATTCCAGGTGGGGGCACTTGCCGTTCTATAGGAACGGCTCCTTCCCCAACCCCTCCAAAGTATTCATGTTGCTTGAAATATCCACTTATCATAATCTCCGAAGCGCAAATTTACTTTATTATGGGCGCCGCCATATTGGGTAAAATAGTGAGCGCTGATTGGTCAAGAGGATATAACCATCTTTGTAAAAAAAAAAAAAAAGAAGGTGGCGCTTAACCCGTTTTGCAAAAAAAACCACAAATTTCCATGATTCAAAACTCTAGTTTTACAACACAATTTGCCAAATTCTGATTTCAGATGAATAAAAAGCTATCTTTCCTCTTTAGTCAGACATCTGAAACTCTGAAATTTTTATTTTGGTGGATAACGTGTTTTGCGATGAAACTCTTCATATGTAAAACAAAGTTCATATGCGTTATGTTTGAATGATGAGTTTCTTCTACAATGTAAATACTTTATATGATTTATGAATTGGTATCGAAAAATAAATGAATCTTTAATCTTGGAGAAAAAATAAAAAACGTTTTATTCAACAATTTTCAAGCATTGATTAACTATCCATTTTTATAAGCTTTCATACGACCATAAATTTGTGTTTTGCGTAAATACAGTCTTTAAAGGGTTCAATATTCTACCCCTCCGTCGCTTTCCGCCCTCGTTTGTATAGTTACTAATCAAACTTTGGCTACCAATCCAGGGTTAAGTGCATCAAAATTCATTTTCATGAAATGCATTATCACAGAGCGAGAATTTATCTGGTTTTTACTAAATTTTTTTTGCTGATAAGGTTGGGCAAGGGTGGGGGAGGGGCCGAATGCCGCAATCACAAGCCATGCCACTGATAAATGGGGCCAAAAATACTTAAAAGAGGCGGGTGAAAAATAGAGAGAGGGATATTTTTAAATTTACCATTTTAACCTCTGACATTTTTTTTCTTTGGCAGCTATACTAATGTCACCAATGGATGCTAAATGAAAGAGTAGGTAACGAAAGAGGGTTGGGCGAATGAAAGGTCAGTGTCATCAGGAGGGAAAATGAAAATACAATCAATTTCTTCCCCTAAGGGTAAGGAAAAATGAAAATACATGCATATAAAATCAGTATCAGTAAAATAGGTCGTGCAACATGGAATAAGAAGGAGAATACAAACGAAGGTAATGCAAAAATCATTTATTTATTTTTGGTATCCACTATTTTATATTTTTATATTCATACTGGGTAGCACATTCCCAAATAGTAGGGGTCTTCCATGAGGCCCTGAATTATCTCAGATAACAACTGATTTGTAATCAAAATTATTAACTTACAACAAGACGTTCAAATGGTAGATATTCAGATACAGACTATGCTGTTCTTCCAGTGTGGAATTTCAAAGAAAATACACGTTCAAATTGCAATATTTTGATCTAATATACAGACTGATAAGTCGTAAATCGTTTGAAAAATTCATGAACATTAAAGACATGATAAAAAAAATAATATCCCCATATCCATGATATCTTTTCGGAAATAGGAAAACAAGGTAGAAAGATGACTGTGATAATATTAAGACCAGATAATTGCACAGATCAACACTTCTGATATCGATATTATTTTAACATATAATTTAAAAGAATAAGCACAATTACTATTCCTATTTACACCAGAGCACCGTTTTTCAATTTTTGTCTAGATTAACATGTGAATTCTTTACCACAACGCCTTTTTTCTTCGCTATTTTGACTAAGTGATTAATCTACACAAGTTATACTTCTAAGGCAAAACTACGTTTTTATTCAGTCTCTTCTGTTACTTTTTGTTAACCCATTGCCTGCGGAAACCGGGCGATATATGTATTAAGCCTATGGGAAAGAGAAAATGCAGTAGACAACAGGTTAAAGTGGTATCCTTTGGACCAAATGAACAATTCAGATTATTAGGGGCGGGCAAATGAAAAGGGAGGGGTACAAATGTAAATTCAGGGTCACCAAATGAGAGGTGCATCATAAAATAAGGGATAATGAAAATATTGGTGCCATACGCCTAATCATTCAATTACAAAGTGAATCAAAGAAATCCTTTACCGGGATTTCCTGTTTGTAACAGCTAATTTTTAAAGATGCAAGCATTTGTTTTATCGTCTGACAACGATTGCAGGTGCTCCATCGTGGAATATGCTTTGCCCCGAGAAGGTAGAAATAAGTCTTCATTTTATGAATGGCTAAAGATGTGAGGTGACAGGACGGTTTAAGGTGATGGACTGAACCCGACTTTAGATGGCGCCATGCATGTTGCATTGTGCATGTTATTTCGAAATAATATCACCCGAGCCTGTCGGACGAAATGCAGTTCTATAACTTTACATTATACCACAACAACATAAAAATGAAAGTGATGCAGTATTTGTTTTGGAATTCAACATGGCTTTAAACTCAAACAACAGAACTGGTGGGAATTTTGTGTCATTGTACTTGGATGATATAAGAACCTTGGTATGAAGGTAGGTATGTTTTTATATACATGTAAAATAAAACACTAGTATTTTACTTTTTTTCGAAGTGAAACAAAGATGTTCCACGAAACCATCCACCCATCGACCATCCAGCCAACAAGGAATATGGTACATCTTACAACTGCTTTTACACAACCCTGAAGTCTTCCTATAAAGTCAAATTAAAGTGGAACTGTTTTATCCGTCGTTCTGTTCAAGAACAGAGTATCCATGATCTTCATCATCACCATCATCACCTTTATTATCGCTTTCATCTTGTTTCTCGAGAACGAAATAATCAGGAGAGTCGGGTCCAGATTCTCCGTCAGCAGACATTGTTGGATCCTCCAGCTTACCATAGTCATTACCTGTGATTTCCTCTGTAGGTCTTATGTCACCTAGCTCAGACCTAGGCCCAGGGGCTTGTAGGGGGCGCTGTAGACGATCGTATTCTTCATCGGGAGATGTTGGCGTGGTTGCTGTCGTTCTATTCCGGTTACCTATCTGTGATGTCATATGCTCCCCACTGCACTCTTGGCAGCCACCTTCAAGACAGTGCAATGGTGTATCCTCAGCCTTGGGACTATCCTTTGTTAGCGATTGGTACTTATTTTCCGGTTTGACGACGATGGTCATTGGCATAGTGGCATTACTGGCACCTATACCCCTGTTTTTATCATTAACTCCACCACATGTTTGCTTTGGAAGGTTTACCAGTTCGTACTTGTGGTAGTCTCCGAGTTCCTTGCCGCTGTCGAGCATGTTATATTCGTGGTCATCGATCTCAGCGTACGTTTTGCTCGTCCTGTTCGAGTCAGCCGGTGACCTTGGTTGGGATTGGCCATGCTCAGGAAGGGTGTCTCCGTCTTTGCGCGAAGATCGTCTTGCTCTCCTGTATGACAGAAATGTATACAAAATATTAACTTTGCAATTTTCCATAACAGGAAGGTTCATGAGGTCTTCATTGAGGTGGTTATTTACGATTGATGTAATACAGTCGAACCCAACTCCGGAAAACCGAGCACAGGCATATACTCCGAAAACAGCGTATGAAGCAAGATGAATACAGAACCCTCATCGTTCATTGCAAGACAGTGTGTACAAAAGGCATGTTGAAAATCGTGCAATGTCGACCTGCTGTTGGTAATATATTTTTTTCAAA
Source organism: Heliocidaris tuberculata (assembly GCA_025618425.1). Lineage (NCBI taxonomy): Eukaryota > Metazoa > Echinodermata > Echinoidea > Camarodonta > Echinometridae > Heliocidaris > Heliocidaris tuberculata. Next base: position 22,141,313 of record CM046841.1, read on the forward strand.
AATAATGCTGCGGATATATTTATTTCAAATGTTTGTCATTTGAAAGTAATTTCATATGACGTATCATTCAAGGATTTTGAAGATATTTGACACGCAGCATTATTTTTAAAAATACATATATCGTTGGCAGGTTGACTTTGCAAGATTTTCCCCATGCCTTTTGTACACACTGCCTGAACGATGAGGGCTCTATATTCATACGCCGTTTTCGGAGTATATACCTGTGCTCGGTTTTCCGGAGTTGGGTCTGACTGTAATATTAATCTCCAAATGATACCTTTGTAGGAGGAGGGGGGTTTCCCCCGCTATTTTTTTTTTATTAGGGGGCTTAATGCGCTTTTACATAAACTCAGTACTGCCTCATTGATAGTTTTTTTACAAACGTTCTCAGTCTTATCATCACCAAAGTAAACATGGGTTAAAATGGAGTGGGATTAGGGTAATTTGGTAATCCCGTGGTTACACTTTGATACTGTGACGTGAAGCCGTCTCACCCCCCCCCCCCCCCCCATCAGAGGAATGTAACAGAAACAAGAAAAATAAGTCCTCAAAAAGAAATGTTTTTGATTAATTAGATATTTTGTTTGCTTACCTTTGCTTCAGCCAGATAAGAAATATGACAAGTATAATGAGAACTGCAGAGGAGGCCAGTGGTATGACCAAATATATCGTTCCTGAATTCATAAAAAAAGTCACGTATAAAGTATTAGAATAAATTTATTAAAAAGTTTATGACAATTTCTGTTACTAAATTTGACTTTTCTAAGGTTGTACTAAATTAAGCTTTCTTTATCATGTTTATGATCAAAGTTTAATGAAAGTATTTAAGGTTTTAGTATCCGGGGTGATAGTCGACTGACTTGGGATGCGAGGATCATAAGTTAGCGCCCTGGCACGACACTAGTATGTAGACTTGTTATGGTCTAGTGGATAAGTCACTGGACAGGATACGGGATTACTGGATACAAGATACGGGGTTAGAAATTTTTCCACAGCAATAACAATAACGTCCTTTGGGGGGGGGGACAAAGTTTGGGCCGTGGGCTAGAATGGGCAACAAAAAAAAAGAAGAAAGAAAGAAATGGATCGGGCTTATGGGGCCTAAGCAAGACGTCTACGGTCAGGCTAACAACTGTTTTTTGTGAATTGCTTGAAGGTCATAGCAACTGTAAGATAATACAACTGGCTTTATTTAGTGGCGTGACACTTTCAGAAACGGCTACCGGATAATGACGTTAATCAGACTCACTGGATGTCTGTTGATTTTGAGGGATCGAAGTCGCCGATTTCATTCTTTTGGAGCTATTCATGAATGATGTCATCGATGTCAATGGCCTTGATGTCGATGATCGTCTTGACAGTGTCTGTCCTGTCTGTGAAATAGTCGATGTCGATGATTGTCTTGACAGTGTCTGTCCTCTCTGTGAAATAGTTGATGTCGATGATGTCGTTATTACTAACTCTTTTTCATTCGAAGTCGGACTAATCGGTTGACTGCATTTCTCGATGTTTTCAAAAGTTGTATTTCGGAGCTCGATGACAAAGCAAACCGGACTGGAGTTACGACGTGTATCTGCCGACTTGAAATAACGATCGAGGGATAAAAAGCAGTGATAGGTTATAACTGCGATACGAATCCTAGTACAGGGGATAAATTCAATGGCCAAAAGTCATGCAGTTAACGAGTATAACTTATTCAATATTCAAACTTAGCCACAAATTTTAAAGATGATAATCTTTCACGTGAGTTCTAAGTATAAAATTCTGATACACGCTGTTCTTAATCCATAGATGACATTTGGATATTTTAACCTTTTTTTCGGTCCTGTGGTGTTTTCTTCGTTGAAACATCATTTTTCTCTTCTTCTTCCTCTTCTTTTTTTCAATTCCTACAAGTCATATCATCACCTATCATATATTAAGTATGCAAGCATTTTTGAAATGACAATTAAGATTGAATATTTTCAAAAGCTTCCTAAAAATAAAGTAATTAATTTTGAAGGCAAAGTGACCGCGTTTTTTTAACCCTCGCATTTTTACCATTGCTTTCATGCCACCGGCTCATTGAAATGAGCCTAAAAACATTTAAAGTGATCCAATCTATCATTTCTCTACCAATAGCTACTTCAGCTAATGCTCCTCATGACATGCATCAGGGATAAAAAGATATATAAATAGTATTGGAATATATCCATACAGAGTCTCAATTTTCCATGAGTCCCATAAACATGATAAAGATGTTCTCGCATGTCATGATTCACAACCAAAGCATATTATCTGCTCGTGCAATGTTAGAGTCTGTTTAGAATAAGATTCCCCATATCCTAGTGAAAGTAAAACTCCAACACTTTCAAAAACCATCATACTTTGCAACTTTCTATTTAAAATACAGCCATGGAAAAAATGTAAGACCAAGAAAGGGTACTGATGAGTTTATGTTTGTGGTAAGAAAGAAATGAACTACCACAATAGCGAGATGCAATTCTTTAATTTGTAATTCATTTAAGGGAGTACACAGAAAATTCATTATTTCTTAGTTACATGCAGAATATAATACCCAATAAAAAGGAAATTTATCTAATGATTTCTTTTTTCAGGGATGTACATTTGTGTAAAGGAAGTAACTAATATACCAATCGGTCTGAAAACAAATTTAATGTTTTACATTCCTTTTGTAACCTCATGCAGTGGTTTGAGAGATCAAGTAAGTTTCAACAAAATATTTTGTTACGCATACACGAAAAGGTACAAATATATCTTATTCGTCCCAAGTAGACGTCAAAACCTTCGTTATTCACCTAGACATTCAATTTGATTTATTTCATTTATTTACTTTTATTTTATTTGTATATAAAATTACTGATCAGGCAAGCTGAAAGGATCGGTTTACAAATTTGGCAACATGAAATCATAGAAATATAGCAATCAATTTACAATATAAAATATAAAATGACAGAAACAAATATACGAATGTAAATATAAAGGTAATGACATTCAAATACATATTACACATAAATACATACCTGTAGGTAATTAAATAGTATACACAAGCATAAACAGTCCCACAATCACACCCACACGCACTCAAACATACACACACACAAAATACAAAAAAGGTATACATATAATAGACAAAGGAATGCGATCAACTAATCAAGGAATTATGGTGATATCCCAAAACATCAGAATTTCATAATCTGTCAAATGTATGTGTTGAAATTTTTGTTTAAATTGATTATGGCAATAGCAACTATATCATCAATGGGTCAGTATTTCTATCTAGGATATTATTAAAGACATAATTTTTGTTATATGTTTGAATTTAAAAACATTAGACCTTCAGATTTCCAGCCAAAAAGGGAATGGTTGATTTGCGGTATATTTCTGTGTTGCATTTAATGGTAGAAGGCCATACATTTCCCTCAACTTTCTACTACAGGTACTAGCCCTTGTTGGTGCCAGAGTTAATATCTATATTTGACAGAATGTAGCATCTTCTCTCCAAAACTTTGAAGGAGGGTAAGATAAGATAAGATAAGATCTTATTCACTCTATCGACCCCTTGTCGGGGTATGAGAGCACAACATATTTACAATAGGTATATTGAATACATGTATATGGGTATATAGTTTACATATTAAACAACACTTCTCAACAAAACATTCAATAAACAACTATAAATATATATATACGGGATAACCTCGCTAGTCATAAGAACCGCTATTCATAAGGACCGCTATCCATAACGTGTGACTAAATGAATAGGGGTTTTTTATGAATAGCGGTCCTTCTAAATAGCGAGCAAACCATAGACAAATTACCTCGCTATTCATCAGGACCTCCATTCATAAGGGCCACTATTCATAACCATTCATAAGGACCGCTATTCATAACGCGTGTTAAATGAATAGCGGTTTTCTAAGAATAGTGGTCCTTATAAATAGCGAGCGGGCCCCATATATATATATATATAAATATATATATATTTATATATATATATATATATATATATATATATATATATATATATACAGTGTAAATACAACTAAAGTACTAAACGTACAGGATTTTTAACTATTCTATCACTACGTGTAACTACCTGACTTTGATCGTCACCTACAACATCTGCACTATTCAAAAGACACAAATATTTTTCAAACTCTAGCTCAAGTTTAAAAATCCCATAATTAAGGCACACCCGATTGGACCAGGTTGCTGCTTGTCATTCCTGTTTAAACATATAAGCTAGTTTCAAACGTAATGCACCTAAAATCTAATCGGTATTAAATTCGTTGCCATGAGAAAGCCACACATCAGTGAATCCTGCATTATTCAACATATTTTTAATACATGTAAGCCAAGATGATATAAAATATATATCCTCATTTTCATGTAATCTCAGGGTATATCGGCGACAGTGGGGTGTGGGCAGCTTAAACACAGTCACTTTAACTCTTTCATACTAATTTTCGTCATTGATTTGAAATTTTTAATTAACTTCCATTTCAAGTAGAATTTCCAATGATTTCAATGAATGTCATGAAAACGGATTTTTCTTACCACTTGAGCTGTATGCATGCATATGCGCCGTAGAATCCTAGCTACACTTTGTCCCGAAGGGCCCACACACAATCGAACATTGTTTGGCATACCAGTCCCATCATCTTCCTGGCAATCGTATGTACATATATGATTTAATCGTGAAGCACATGTTATATAACTACAGCATTGTGGATTGGCTCGTCTTCCTACAAGGTGAATAATGATAATAATAACCATAATAATAATCATAATAATAATAATCATAATAATAACAATAATAATAACTAGAATTGCAATCGTATCAGATCGATATGCATTCAATGACGTCCGTATCTTCTATTTCGTTGAGCAGATGACAGGTGAAAAATAAAGAAATGCATGATAAAACATGAGATAAGATAAGATGAGAGAACGAGAAAACAAATAATACCTTGCACAAAAAGAGATAGAAATATAAGACGGAAGAAAATAATGCATCCTGTGAAATGAGAAAGCAAAGAATAACATTAGGAAAAGTAAAAATAGAAGATGATATAACGATGAAAATAAGGTAAAAGAAAGAGAGAAAGACAAGATGACAGAAGGATGAGCACAAAAACATTACACACAGAGGCTACGGGAATGATGCCACAAATCCACACAAATTCCGATAATATTTGTGGGTAAAAAAATAAAAATGAATAGTATAACGACAGAGGTTGAAAGACAGTGTTGTTCCCAGGCTTTACGACAGTCCAAAACATTCTACCTATAATGGCTGTTTTCATTAGATGGCGCTCTTACACTAACTTGCACAGAAAATCAGAATACATAAAGTCTACGAGTGAATTTTCACCTGGATGAAAGGAGCGTTCCACCTCACATTCGCTTTTCGTACAATTGTCTTGAATAAAACGTTTTCAAATGGCAATTTCTGAAAAGGCTGCAATCGCTATTAATTTGACTTTCTCTGTGACTTTATGTGCCGTATCTGGTATCATTGGAAAGAAATTTTCATAGCCGTAAATTATTTGACCACTCTCATTTTTGTATGACAATGCAATCGATGCATGTTACGTCTAATAGATTTACAATACAAAATGGCGTCTAAAATATCACGCTTGGCTGTTTTTGAAAATCCGGCTTCAAGATTTCCTGCGTTTGGCCACCCATAATGTGCCTGCAAAATTTCAAGAAAAATAAAGATCGTTCAGGGACATAGACAATACTTGTAATGCAAAGGCGGAAACTGTGCAGGATCCGTATTTTGGCCTTGACTTAAATCGCGATTTACTGAAAATTTTCTGTGAGACCATATACCGTATTTGGTATCCCTGAGAAGGGAATTTCATTAAGGTCATTTTGAGCTGACTGATTAGCGCGCAATCTAAAATAAGGATATTATTCAATATTATGTAATGCAGGGTAAATTGAGGTTTTTTCACAATAACTTTACGATGACGTCAGCTGCTCTTTACCAAATTTGGCTGACAATGAATACACATACCCACAAAATTTCAAAGACGTAGATTAAACGTTCGCAAGTTTAGAGCAAGTTGAAGTTATTTCGGCATTTCCGTAAATATCGTGATTTTGACGAGCAATTTTCACAAAGTCGGTCAGTGATAAGGTACATGTATATATATTTTTTTAATGTGGCTGAAAAGGGTATATCTTGAAGTATTAACATCCAAAACAAGGGTACGGGTTTAGCCAGGCATAATGGAGATACGACCACAGGAAGATAGCCATTTTAAAAGAATTAGAGGCGCTATTTATATCATGCGTAATCATTGATGCATGAAATTTGGCAGGAAAGTGTGCAATGATAAGACCAAGACATTGTGCTAATTTGAGACACAAATGAATTGATATTCATGAGGAAGTTATAGGAATTTTTCATATTCGGGAGTTAATATTTCAAGAAATTTAGCGTTTCTTGATGTCACCGATTTCGGATTTGAATTTAGAGTATGAAGATGGAATGCTCAGTGAATGTTATATAACTCAATTGAAAGAGCAAGCTTTCACTATCTAGAGCAATTTGTTATGATTCTGTACCATCTAGGATAGTGGACATAGGCCTGTAGAAAGAAAGGCAAATAAATGAAAATGGCATGAAAATGCCCCCATTTTTTTAAAGGATATGGATAAAAAGGCGCCTGGACGGTCATGCATGAGTGATTACGAGAAAATGAAAAGTTCAGTGACAAAGATCAAATGTCAAGAAACATGCATATGAAATTTTAAAGGAAATAGACATCAGAAATGAAGCTAGAAAGTGATCACAAGCACTGCGTGGAAAGCAAATAGGATTTTGGTGGAAGAAGAAGAAGAAGAAGAAGAAGAAAAAGAAGAAGAAGAAGAAAAAGAAGAAGAATGCAGAACGTGAACGAAATCAAGGCAATGATGGAGGACGTCATTGCAATAATGGTGGCTTCTTGTATAGCGCTCAGGTCCGTCACGACGTGACGCTCATGGCGCTCCAACATTATTACCCCGCTCATATAGCCGAGCGGCCAAATATCTAGCGCTCTAGCATATCGGGTACCCTTCTACACCTGGATGGAGTGTGGCAAAAGCGAATTAATGTCTTGCAAAAGGACGTTAGTGCCGATTTATTAATGCCATCCCCCCCCCCCCCCTCTTAATCCTGTCCCACCTGCATAGACATAACAGAATGCGAGTTCGGATTTAAGAACTAAACTATAGACTATTATTTTGTAAAACGTTTGCCATTATTAGGAATTTGTTTTCAATGGCGGAACACGACGTGTTGCATATCTTATGTTAGCATTTCAGTCTATTATGAACAAAATGGAAATTGTACTATGATTTAATATTAAGAGAAGCTTATCTGGCTCTCAGATCTCTACCATATGTGATTATTAACCGCATAAATAATTTCACCTGCATGCAATGTTTATACTACCCAGTGTGACCAGCGCCAGAAATTAAACTAAAATGTCATCGGCGTTTTGGGGTGTCATTTAAATCCAAAATTCCCTAACAAGCAACACAAAAAAAAAAAGAAGAAGAAGAAGAAGAAGAAGAAGAAGAAGAAGAAGAAGAAGAAGAAGGTCATCAGCGTTTTGGGGTATAATTTACTCCAATATCCTCAGACAATCAACAACACCAAAAAAAAATATATAGTTTTCTGCAGAATTATGCTAAAATTATGCCAGACTGTGTCAAACTATGCTAGGCATAATTCTAGATGCTGAAAGGGTCAAAATTATGCCAAAAAGCATAGTTATGCCAACTCTGGAAACGATTATGCTAGCATAGAAGGGAAAATGACACGTTTGATAAGACTGGGACCATGTTTAAGTGACCTCTGATTCCATCTGCACACATATGAATTATTTTGTAAAATTTTGGTGGATGTTACGTTTCAGTAATAATCATGAATGTCCATCTTTGTCTATTTCCACGTACACATTACCATCAATACATCGAATTATTATCCACTGTTTTAATGAGGTTCAATATCCTTTGTGGTAGGACATATGCGATACAAATTTACAAGTCTTTTTCTTATCATGCTTATAGCTTTTTTTATCTTTAGCCCTCTCTCTTTCTTTCTCTCTCTGTCTCTTCCTCCCCCCCCCCCTTCTCTCTCTTTCTCTGTCGCTCTCCCTCTTCTATTCTCACTCTTTTGTCTTGTGGTATCCACTTTAATTATCAAAGAAAGATCCCTTTTGTCGTTCTTTTGCCTATTAAATATGTGTGCATTTCCCTTGTCATTCTTTTTATGTCGTTAAGATTTTCGTTACCTGGTCGGGGTGCCGGTGGAATTGGACATTCGATCTCTGCGTGCGTGGAATCAAAGATTGATAGCGAGCACTCGACAGACTCAGCGACTCCTGTCAGATAAGATTTAAAAGTTTATATCAACAACAACTAAAAACATCATCAATAATTCATGCATATCATGAAAAGATGGAAAAGGGAAAAGGGGGAACAAAAGAAAGATCGAAATGAACATGAAATAAGAAAATTACGTTTAGTATTCTTGTAGCATGAGCATGGACAAAAGAAGTTTTAAAAAAATGATTGAAAAATAATGTATTGGTCAAGGTTATTGGTTTGACGAAAATGTGTTTTTCTCCGTGCATATTTTTTCAGTGAGTTTCCAATTTCATTAAGAGGACTACATAATCATGTCGGGGTTATTTGTCCGGCCATACAGATCTGTTTCCCCTCCTAAGGGAACATAACACTTTTTATTTTTCATATTGAAACTATCACTTCACTACTACGTCCAAGCAAACCAACTTTATTGTTATCATTTTATTTATTTATTTATTTATTTATTTATTTATTTATTTATTTATTTAATCATTTATTCATTCATTCATTCACTTATTTATTTTTGTTTTTCAATTTGTTTTCAGTGCGTTGGGGAACTCGACGTGATGCATATTTTATGTTAGCATTTCAGTCTATTATGAATAAAATGGAAATTGCAAAATGATTTAATATTAAGAGAAACTTATCGGGCTCTGAGATATCTACCATATGTGATAATTATTAACCGCATAAATAATTTCACCTGCATGCAATGTTTATACTACCCAGTGTGACCAGCGCCAGAAATTAAACTAAAAGGTCATTAGCGTTTTGGAGCGTCATTTAAATCCAAAATTGCCTAACAAGCACAACAAAAAAGGAAGAAGAAGAAGAAGAAGAAGGTCATCAGCGTTTTGGGGTATGATTTACTCCAATATCCTCAGACAATCAACAACACCCAAAAAAATTATTGAGTTTTCTCTAGAATTATGCTAAAATTATGCCAGACTGTGTCAAATTATGCTAGGCATAATGCTAGATGCTAAAAAGGTCAAAATTATGCCATAAAGCATAATTATGCCAACTCTGGCAACGATTATGCTAGCATAGAATGGAAAATGACACGTTTGAAAGCAGTTAATAAATAAGACCTGTGACCATGTTTAAGTGACCTCTGATTCCATCTGCATACATATTTTTTTTTTTCTTGATTAGAATGATACATATATTGCCCAGGTGTACTTCCATTATACTCAAACATTAATTTGTAATATTCTATTCTTGAACTGCCAAGTTTACCTCATACCACTCACATGCAATATTCCTAATGATTACAGTCTGTTCTGCATAGCCTTTTTTGAATCAACCTTTTGATATTCAGTCTTAATTCATTTGGTTCTTACTGAGAAAATTTGTTTCATTATGTGCAATATTCTATGTATAGAAATTTTATTATGTACTTGGAGCAGCAAGTGTGGGGGCACATGCCTCCGGGCAACAGTGTTGTACTTCACTTTTGTGCACCCTGACCCACTTGTTGTTCCCAATCCTTTTACATGTCCTCTTATATGATCTTTCGCATTCTTATTATGTACTTGTCTCTTGCCTTGATGTATTGTACCTGTGCTTATTTTTATGAATGGTCGAATAAATAATAATAATAATAAATAATGTGAATTATTTTGTAAAATTTTGGTGGATGTTACGTTTCAGTAAGAATCATGAATGTCCATCTTTGACTATTTCTACGCACACATAACCATCCATCGAATTATTATTCACTGTTTTAATGAGGTTAAATATCCTTTGTGGTAGGACATATGCGATACAAATTTACAAGTATTTCTCTTATCATGCTTATAGCTTTTTGCTATCTTTAAACCTCTCTCTTTCTTTCTCTCTCTGTCTCCCCCCCCCCCCCTTCTGTCTCTTTCTCTGTCGCTCTCCTTCTCCAGTGTCTCCTATTCTCACTCTTTTGTATCGTGGTATCCACTTTACTTATCAAAGAAAGATCCCTTTTGTCCTTTTTTTGTCTATTAAATATGTGTGCATTTCCCCTGTCATTCTTTTTATGTCGTTATGATTTTTGTTACCTTGTCCGGGTGCCGGTGGGATTGGACATGCGAACTCTGCATGCGTGGAATTCAACATTGACAGCAAGAACTCGACAGACTCAACGACTCCTGTCAGATAAGATTTAAAAGTTTATATCAACAACAAAAACATATTATCAATAATTCATGCATATCAAGAAAAGATGTAAAAGGGAAAAGGGGGAACAAAAGAAAGATCAAAATGAACATGAAATAAGAAAATGCCGTTTAGCATTCTTGTAGCATGAGCATGGGCAAAAGAAGTTTTAAAAAATGATTGAAAAAAATTAATGAATAAATAAATGAATATATATATATATATATATATACAACACAGTATTGGTCAAAGTTACTGGGTTGACGAAAATGTGTTTTATGTGTTATTTGTCCGGCCATACAGATCTGTTTCCCCTCCTAAGGGAACTTAACACTTTTCATTTTTCATATTGAAACTATCATTTCACTACTACTTCCACGCCAACCAACTTTATTGTTATCATTATATTTATTTATTTATTTATTTATTTATTTTGGAATTTATCAATATCTGTAAATTGAAAGCGTCAGAAACAATTTCATCTGTGAGATAGCAAATCATAATACAAAATATATTTCGTTGATCGGTATTTTATTGATTTTTTAACATGTGGCCGTGTTCTGAAAACTATGTTATCCGTCATATATGTGAGTGAAAGTAATTGTAATTGCGCGGAAGAGACACTGTATGTATATTGAATGGGGATTGAATGCTCCGGACTTCAATATAACTAAATATATAAACCGACTGATTCAAAAGGATATTATATTTCATCGAGGCCGTAGACCGAGGTTGCAATATAATTTCACTGAACATAATGTTACACAGAACGACGATTTGCATTCAATATTTGTTATACATGTATAGAATTGAGGGTATTTGCGATCTCATGCCTTGTTGATTTTTTTCCAAGAGTTATTCCTCTCAGTTAGATTCATGTACACTTCCGTGTCCAATAAGCGCAGCTATATGGAGAGATAATGAAGATAATGGCTTAGCCTTCAATCACGGCCGCTGCTAGCTTTATCTTCTCCCCCCCCCCCTTTTTTTTTTTCTCTGCCATCACTCGCAATCACAGAGGCATTGTGCTCGTTATGAGTGAGGGCAGAGAAAAGAGGGGGGAAGGTAGAATATAAATCACATTACACTACAATACATAAAACATTATAATAAGTAAAATTTAACTTGATATGTCTTACTAGTCAATACTTATTTAAATCCATCTACAGGAGATGGAATGATAATCGGATAATAGGAAACTGGTGATGGACTTGTGGAAGTGAAAGCTAATTGGGAACAACTGACAGACACTAGCGTGCCCAAGGGCGGAGCAAGGGGCAGACAACCCCCCCCCCCCCCCCGACAACTTACTGATAACCTTTTTTTTTCTTCTTCTTCTTCTTTTTTTTCCTTGTCAGAGAATTATGAAGGAAAACTGGACCCCATAAAATCTGGTAACCCCCCCCCCCCCCTCACTGAGCGACTTTTGGAGGGCTGGCGAAAAGAAAAAAATACGACTCTCCCTCCAAGCAGTTCCCCAAAGTTTCCGCTCACCATCTCCTCCGAAGTTTTGCACCTCTTGGCGACAAGGTCCAGTTATGCCAGTGCTTATGCCACTTACTGTACTATGGGGTCAAAACTGAAATCTACATTATGTGTACTAACCCCTGATGATTTTGTCTTAACACATGGCTTTACCTAACTCGAAATTTATGTACCGAAAAAACATGATCCCTGTGTCCGACTGAGGCATTGTACAATGGCTGCTAAAACCGCTTCGTACTTATACGTGCGAAACGGTGATCTTTACATATACTATACTATAAAGTCAAAACTAGAAGGTCACACAGAATTTGCAGGGATCAACCAATCATCACCAAAATCTAATCGATTCTTTTCTGTCACTATCCAAACAATCCTTGAAAATTCGGTGCAAATCCGTTCACCCGTTCTCTAGTTATCTTGTACACAAACAAACAAACAAACAAAAACAAACAAACAAACAAACAAACATACGGAACCCTTTACATAACCCTGCCGATTTTATCGGCGTGGCTAATTATATATATATATATATATATATATATATATATATATATAGTAGGCCAGCCAAACATCAAAAAAGGCTCTAGAAAAAGATTCGACGGCATTTTGGGGTAATGCTCGGCATCCATGCTTAAACTCTTGCTAAAATACTAAGGATTAACGTACGGGCGGATGCCACGCGCATTTTTGCCTAAAAATGCCATTTTGGCTCAGAATTTGAAAGAATGTCAAAAATCATGATTTTTAATTTTTTGACCCAATATGTAATACCTGATGAAGACTTTTCAGGTGATACCAGTTTCATTTCGAGTTTGAAGTTATAAACCTGATTAATATACATTTGAAAGTTGGATATTACACACACATGTATGGCATAATGATTCACAAAACCGTGATTTACTCAAAATAATAGGTTTTGAAAACTATCAATATTTCAAAGTTTTTTGCCCAACATAAATTTGTCAATTTAAACGATTTTTTCTTGCTTAAACATATAATAAATATTGTCATGTCACACACAGAAAAGAAATTATCTGATATGTTATCCCAAATGGAATGATGTATTTTTACCTGATGCGCATTTTGAATGAAAAACACTATTTAAATGTACATCTAGACCTCTAGAGTATACAAAAGGCAATTATCCCATAAATTATCAGTATAGTCCATGGGCCTCAATCTGAAATGTCCCCACCCACTATAGAAAGAATCTTAAATTAAATTGTTTTCTGTTAGATGGGACCATTAACTATCAAAATATGCCTCTTTGCCCTAAATTAAGAGGTGGGCGTGACCACAAGGGCTGTTACCATGTCAATGGATCAAGAACAGTAAAATTTCAGAAAATGTCATGTATTTGTGATTAAGAGCGTACAAAAACACATTGTAACATTTTAAAATAATGTTTCAAAAGTTTTTCAATTGATTAAAACCCAAATAAGAGTTATAAAAAGTGCCCAACATGTTTGAAAATGCTGTTTCCATGGAACAGGAAGAAAAAAAAACGAAACGGATAGTTTCGACATTTTGAAGTTTTGCATAGTTTCGTGAAACAGTGATATGCATAACATGGGCTGTATGCAAAGTAGTGAGCCGATGATGTCATAAGCTCACTTTCATTTTATATTCTATTATTTGAAATTTCAAATATTTCATTTTTTTCATAGATGTGTATAAAGATAAGCTATAAGTTATAATAATGATGATCTTACACATTCCATGAGGAATCAAAACTTACATTCTTGGAGCAGAAAATTGAAATATTTGAAATTTCATATAATGAAATAGAAAAAGAAAAGTGAGCTTATGACATCATCATTTTGGGTGAACTTGGCCTTTAAAGTTGGTTGTGGATGTGTTCCTCAAGGACGTTGTCATGGTTGATAATGAGTTACACATCACAAACTATTTGAATTTGAAAATTACCACACATTCTTAATTGAACAACCTACAAGCAAATGTCAGATTCTTAATAGATATAATCTGAGCTTTCAATTCAAATCTTTCTAGATATTAGAAAGAAGTGTTTTGACTAAAAAATGTCAACATTTTTGCTCGCTCACAAACTTTAAATACTGTAAAGCTGATTTTGAGCGATGAAGACATTAGCGCCCAAAAATGAAATTAACATTCCCTTACTGAATATAATTGTGCCCGCCCCACTTCGTAGCAAGAAGATCCCGTTTATGCTACCAATTACGAGAATAAAAACAGTTTAGATAAAATCTACATTTCCTTAAATAAGATTGTGCCAGTCCGCTTCGAAGCAAGATGATGCTACCGATCATTACAAAAAAAAAAGAACTTTTTTTAGCTTGCTCGCTACGCTCATCAAAATAAATTAACATTCCCTTACTGAACACGACTGTGCCCGCCCCGCTTCGCAGCAAGAAGATCCCGTTTATGCTATAAATTATTATCAAAAGAGAATTGTCAGTTTTTTTCGCTCGTTCTCTATGCTCACTAGCCCAGTCAAAAATTAACATTCCCTTAAATACTATTGAGCCCGCCCCGCCCAGCAGTCACAACACTCCTTTTGCTGTCAATTGCTATTAAAATAGAACATTAAAAGGGCGCTCGCTCGCGAATATGGAATAAACACTCATTTGATTAATAAGTGGTGGTAGGCGGGAAGATGCTATTCAACATGCTCAATATAACAAGATAAGCATAACATTTTTCGCTCGCTCGTAACGCTCGCTCGCCGAAATGGAATAAGCGTTGCTTTAATGAGAAATCGTCAAGAAAAAAAATCTTGGAATTAGATTTGTTAAATGAAGATAGACTCACGGTTGACACTGATATGGTTGAGAAAAAAAATTTCTATTACTGGCTTCTACACCTCCCCCCCCCCCCCCCAAAAAAAAAAATGATGTCGTCGTTCACCAAAAAAGGTTGAACGGTAACTCAGGCTCGTCGGTAAATTAGTGGTCTCGACGCCCCCCCCCCCCCTCACTCAGAAAGGCCAAGCAACGCCCCTGAGTCTGTCCAGTCTTTTCTGATGAGATTGTAATTTTCACCCCACCAGGCATGCCAGGATTGCTTTTTTCTCTTCATAAAAATCCGGCGGATCCAGGATTTTTCAAAAGGGGGGCCGAAGTCTCGATGTGAAAGAGTGACTAGCAAAAAAAAAAAAAGAAAAGAAAAAGAAAAAAGAAAGAAAAGAGAAAACGAAGAAAAAGAAAAGGCCTCTGCCACCAAAATAGGGGTCGAGGTCCTAGATGTCTATCAAGGATAATTAAAAAAAGCTCTGCCAAAAGGGCCCCCCCCCCCGGATCAATCACTGGATGTCTCAGCCAGCTTTATATTGCTCACTCGGAAAATGAATATACAGACCATCACAGACCCTCACACTCAACTGCACACTGTCATGTAAAGAGAGAAACAAATAAGATTCCTGAAAATGGATTAAAAATGTACGGGTATATAAAGTCTAAAACTTATGTATTCACTTTAACGTTTCCATTTATGCGTTCCCCTTTTCCCTAGAAAGTGCCTTTTCTATTAATGCCCCCTTGTGCGTACTCCCTTTCCAAAAGAAGTTCTTTTTTTTTTCTGCTGGTGCTTTCCTTAACCCCCCCTCAACACGAGACGCTTTGCTGCCCTGGTCTCTGACCAATATGGATTAGTTGCCAACTCGTGATTTTAAGTAAGCTACACTCTAAGTCAAACTAAATTTGTGATTATATATAGCAGGGGTCGCGGAGAGTTTTTGAAAGGGAAGGGGGGGGGCTGATCTGATTTCACTCATCAATGAAAATTTTATAACTTTTTTTCCGAGATTTTATAAACTTGCACTTTAAAAATTAAGTTTTAATTTTTTAATTTAAAAGGGCTGAGGAGTGACTACTTTTTCAAAATTGTAGATTAAAACTTTTAACATGCTGGATACAACACTATAAAGGTTGAATCCAGCAGTTTAAAAGAGTTAATCAACCATTTTGAAAAAGTTGTCACTCCTCGACCCTTATAAATAGTGATTTAACACTATAGTTTTTAGAGTGTGTCTACTCAACAACAAAAAAGTGGGGGGGCTGCAGCCCCCCCCCCCCCCCGTTTCCGCGGCCCAGGTTTAGTTGCCAGCTAAGCTTAAAGGAGAATGAAACTCATCAAATATAAGGTCATGATCATGTAGAAAATTGTCAGCTAGTTCAAAATATCTTGAAAATACTCCCATTTGATTACTCAGTAAGGAGAACAATCTCTCTAAAGTTTGCAGATTCCTTACTAAATATTATCGCATGGGGGCTGCCATTTTGAAAAACTGTGATGTCATAGTAGTACATGTCCATTTATCTGTACACAATGGATATGATGTTGCATAATGAATAGAACTAAAGCCACCAATGCAAAATGGCAGCCATCTTGATACTCCCAGCGTCTCGCACAGGTGATATCTAGGAGCAATTGTATGTAGTTCTTTGTCACTTCTTTGAAGAATTGACAAACCTTTGTCTGACCAAGCAACATGTGCATGCCAAATCCTGCTTAACAAAAGAAATTTCCCCACCTATGAAACAGCTGAACCAAATATTTTGACAAAATTAGGTTATATGACAGAATAAAATTATCTTCATTTGAATATACTTGACAACAAAAAAAGGTTTATCATAAGAAAAATCCAGTGTCGTGCATTCCACAGGTGATCATGAGCGTCATCGTATCTAGTATACTGGTCAGTGAGTATCTCACAAATAAAACTTCTCTGACATTACTTTGTAAAGAAAAAGGCAGCCCCCATGGTGTAATGTCTAGCAAGAAAACTGCAACTTTTTGAGACATTGTTCTCCTTCTTAAACAAATAGGAGTAATTTCAAGATATTTGTAATAGGCTTACAATTATCTACAAGATTATAGGCTAATGTTTGTTGCCTTTTATTCCCCTTTAAAGGGTACCTGAGGCAAAAAATAATTTGTGTATAGTTAGCTTACACAAAATCAACCCCAGAAAACTTTACACGACATTCAACGGTGACAGGACACAGGAGATATTGATTTTTGAAAATAAAATACCCCCAAAAATTAATATAAATAAGACTTGAGCAAAGACTAGTCGATCGATCACGATAGCTCACCTAACGATATATCGATTCAGGAACGTCTTCACTTTCAATTTTCGATTCGATAAATGAATTTTGCGACTTAGTTCTAATTTATTTGTTGTTTCATTTGGTCTGTATATTCTTTGTAATTTATGCGCCAAACCAATGTTATATTTGACATTAACGTTTTGTGTTGAGTACTTGATTCATTTGTTGTTTTATTTGGTTTGTAGATTCTCAATAAATTAAGCACCATTATATTTTTCATTTCGATAAAAACATTTTGCGTTGTATACTTCATTTATTTCATATTTAATTTGGGTTGTATATTATCCCTAAGTTAAGCGCCAAATCAATTTTCGATTCGATATATGTATATTTCTAATATATTTCTATTTTTTTTGTTGTTTCGCTTGGTCTGTAGATTCTTTGTAATTTATGCGCCGAACCAATTTTCTATTCGATATAAAAATTGTGCGTTGTATACTTCACCCATTTCATGTTTTATTTGGGTTGTATGTTATCCATTAGTTACGCGCCAAATCATTTCCAATCGATAAAAAAAAATTTTGCGTTGTATACTTCATTCATTTATTATTTGGGTTGTATATTATCGAATAATTAAGCGCTAATTCAGTTTTCGATTCGATAAATATATTTTGCGTCTTAGTTCTAATTTGTTTGTTGTTTAATTTGGTCTGTAAATTCTTTGTAATTTATGCGCCAAACCAATTTGCTATTCGATAAAATCATTTTGCGTTATATACTTCATTCATTTTATATTTTATTTGGGTTGTATATTATTCTTAAGTTAAGCGCCAAATCAATTTTCGATTCGATAAATATATTTTGCGTCTTAGTTCTAATTTATTTGTTGTTTCGCTTGGTCTGTAGATTCTTTGTAATTTATGCGCCGAACCAATTTTCTATTCGATATAAACATTTTGCGTTGTATACTTCATTCATTTTATATTTTATTTGGGTTGTATATTATTCCTAAGTTAAGCGCCAAATCAATTTTCGATTCGATAAATATATTTTGCGTCTTAGTTCTAATTTATTTGTTGTTTCGCTTGGTCTGTAGATTCTTTGTAATTTATGCGCCAAACTAATTTTCTATTCGATATAAATATTTTGCGTTGTATACTTTATCCATTTGATGTTTTATTAGGATTGTATATTATTCATTAGCTACGTGCCAAATCAATTTCCATCGATAAAAAAAAAAAAAAACATTTTGCGTTGGTCCTTCATCCATTTTATATTTTATTTGGGTTGTATATTATTCTTAAGTTAAGCGCCAAATCAGTTTTCGATTCGATAAATATATTTTGCGTCTTAGTTCTAATTTATTTGTTGTTTCGCTTGGTCTGTAGATTCTTTGTAATTTATGCGCCGAACCAATTTTCTATTTGATAAAAAAAATTTGCGTTGTATACTTCACTTCATATTTTATTTGGGTTGTATATTATCCCTAAGTTAAGCGCCAAATCAATTTCCAATCGATAAAAAAAAAAAAAAAAACATTTTGCGTTGTATACTTCATTCATTTTATATTTTATTTGGGTTGTAAATTATTCCTAAGTTAAGCGCCAAATCAATTTTCGATTCGATAAATATATTTTGCGTCTATAGTTCTAATTTATTTGTTGTTTCGCTTGGTCTGTAGATTCTTTGTAATTTATGCGCCAAACTAATTTTCTATTCGATATAAACATTTTGCGTTGTATACTTCATCCATTTGATGTTTTATTAGGATTGTATATTATTCATTATCTACGTGCCAAATCAATTTCCATCGATAAAAAAAACATTTTGCGTTGTATACTTCATTCATTTAATATTTTATTTGGGTTGTATATTATTCCTAAGTTAAGCGCCAAATCAATTTTCGATTCGATAAATATATTTTGCGTCTTAGTTCTAATGTATTTGTTGTTTCGCTTGGTCTGTAGATTCTTTGTAATTTATGCGCCGAACCAATTTTCTATTCGATAAAAAAAATTTGCGTTGTATACTTCACTTCATATTTTATTTGGATTGTATATTATCCCTAAGTTAAGCGCCAAATCAATTTCCAATCGATATAAAAAAATGTACGTTGTATACTTCATCCATTTCATCTTTTATTTGGGTTGTAGATTCTTCATAAATTACGCGCCAACTTATAATTTTCATTTCTTTGCGTCGTATACTTCATTTTGTTTTATTTTAGTTGTATCCCTAAGTTAAGCGCCAAATCAATTTTCTATTCGATAAATGTATTTTGCGTCTTAGTTCTAATTTATTTGTTGTTTCATTTGGTCTGTAGATTCTTTGTAATTTATGCGCCGAACCAATTTTATATTCGATGTTAACATTTTTGGTTTGTATACTTCATTCATTTGTTGTTTAATTTGGGGTATAGAATCCCCGTAAATTCCGCCCAAAATCAATTTTTGATTCTTTAAAAACATTCTTCGTTGTATGACTTCATTCATTTGTTGTTTTATCTGGGTTGTAGATTATCCATAAGTTACGCTCCAAATCAATTTCCGATTGGATAAAAACATTTTGCGTTGTATCCTTTATTTATTTGTTGTTTCATTAGGGTTGAATATTATCCGTTGTCAGCCCCGGCGCTGTACATAGCAGACGACAACGCGATAATGCGATCGCGATAATTCCACTATCGCATCTTGGCTTTCGCCGAGCGTGCACTCATAAAAAAAAACGCACACGCATAGAAAACTGCTCGTGCGGAACTCAACTCCAGTTGAATTCCGCGCGTCGTTCGTTCACGCTGTCCTTTATTCTCTTCAAACTCCTTAACCGCTAACCTGTAGAATGCCGGGTAAAGTTATTTGGGGTTAATTTCATACATTCTAACTGTATACAAATTATTTTTTTTGACCTCAGAGACCCTTTAATGAATACCATTGATATATGTATGTATGTATATGATCTTTGCGTGACTTTCAAAAATAAATTTCAAAAGTACTCTGACTTTTTAAGGCTCTTCTTTTAGATGACGATCCACAAAGAACAAAGAACTATGTATGGGATATTTTTTTAATACTGGTCATTTTTTTTTAATCTCGTGGTCTCACTAGTACATGGATGTTATCCACATTCCACATTAGGCTTTGCATTACATAATATACTCAGTTGGTTATTTTTGAAACTTATTATTGTTGCTTTTAATTATTAAGTTAGTTTGTTTTTTCAAAATTATGTGCCTATATTTTGTATTTTCTTATAAAAATTGTTATCATTTTATACTATACCTTATTGTTTATTCCTTTTACATCAGAACCATGACGCAAAAGAGTTTTATATTGATCAGGTTTTTATCCTTGTATGAATAAGTTCAAATAAAGAAATAGATAAATAAATAAATAAAATTTGAATGAATCAAGTAACTGGTCTTGTCATCATGTTCAATGCAAATATTTTGGAATCACCAATTTTGTTGGGAACAAAAATCTTCTGTATCAAGATATGAATCAAGGAAAATAAAAATTCTGGTAGAAAAACAACACCACTTTTTGTATAAGCTTTTACTTTTTAGTAACATTTATATATAGTGGTCACATTCACAGCCGACGAGCAGATTCTAATAGCCGAGGGTGTTTGTTAATCTGGTTGCTATATATTTTCTATTGGTTGGTTAGTTACATTTCTTTTTTTAGTTGGAAGGAGTCATCTTCATTAACATTCTGTTTCCATGGCAACATATTTTTTTTTTAATAGATCAAATTTAGCTCTATTCCAAACTAAAGTTTTGAATATAATCAATCATGCGACAAAAATTATTAGATGTTTACCAATATTTTATGTTGAAAACAACTATAATCCTGTATTTTATTAGAAATACAGTAAATATATTTGTTACCATGGCAACGGCCTAACATGTAGCGGTCACATCCTTAACCCCTTTACAAATTATGATAACTGAGTGTCCTGTAAAAGAGAAGATAAGCATGTACAATATTAATATTTACTTTTTTTTTCAGTAGCATCAACGGATTTTTTTGCTCAAATATAAGTTATTTCCTTACTGTTTCCATGGAAACAGCCATTTTCAAACATGATGGACACTTTTTATGACTCTCATTTGGGTTTTAATCAATTGAGAAACTTTTGAGACATCATTTTTTAATGTTACAATAAGTTTTTGTACTTTCTAAATCATGAATACATGACATTTTCTGAAATTCTCCTGTTCTTGATCCGTTGCCATGGTAATAGCCTTTGTGGTCACGCCCACCTCTTAATTTAGGGAAAAGAAGCATGTTTTGATAGTTAATGGTCAGTGCTGTAGTCGAATCCATCCCATCCGAGTCCGAGTCCGAGTCCGAGTCCGAGTCCCTGGAGTCCGAGTCCGAGTCCGAGTCCGAGTCCTGGCATCCGAGTCCCGAGTCCTGGCATCCGAGTCCCGAGTCCTGGACATCCGAGTCCGAGTCCGAGTCCGAGTCCGAGTCCAAATGGGAACATATTAAAATGCAATTTTTTTTACGTCACATTATTTGTATCATGATAAATAGCTTACTGTGAACTCTATAACATAAATGGCTTCTGGTTCATTGAAAACTTCAATTTGGCAGAGAATTTAATTTTAAAAGAGAGAAAGACAATATTTCACCAAGAACACCAATAGTTCAATCTTATCAAATAGCTGATTAAATTAATACAAAAGTGAATCGTCAAATCCTTACTAATAAAACCATTATACATGTATCAGCTAGTCCAGTGGCGGATCCAGGAATTTGAAATGGGGTGGGGGGCGCCAGCGGCGAGGGAGCGGAGGGCGTGGAGTATCCCCCTCCCACGGTGAAAATCACAAAACATAAAAATTTAAAGGGGCGCCCCTGCCTGGATCCGCCACTGAGCTAGTTCAGTCATAAAGTGGCTTAATGTAATACAAGGGCAACATTAACATTCATTTTGGAAACTGACTACATGACTAAGTGACTCAAGTAAAACGAAAGTAATTGTTAAACCGTTATAAAACCATTTGACACAATGCCAAAAATTATTAATTGCTGACTCGACTTTTCCCCACATTTTTGCCACAGGAACATAGGTTGAAAGTAAAAAGATAAAAAAAAGAAGATCAAAACTGTAGTTCATAATACTTTCTTGAAATACAACTGGAATAGTCATCTGTTTGAGACTACCCAAGATATCCCAGGCGGGGGTCCATATGGGGGAAACGTGTGTTACAGATTAATCCATCTCCAAATGGTTAATATCAGTTTCAATACTTGTCTGTGTCATACGTGTATAACGAGTGTATACGAGCATATAAAAGACAAATCTTAACGTCTATTTGGGCACATTCTCGTACCGTTAGTATGGCGATCGATGTTAAGGTCATGTTCAAAATACAGTTCAATCGAGCAAGGTGCGCGAAAATAGCGGGGTTTTTTTTTTTTTTTTGCAAGCCCTGGGGTAATTTTTGGAGCTGAAATTAGAAGCGGAAAACGGACAAAATTGCCGGTCTCGTTGCCGGTCTCGGCCCGATTTTCGCCCGAGTCACGAGTCACCACTGGTCGAGTCCGAGTCCGAGACCGAGTCCTTTTGGCTCGAGTCCGAGTCCGAGTCCGAGTCCCGAGAAATAGGGACTCGAGACCGGTCTCGAGTCCGAGTCCGGACTCGAGTCCTACAGCACTGTTAATGGTCCCATCTAACAGAAAAATTTAATTCAAGATTCTTTCGAAGGGGATGGGGACATTTCAGTTTGTGGCCCATGGACTATACCCTGGGTTCTTAATTATTTTGTTACTAGGGCCAGAAATATTCTTGAAATTACGTCACGGGCCACAGAGTACTATATATATACATACAAAGACGCATGGGACCCACGACTCTTGCCCGAATACATTGTGTATTAGCTTTTCTGTTTATTTGTTTTTTTTTTATTATTATTATTATCATTCAGCGAGCGAGTGAAGCTTGCGAGCAAAAAAAAATTGACACTTTAGAATTGTGAAAATGTAATTTCGTCGTCAAAATGTGCTAATTTACATTGGATATAAAAAATTACAAAGAGGCCATTTCACTGCCCCAAAATTAAATGGTGGGTGCCCGAATGCATGAAAATTTTTGATATTCTCGGGGGAAAGGGCTCCAGGCCCCATCCCCCGCCACAGACGTTAATGCATACATACCCGAATGGCTCATCTAAGGACGGTTAAACGATTTTAGAATACACCCTCCTTATTTTTTCTTTGTTTGATTAAAAAAAAAAAAAAAACTATAATAATATGTGGTAGGGCAGGGAACAGATGGATATGATACGCTATTTGCGAGCGAGCAAAAAAATTTAATACTTTTATTCTTACCAATAGTTAGGATGATATATTATGTATCAACATAGTTCTTAAAACAAGATTTTTCTTCTTCTTACTCAGATATTTTTGGCGGGCCGCATGAAATCGTTTCGCGGGCCACAGGCGGCCCGTGGGCCGCACTTTAAGAACAGGGGGATTATACTGATAATACATGGGATAAATGCCTTTAATACACTTAAGAAGTCTAGATGTACATTTAAATAGTGTTTTTTCATTCAAAATGCGCATCCGGTAAAAAATACATCATTCCATTTGGGATAACATAAAATGAATTATCTATCACCTTATCGGATAATTTCTTTTCTTTGTGCGACATGACAATATTTACTATATGTTTAATGAAGAAAAAACGTTTAAATTGACAAATTTACGTTGGGTAAAAAACTGTGAAATATCGGTAGTTTTCACAACCTATTATTTTGAGTATATCACAGTTTTATGTTTCATTGCGCCATACATGTGTGTGTAATATCCAACTTTCAAATGTATATTAATCGGGTTTATAACTTCAAACTCGAAATGAAATTGACATCAGTTGAGAAGTCTTTATCAG
Organism: Heliocidaris tuberculata; assembly: GCA_025618425.1. Taxonomy (NCBI): domain Eukaryota; kingdom Metazoa; phylum Echinodermata; class Echinoidea; order Camarodonta; family Echinometridae; genus Heliocidaris; species Heliocidaris tuberculata. The sequence goes on from CM046841.1 coordinate 22,165,231, forward strand.
GTGTTACATATTAGGTGAAAAAATTAAAAATCGTGATTTTTCACATTCTTTCAAATTTTGAGCCAAAAATGGCATTTTTAGGCAAAAATGCGCGTGGCATCCGCCCGTACCTTAATCCTCAGTATTTTAGCAAGAGTTTAAGCATGGATGCCAAGCATTACCCCAAAATGCCGTCCAAAGTAAAAAAAAAATCATCTTGGCTGGTCTACTATATGTGTGTGTGTGTGTGTGTGTGTGTGTGTATGAATATATAATATAGCTAAATAAAATTTTAAGGGAGTAAAAAGAAAACCACATTAAGAATGACATTTAGTATTCTTGTAGCGTGAGCACTGACAAAAGGAGGCTTAAAAAATGATAATAAAGTATTACACATTATTGGTCAAGGACATTGATTTGATGATTTTTTTTTTCTTGGAGCATCTATTTAATAATCGATAATTATATTATTTCAAACCGTTTTCGAAAGTTATTTGTCCGGCCATACAAATATAGTTTCCCTTCTTAGGGAACATAATAACTTTTACTTTTTCCTACTGAAACTATCAACTCACTTGTAACCTCCATGCTCGTCACCTTTCTACAAAGGGTTTATTCATGGGTATAAATATATAAGTAGATCTAATAGTGTGGGGGTTTCCCATTACTTTATTTTTATTTTTTTATTTTTTTTTTGTCACTTTGAGATTTATCAACATCTGTGAATTGTAAGCGTCAGAAACAATTTAATCTATGACATAGGAAATCACCAAAAAAACAAAAAAGTTTCCGCTCACCATACACCATACAAATATAGTTTCCCTTCTTAGGGAACATAATAACTTTTCCTTTTTCCTATTGAAACTATCACCTCACTTGTAACTCCCAAGCTCGTCAACTTTCTACAAAGGGTCCACTCATTGGTATAAATGTATAAGTAGATCTACTATTGTGGGGGTTTCCCATTATTTTTTTTTTTTACTTTGAGATTTATCAACATCTGTGAATTGTAATTTAATCTGTGAGATAGGAAATAAACAACAATACAAAATAGATATTGGTGATGGGTATTTTTAATCTTTTTTTAAATAAGTGGCCATAGTTTGAAAACTATATTATCCCTCATGTGCGTGAAAGGATTAATGGTCATAACTAATAACTGTTAATGCGCGGAATAGATACTATATAAATTTTGAAACGAAGCAGAGGACCTGTAGGATATGATTTTTCACCAACCTGTCGCGTAAGGAGAAGAACTCGAATTCCGTCTCCGAGCCAGAGGCTGAAATAGGAAGCATCGCTGACGATGCCCAGAGACACAGAGCGAAGTCTAAGACGGCCAGAAAGAAGTCGAAATAGCCAAATTTTGTCTTTACAAACAACTCGGTATTTTGAGTAAGTGTACGACCTTATATTGAAATTTGTCGTCCCTATGTTCCTTAAAGGGAAATCCAACCTTAATAGCAAGTTGCTTTGAAAGAAAGAGGAAAAATCAGAGAAGCAGATTGGTGAAAGTTTGAACGAAATCGGACAAGCAATAAGAAAGTTATGACTTATTGAAAGTTGTAATCACTATGCATATGGGAATTTCAAATTGGCCGAATAAGTAATGTCACGGTGATGTAGCTGTGGACAACTCCCCCATTCGCTCTAACACACAAAATTACTAAAATGTCACTTTTTTTCAAAATGCATTACTCAGTAGGATCTTTTCGTTCATGAGGACCTGTAACAATATGCTATCTCCAATATATTTTGAGTACTGCCCCGAGGGTAAAAGCGCCTCGAAGAAAACGGCAAATAAATTATATTTTGTGTACGACAAATGGGAGAGTTGTCCACAAAAATGTCACAATTGACTCACCTAATTGCCAATTTGAGATTCGCATAGATGTAGTGATCTCATTTTTCAAACATTAATAACTTTCTTATTCCTTGTCCGATTTCTTTCAAACTTTCACCATCCTGTTTTTCTTATTTTTCTACTTTCACACAAATCATCTTATTACCAAGGTTGGATTTCCCTTTAACCATTTGGCACAACTATTGCGATCTTTGCGCGGGTCTGGGATAGAGAAAACTACTTTCCTGACATTTTTCTGGTCGATTGACACTGTTGAACGCATGGGCATGATTGCTGTGGGCGTTTTCCTGGAAGTAAAGTCGCGGCTCAGTGCTCCCGAACCCCCGGGGGAGGGGGTGGGGGCACTCATGTTTTATGTTGACGGGGGTGTGCCTCAGCCAACCCCAAAATGGGGGTCTAAGGAACTGACTAGAAGCGAAAAACATAGGGTCTTTAGAACTGCGGAACTACCCAGCTGAGGGGGAAAAAACATGGTCTAATATGTCTAAGGAACTATTCTAGTGCATTATGCACATGAATACATGTATATGCGATGGCGCACGCAAGTGAGTGGACGTACGTACGCGAGAGCTACATGTAGGGAACGAGGGAAACGGAGAGAGACGAATTTGCTTCGTTCCAGGCCCGGGGTCGGATCCTGGTATCTTGAGAACGACAATTTATGGAAATTCTGGTATCAAACGCCCACAAAACGGGTCGTCATTTCCGGGTACCTTGAGAACGGCAATCGGAAGCCAAAAAGGGGGTCTTCAAATCGGCACGTCCCCGTACTACAGTATCCCCCCCCCCCCCCCGGTCCCGAACCCGCGACACATAGCGAAGTCTAAGACGGCCAGAAGTCAAAACAGCCAAATTTGGCTATGAAAATGTCCAATGTCAATTATGGCAAGAAATGAAACAGCACTCGTACGCGTACGTCAGAAGGACAAGAGAGTCGCTGAGAAAAGCATCGGAACCGAATTTGCATAAGGACAGTGAAAAAAAATCGTGTTTTTCTTTTGATTTATACTCTTTCAAATTGGACTGAAATAAAATTCTTTCTCCACCACTGAGATCGGAGTAGCATATATAACGACATAATTTTTCAAAAACGTCAGGACTGTTCCTTTTAGGTTAAAGCATCGTTACACCCGACTCCAATAAGTCAATGAGTTACCCACTTTCCGTTTTACAACCTAGCGTAGGCAATTTCGCTCGATAAACTCTGTATGTCACTCGAAAATTCGGCGATAAAAGTTTTTCAATTGATAAGCAGAGTTTCTTGATAAACTAAGTTATCACTTTGAAAAACCCTGTTTATCGAGGTGATAAACAGGGTCTTTCGAAAAACCATGTTTATCAAACGATAAACAGAGTTTTTCACTCGAAAAACTTTGTTTTCGAGAGAAAACATCTGTGTATCGAGAAAAGAACCTGTTTATCAACTTAATAAACAGAGTTTTTTGAGTGATTAACATAGTTTATCGAGAGAAACTCTGCATATCGAATGAAAAACTCTGTTTATCGAGAAAAACCCTGTTTATCGTTGATAAACTAAATTTTTCGAGTGAAAATCTGAGTTTATTATGAAAAACTAAGTTTATGAGTTGATATACAGATTTTCCCTCGAAAAACTATGTGTTTTTCGCTCGATAAACTAATCGGCCAAAAAACTGAGTTTATCTGAATTATTGGGCGTCAAGCTTGCCATAGCATCCAGCCGGCGTGGCGAACCGTGCCCGTCACCATGATCATAATACCCTTGAGACCGAGTTTGATGATTTCACTCAGAAAGGAATGAATTATCTCCACTCTGTCCACATGAGTGATAAATTTTTCACTCTTTAAAGGATTGGCGTTTCACTCTTTCAATTCAATTCAACTCAATTCAATAAAGGTGTATTAAAATATGATTGGCAGTAACATACAGAATTGTACATGTTTTACGGCAATTGAAATACAATATTAATACAAATTGCAAAAGTAATAAAACATGTAAAATAGTATATAAATATCTTGTAAAATAAGATACATTGATAAAATCACATGAAAAGGACTTGGAATAAACATATTAAAAGCTGTTGTAAAAGAGCATAATATTATTGTATATACAAGTAAAAGTTGGCCACTTCCCTACTAATTACTTGATATTGCACAATACTCAATAATGAAAAGGTAAGAGGTCAAAGAGAAAGAAGAAGTGTATTTCTGAAGAAGGTATGTATTGTAGACAATAGAGAAAAAAGATTCGATACTAAAGAGAGAAAGAAAGAGAGAGAAGGATCACGTAAGAAAGAGAAAGAGTGGGGGAGAAATACAAATAGGAAGAAATAAAGACCATAGAAGTTGCTGGAGAATTGGATAAAGATTATGCATATAAAAACGTCATGTACAAGTAAATATAGAAACATAGTAAACATAGAACGAAGATGGTAATGGTTCATTACCAATAATATACAATTAAGATTTTGATACAGATATTGGGTGTCACAGTACTGGGAATGTTTATCCAAAGATTAGATTTGCATAATGATAATTGAGTATACGTGTGAGATTAGGAAGAGCACTGTTTTGAAACCTTTTAGTTCTACAAGTAAATTCTTGGTACTTTTTCACATTTCGTAAGTTGAATTTGTTGGTTTTCTTTGGGGGTAACCACGATTGACACAATATATTTTTTTCCAGTGCAATAGCAAAATCTTTGGTCAATTTTTCTCTACGAGATGACGGGGTTGGCAATTTCAGTCTTTTAAAAGCATTTTCATATGAAATATGATTTGATCCGAGGATTATTCGACATGGTCTCTTTTGTATGCTTTCTATACCATTAATCTGATTAATCGTCAAACTTGAAGAAAAAAGGGGTACACAGTATTCCAAAATTGGTCTTACGTACCCAATATATATACTGTAAACAGGTCACACTCAGGTAGGTTGTAAGTTTTCAATCTGCGTAGCATAAATAATTTTTTTTACTTTTCTTTATCATTTCAGTCACATGAGAATTCCATTTGAAGTCACTTTGTATTGTAACACCAAGAATCTTCACCTTATTTACAGAAAGTAATGGTGTATTAATGATATAAAATAAAGGTGGTTGTACAGGTTGTTTAGAAAATCGAAGAACACTTTAGTGCATTCAATTTCATATCATCTAGAGAAGTCCATGACCCAAGAGACTGAATTTGGCTTTGTAGCTGTGATATTTGTGTATTTGTTTTACACTCCACTAGTGTTAAATCATCTACATAATTTATTTAAAATATGATAAAATAGAGTTTTTACAGGCATCGTTAATCATTACGAGAAACAAAATAGGCCCTAGCTTTATACCTTGTGGTACTCCTACAACATTGTATTTTGATTGAGAAAGTTGACCTTTATACTTCACAGTTTGCTGACGATTATCAAGAAAGTCCACTATTAATAAAATTACACAGGGTCGAACATGTAATTCAAATAACTTCGTAACAAGTAAATTATGATTAATTAGATCGAATGCTTTCGAAAAGTCAGTCAGAATAATTGTGAATATTTTCGTAGGTTTGTCAGCATTACTATACAAAGCATGTAGTAATCCAATCAAATAATTACATGTAGATTGGTTTCGTATATTTCCAAACTAATTTTTATCCATTTTATTAGAAATATCCTCCCACAGCCATTTTGCAATAAAGGATTCCGCGATTGGTCTTAACTAAGTAATTGTAGGTGGATAAGACTTTGGCACAGGTATAATCTCACCATATTTCCACATTCGACAAAAAAATCCAAATTCAAAAGCTGAATTTTCAACTCCTGAGTGAAATAGTGACAACTCTTTTTTCACTCGAAAAAGGGTTGTCCCTCATCTAACTCCTTGTGAGAGTGGAATTCCACTTTCTTTTGAGTGCTTTTTCACTCTTTTACATTTAGAGAGCAAAGTTAACTCTTTTTTCACTCGAAAAAGGTTTGTCCCTCATCTAACTCCTTGTGAGAGTGGAATTCCACTTTCTTTTGAGTGCTTTTTCACTCTTTTACATTTAGAGAGCAAAGTTAATTCCCTCTGTTTAACAGCCTTTTTATTTAACTTAGAATTTCTATATAATTAATCCTGTTCCGTAGCCCAACATCTATATAATATGAAGGTTATACCAAATATTTAAATGACCTCTACTAATTTACAAAATGGGATTACAACATTTTTTTTTAGAGAGAGGGCACCCAACCACAATACGAAAGTTTTATCTCTATTCATTTTCAAACCAGAAATTTGTGCACAACATTCAAACAACTCTTCTACTCTATTAATTGATGCGGTATCTATAAGAAAAAGGGTCATATCATCTGCATAAAGTACTTGTTTTACCTCTACATCACCAAACTAATTCTGTATATAGCAGATTCCTTGCGAATTGAATAAGCAAGGATCTCCACTCAAAGTATAAACAAATAGGCCTATGGAGACAGAGGATCTCCTTGTCTATACACCTATCTCAATGCCCTGATTAAAAACGCATCTGAAAGCGCCATTATATAGTTTTTGGATCCATCTACAAAAATATACTACACTATACAGTGCGTATAAAAAAAGTTACACTTTTGAAAAATCCGTCAAAATTACATTTCAAAATGTTTAGAATATTTTTTCATGTCGATAGATGCGCAATAGTCTCATCTATCAAGTGCCACTAAAAATTAAATTTTCGTTCAGGCTTGGGCGAACAATAACTGTTTTGGTCCAGAGTGTGAAAAATGGCTTGCGCCAAATTGAAAGAAGAGGGAAAATTAAACCAGCAGTCCAAATAACAACTCCCATTCAAACAAACTGCTCTTTTACATAAATTCATGATTATGTTATGATAGGAATTTTGTGTCCATTTTCTATCATTATCTTAATGATTTCATTGCTTTATGCATGGGTGAGAATTAATAATATGCAATTACTTCAAGATCTTTTAAGCACAGTGTTTACAATTCGCAGAAACATCAAATCCACATGCCAGTCATTGAGTCAAGAAGACGAGTACCAAATTAATACATCTTCAGATCATTCAATCAAACAAACAAAAAAATCAATTAATCGATCAATCAATCAACAATCAACCCATCAATACTTTACATCAATCGACAGATCAGTCAGTCGGTCAGTCAATTAATCAATCAATCAATGCATCAGTAAAAAAATTCAACCATTCAGCCAGTCAGTCAATCAATCAATCAATCAATCAATCAATAAGGTAATCAGTTAATCAACAATCAATCAATAAATCAATTAATTGATCGATCGCTCAAACCATCGATAAGTCAATCAACCAGTCAGGCAGATGGGCAACTCTGTCAATCAATTTATCAATCAATCACACTGTAATTTAACAAATTATTCAAAAACACATCAAAGCACTTCCAAACCATTTATTCAATCAAGAACGCCAAATTAATCCATTTTTAATCAATCAATAAATCTATTTATCAATCAATCATTCAATCAAGAATGTAAATCAATCTTTTGATTGATCAATAAAATCAACCAGTCAATCTACTGTACATTCAATTAATTTCTCAATCAGTCTATCATTCAATCAATCCATTATGTAACCAGTTGCCGATATGAAAAGCTACGTTTTTCTTTGTTTTTATTCGTCAAGTGATTGGTTAATTAATTGATTTATTAATTGATCAATCGATTGATTAATTAATTTTTTGAATGATTTGCAGATTAAATAATTGGGTACTTCTTGAATGAATGACTGTCATTTGGTTTTGATGTGTCTGTGTATTGTGAATACTGTGCTTAAAAAGATCTTGAAGTAATTATACACATTATTAATACTAACACATGCATAAAGCAATGGAATCATTAATATGATAGAAAATTGCCACAAAATTCCTAGACTGTCATAATGTAATCATCAATTTATGCAAAAGAGCAATTTGTTTGAATGGAAGTTCATATTCGGACTGCTGGTTTAATTTCCCCTCTTCTTTCAATTTGGCGCAAGCCTTTTTTCACACTCTGGACAACAACAGTTTACTTAGTGGTCGCCCAAGCGTGAACGAAAATTTGTTTTGTTAGTGGCACTTGATAGATGTGACTATTGGGCATCTATCGACATGAAAAAATCTTCTAAATATTTTGAAATGTAATTTTGACAGACTTTTCAAAAGTGTAACTTTTTTCTACACGCACTCTTTATCCACATAACAAATCATTGACGTAACAGTTAGTAAACTAACACTTTCATTAAAACAACATAATCCCTACTGAATTATCAAATGTATACTGATTCTCGGTAAGACAACTTTCTCAAGAAATAATCTATCGAAATGAGTCATGACTATACCCCTATATTATTTAAATATGCGAATTATGCTAATTTTCCTGCCTGAAGCCCAACCAGTACCGATACGTTGTAATCTATATTGGTTTGCACGTTGTAACAGATGTGCTGTCACTTATAAAAATATTTAGCTCTGGTTCGTTAGAGTTTTAACCGTCGAGCGTTTGGATGCCGGAATAGAAGAAATTCAGCAGTGGAGAGTTCCCAAATCCGAAAGATAGACGGGAAAATTTTCAGAAATGGACTGCAGAGGTAAAAGTGGAAGTCATATCTCGACCAAATATATGACTTCTGCAGAAACTTTTCCACTCCCCCCCCCCCCCACCCGCGTGGCCAGGATTAAATTTTAGGAGGGGGGCGGTTGTGATCATACGATGCTTAAAAACTACAATGAGTGCATGTCTGTCTTGGAGCAGGACTACGAAAGGCAAATTCCAGTTTCTGCATGCTTTGTTTCCTTTCAACATTGAAAATAGAATTTGAATTCAGCTTGTTGGTGTGTGACCTCGATATTCACGGCAGGTAAAATGTAATCAATGCATGTTTGCAGGCCAATTGAGAGTGTAGGACTCCCTTGACTCGTAATCATCGTGTAATGGTATTGGAAACAATGTATATCGTCAGAGACCCGAAACAAGCAAGAGAACCAAATATTTTTCACCTCTGTCTATATCTCCTTCTTCTCTACCGCCAATTAACTGTGGACAGCACTAGCGTACCCAAAGGGGGGAGCAAAGGGGCAGACTGCCCCCCCCCTGTCAACTTACTGCTAACCTTTTTTTTTTTTTTTTGCTTGCTTGATTGCTTTTCAGAGAGATATGGAGGAAAACTGGACCCCATAAAATGTGATGACCCCCCCCCCCCCCCCCGAGCGACTTTTGGAGGGCTGGCGAGAAGAAAAAAAATCTCCCAACTCCCGCCACTGAGCGACTTTGGGAGGGCTGGCGAGAAGAAAAAAAATACGAATTTCCCTCGAAGCAGTTCCCGAAGGTTTCCGCTCACCATTTCCTCCAAACTTTTACCCCTCTTGACGCCAAGGTCCAGTTACGCCACTGGTGGACAGTCACCCGTTCTTTCTCCCAGGAGACACGCCAGTGCTTAAACCATAGACACATGGGTTGAATGCTTTCTGTCTATTTCGTGAATTTTCAATGAATTTATTGTATGGAAATAAATTTGTAAACAACATGCCGGGTTGACGAAGCATATTAGAGGTCTAATAAATTCAATCTGAAAATGGAGCGAACTGTGGGAAACAGAGGGGCCCATAGTTTGTCAAATGCTGCATACTAAACATTATACCCCAGGAGCCTGTCCAAAAATAGTCACCCCATATGAGATTTAACATCATAAAGTTACTTAGACCATCCATGTTATTCACAAAAGCTTGTCAGTCTGAACAAAGCTGCCGGGTTTGCCCCTCAGAGCTATACCGAGTGAGAAAATTTTGATTTTTAAAGGCTGAAAGTTTGCATTTTAACAGTTTAAAGCAATATTTTATCATAATCCTTGTGTGGCGTGAGTGCATGGCAATATCGCAGCTTTCACGCTAGACTTATGGCGCACGCCTGTAATTATTTCCCTTATGGGCTCATGTGTTAAAAATGAGAAATCAAAAAATCATGAGAAATCATTGTTTACAATGAGACTATTCATGCTTACGCCATCTCTAGATAAAAGTGTTATCTTTATCTCCTGAGATTGAGAAGTCACATTCTTCTGCTAGTTTCTTTTTTTTTAATTGGCTTCCCCAGGAGGATGGGTGCAGGGAGGGAGGAGGTTCCCTCCTCGCGTGCGAAGCGCGAAAGCTCTGACGTTTAAGCAAATTTGAGAGAAAAATAACGGCTCGTAGAAAAATAGGACCTTTTTTTTTTAGGCGGAAAGTTAGTTCGACGACCTGACTGCTTTTCAATTATTTTGACTCAATAAGGCACTAAATGTAACAGGGGTGAGTGCAGGGAGGAGGGGAGGGGGTTCTCCCTTCCTACGCGGAGCGAAAACTTTGACGTTTTAACAAGTTTGAGAGAAAGATAACGACTCGTAGCAAACATTTTTTAGGCTTTTTTATTTCACTTCCCCTGCTTTTTCGCTCTCGCTTTTTTTTTTTTTTTTTTTTTTTAGTTAACGTTTTTTGGGGGACGACCGCCCCCACCGCCCCCCCCCCGGCTACGTGCCTGTCCCCCCCCCCCGGCTACGCGCCTGTTTCCCCCCCCCCCCCCCCAAGAGTCATTACTCTTACTTCCGCGTCCAATGAGAGGAGCTACACGGCGGCTCTATTTTCTCTCTCCCCTCATTCGCAATCACAGGGGGAGAGAAAAGAGGGGAAGAAGAAGCCATGGTCATGGGCGGCGATTTTTGTGTAGCAAGGAATGGTAAAGGCTAGTCGTGCCCAACCCCCCCCCCCCCCCCCCCCCCCTCCGGGGCCATGTCAAGAAATCGCCGCGCATGGCCATGGTAGGGCATTCAGTTCATAATAACACACATCACATTAAACTACAATAAATGAAACGTCATAATAAAGAAAATTGTCCCACGACAAGAACACGAGAAGTTTGAGCATGCGTAGTAGTGATTTAAAATATCCGATGTTAGGAGTATCTTAACTACAATGTGAACGCACGCTAGGAAATAAAGAAAGTTGTTAGGTCTTTCATTTTTACAGACACTGTGCATTAGCAAATTAAAAGAAATTTAATTTACTTTCAACCTGAGTAACCATATACTGTCATTACATTTATGGTTTCAGAAAAAGACATTCAACCGACTTATATTTAGTACAATTATATGATAAAATAACGAATGCCATGGCCAATAAAGAACATGTAATAGGAGTATTCATGGACTTATCAAAAGCCTTTAATACGCTTGACCACCATATTTTACTTTAAAAACTTCACTCTTATGGAATTCGTGGAGTTGCCCTCTCCTGGTTTGAGAGCTATAAATAGAAAACAATATGTAGTGTATAATGATGTTTCTTCAAATTTCCTACCAATCCAATGCGATGTTCCACAACGGTCAATACTAGACCCTTTACTCTTTCTATTACATATTAATGATTTAACTAATACAACTTCTCTTTTATCTTTCATATTATTTGCAGATGACAGAAACATTTTCTGTTCACATCATAACTTAAATACCCTAGTAAATACACTTACTTATGAGTTACCGAAGCTATCTTTGTGGTTTAAGTGCAATAAATTGTCGCTTTATTTGGATAAAACCAATTTTATGTATTTCAAGCACGTAAATTATCATGTCATTGATTTTCCTTACAACATACTTATAGATAATTTACCTCTAGAAAGAAAGAGACAAACAAAATTTTGGAGTGTCATTATCGATGAAAATTGAAATTGGAATGAACATATTCGTCACATAACTACTTTTTTTTCTAGGAATGTTGGTATACTTTATAAAGTAAAGAGATTTGTCCCTTGTAAAACACTTATTATGCTTTATAATTCATTGATATTACGATATATAACATATTGCAATTTAGTATGGGCCACCACCAACAAAACAAAAATCAACTCTATTTACTTATTGCAAAAGAAAGCCCTTCGCATATGTACCGGTTCGCCATATTTATCTCACACCAGACCAATATTTTACCAACTGAAAACTCTAACAGTATTCGACATCAATTCACTACAAAGTTTACTGTTCATATTTAAGTATCTAAATGACTTGCTCCCTCTCTCATTTCAAAACTTTTATAATTTAAATAACACTATTCACTCCTACCCTACTCGCAATTCCTCCAATTTTCATCTAGTCAACCCAAAGTTACTGATTGCCCATAGATCAATAAGACACCATGGTCCAGACCTATGGAATTCTCCCCCAGAATTCATTAAATCCCGTTGTTCCCTTTCCCAAAGTTAAAACGATGTTACTATCTGAATATACAAAGTAAAATCTCTGTGTCAAATTAAATAAGGGTTAACTTTCTTTTTTCGCTGAGTGTATATTAGCAGTAGTACGTGTACTATAGTATAGTATGTAGCTGTGGGGAAAAAAAAGGTCGCTTTTTTTCTATTCTTTACTTACATTTGCATGTTACTCGGTTGACACCATTCATGCCTGAACAGTCCTGCATCGAACATAATACTTGTGATATGAATAACACTAATAGACCTGCCATATCGACTTCGTCGAAGTTCTCTTCCAGAATTTGCGCCTCAGGAATACTCCAGTAATCACTCCAAATAGCAAGGTATACAAGAACTGAATGATTTCAAATATTTAACCAAACGTCAGTAACTTCTAAGATGATCAATTCATGTATTTTCTCAAGCAAAAAACCACAGACGTTGATTTCTGTTATTGGAATTGTCTATGGTGCATGACGGGTATTAACCCTCATAGTAAAATCTGTATAATGATCATGGATAAATCAACGTTATTCCGGATTAGTGTTAATGAGAGTGTTAAGCGTATGTCCTCTTGATTTCACCACCATGTCGTGATTGTAGTTTCCTTAAAGAGATTGTTTTCTCTACCAGATTCTGTTGGTATTATATATTTTTTTAATGAGGAAATGATCCACAATGTAGGAAGTGCCTGAACAGAATTCAGGATATGATTCTAAGAAATACAGAGAAAGTTTTATTTATGTGCGGTTTAGTTAGACACCTGAAATGTTTACAGTTTAGTTTCGACACCTAGGGCGTCTTCGGGGGTTATCCCAGCAGACCGACAGTCCACATGACATAAATGAAAATATATTTCTTCACGTAAACTTCAGTCTGAACACTGGGAAGTAGATTTGAATGACTGAAAACTAATATCAATCAAAGGAGGAAATAGGAGCAGGAGAAAAGTCACTTAAATGCGAGAGAGAACTAAAATGAAACTGAAAGATGATTTTGCGAATTTGACATGCAGGGAGGGGCATACATGTCCTCTTGACCCTTATCCCATCTACCCAACAAAGTCCTACCCTACATCTCACCTCCCCTGCACCATGTACCATCACCCCATCCTGACTCCCATGAACACACCACTGAATCTAAAAGGGAAAGTTACAATGCTACAATAATAAATGCAATTCCTGTTCAATCATGCATAAAATGTTAATCCCATAAACCACAAATTTCACTTAGCAAACCCAAACTCATCACAATTGATCATAAATTTTTCATATCATCCTTAATTCCGTAAGCTCCAAAGGACTTTCCTCTCACAAATTGGAAGGCCCATTCCTGCGCAACCTAATTTCCATACCCTTTACAAAAGTGAGTAGTGCTCACCCAAGCATGAATTATTTTCAAACTTTTTGGTGTCATATGAAAGTTGAGTCTATGAGCTTTCCATACATATAAACCTTTTCCCCCAGAATCATATACTTTTTTATTTGGCAGCCATTTCAAAAGTGTAAAGTTTTTTTTTGAGACGCACGGTATAAGATCGTGATAAGATTTATTGTCAAGTACAAAAATGGTATTGAACCTTATTGAACCTTTATGCTCATAATATTTTATAAGCATTTCTCTGAGATCTTTTTGCTCATGATTCAGTTCCTAGGTTTATATATAAACTTGTTACAATTTTCTCCAGACCGTCTTCGTTACATTTTGTTTCCTATTTAAGCTAGTTTTACAAAATGGGCCCCTGGTGCCTAGGTGGATAATAATTACTTGACATCTCATCACCACAAATTTAAATTTCCAAGTAGATGTGACTCCCAGGGGAGTAAAAGTATAGTGAAAATAGAGTGAAAATTCTCTTTTCTTTTTAGAGAGGACTCGGTATTCACTCCTAAACAAGTGATCACAGTGGTAGTAGTAGTAGTAATAGATGAAGTAGTAGTAGTAGTAGTAGTAGATGAATTAGTAGTAGTATTAATAGTAGTAGTAGTAGTAGTAGTAGCAGTAGTAGTAGTAGTAGTAGAAGTATTAGTAGTAGCAGTATTAGTAAGTAGTATTAGTAGTAGTAATAGGGCAATTCCACAGGTTGGTGGACATGGACCTTAAAGTTTAAATATTGTATTTCATTTAGCTATGAATATTTTTGTTGTGCTACATCACTGCTGAAACTTGCGCAAACATTGGTTAACCTATCATCAGTGGTTTACTTTAAAGTAGATATTCATTCATTTTCTTCATAATTACAATTTATACATCATCAGAAAGCTTAAAACCCCAAGAATAAAATGATTCCATTATCAAGCATTGACACAAAAGTGGTAAGGTGAAATAAGCACAGTAAAGTTAGTAGTTTGGAAAGAAGCAATGGGGAAGGACCGCCGATGAAAATGGTCTGTCGAGTATGACGTATGCGTATGGACACACTGATCTCTACTGCATATTCATTAGCATTACGACAAAATACATTGCTCGTAAACTTCGCATTTACAATGTTTTATGCGTTTTTCACCTCTTCTGCAATCTAGCTTGCATACAATAAAGCCTGAACGACGGGTTTCTGGGTTTCTTTTCTTCTCTATACCCCGTAATTATCTAAATTTTAACATTTTTGTGATGCGTTTTGATCGCAATGCAGCGATGTTGAACAAGCTAGCTGTACCTGTTGTACACATACGGGAGCATAGCTGTATGAGTCAGTGATCGAGTAGCAGGCTGGTAACATTTTCATGGTAGTTTCACGCATGATATAGGGCTAATATCACTATCATAGCGAATAACATTTTTGTTTTTATTCATGCAATATATGAACGACAGGTTTCTGAGATATTTTTCTTCTTTTTCCTACGTAATTATCTAAATTTTAACATTTTCGTGACGCATTTCGATCGCATTGCAGCGATATTCGGAGAAGCTGCTTGCGCTTACCGAGGCATGCAGAGAGCTGTGTGTCTAGGCGAGTGCATTTATTGGAAAAAAGGGGCCTTACCCCAAAAAATTGCAACGAAAGGTTTTTCAATTGTTTTTTGTAGTATTTGATGTGCTCTATAACATACTAAATGTCTACCAAAATCTGACCATGGTAAAGACATAAATTTCAAGATGGCGTCCAAGATGGCCACCAATACCTTAAAACATGTGTAATTCCTTAATTTTTCATCGTAGACAAAAAATTGTGGTGTCTAACCCCATGTTTTCAGGGGCGAGCAATCCATTTAGCTATGCCAAATCATAGAATAACAATTGCATAACTACAAATCCAAGATGGCCGAACAAAATGGCCGCTAAATCCGAAAAATTACGCATAATTCCTCTATATTTCCATCATGACCATGCAAGTTTGATGCCACACATTTCACGCTACGCCACTTTCTGACTTTTTTTTTTTCAACTCTTGCGCATCTTTTGACACCAAGTTTTCGAAAATCGGTCATACCGTTACTGAGTCACGTGACTTTTTGTGACCTCATGTCAGCCCCAAAATGGAGATTTTCTGAGTTTTGTGTACAAAACGAATGGAAAACTGCATTTCCTCATGATTCTCCTTTATCACCTATAATTTCTTCTTTAAGCTGTAATTATCATTTATTCTAACTGCACTGTAAAAAAAATGCATCATGTGACATGTTTATTTCTGTGACAGATTTAAACACTGCGACGTGTTTATATACTGTACGGGTTCAAGAGCTAAACACATGTGCCTATTTTTTTTCATCTTTCAGCACGCCTTAGGTGTTTACTAGATAAACATGTTTACCTTTTAAATGGTTCCAATGTATAGGCTAAACACCAAATGTTTACACCTTAATCATTTAGTGTTTACACCGTTTAAATACTAAACAGTGTGTGTGATTATGGTGTAAACACCACGTGTTTATATATTGTAGCTAAGTTAAGAGCTAAACACATTCTGTGCTTATTTTCATCACGCCTAGGTGTTTATTAGATAAGCATGCTTACCTTTTAAATGGTTCTAATGTATAGGCTAAATGCCAAATGTTTACACCATAATCACACACACTGTTTAGTATATAAACAGCTGTAAACACCAAATGATTATTTTGTAAACATTTGGTGTTTAGCCTATACATTAGAACCATTTAAAAGGTAAACATGTTCATCTAGTAAACACCTAAGGCGTGCTGAAAGATGAAAAAAATAGGCACATGTGTTTAACTCTTAAACACATGGGTTTAGCTCTTAAACCCGCACAATATATAAACACGTCGCAGTGTTTTAAATCTGTCACAGAAAAGTGTTTAGAAACTAAACAAATTTTTTACAGTGTGACTATTGGTTCAGATAACACTCTGAAACAGCAGACTTACATGTAAAAAACAATGAAAAGGTTAAAGTTGAAAAACAAAGAAATACATAAGAAATTCGTAGAACGATAGAATACATGAGAATTGAAATCACTTTCAATTTTTTTTCTTATGTACATTAATAATGTTTTTAAGGTTTAGAAAGAACTTCTTGCATTAAAATTGTATCTCCAAGCCCCTTCTTTACTTGATTATCAGTGGAAATGTATATTTATGCATAAATTTGCATAAATTACAATAATAAAAATAATAAATGAAAAGATAAAGATTTACATAAAAATAAAGATGGGTTCATGGTCTTTGCGCGATTTTTAAGGTCCGTGCAAAATTTTGCGTTGATCGGTCATGTCATGTCATGTCAGTCAGAGAGGTGCTTGAAATAGCCCAGTATAGTAAGGGTTAAACTGCTGCAAACTGAATAACCACACTGATATAATTTTGTAATTATCCTTTCTTGTTGGTATGAATCCGAAATAGCCGATCAATATAGCCCCAAAATGGTAGCCAAGCTGTTTGAGGGTTTTGTCCCCACAATATAATAGTTTCGTACGCTGTACAGGAATGTACTTCCTCAGGAACTTCCTATTAAGAAGGGTGACATGCCCGGAGCCATCAACCCGTATGGCGTATTGGTCAAATTGCCGGACTTCCACTACAACACCGGTCTTATCCCATTTCAAGAGGTGCAGCCCTGCTGGTTCTGGATACGGACATGATCACCTAAGACTAGTGGCAGAAGTCGTTTAGTGTGTTCAGACCAGCGTTCAGCACCTCTCATGTGGCGGTTTCTGAGTGCCTCCTCCCGAGCTCCGAGGGTCACACGCCAAATGTTATGAGGTTTGTCTCTGCCAGGAGCTATGGGAATAAAGTCTCGAAAGATGCACATCGCCGGGGAGGGCTTGGTATCCCTGTCTGGAGTGTTCCTGTATGGCTCGTTGAAAGGAATCAGTGTCAAGGGCATCTGTGGGGCTTGTGTTATCCATGATGAGACACTTCACAGTCTTCATGCCAACTTTGACATGACAGTTGCTATGGGGGAAAGCCACAAAGGAAATGCGATGGTGCACACCTCAGTCCTTTAGAAAGTGCCGTGTAGCGATAGCCGTGAATTCAGGACCACCATCGGAAGCCAGTTTGTCAGGGATACCAAAGATGACAAGTAGACAAGTGATAAGTCCATCTGCACCAAGGGAAGACCTCTCAATAATCGGCCAGTTAGAGTAACGGTCGTTCACTACCAAGTAGTTGCAAGCTTTTTAGTGGAAGAAGTTTGCACAAATGCACTGGAATGGGTAAGCTGGAGATTCCAAGGGGGTGGGTGGTGCATTAGGGTTCGAGGGGGCGATCCGATTGCAGTGGTTACACCTAGCACGAAGGGCTGTGATGACAGGAGTGATGCCAGGCCAGAAAATAGATGCTTCAGCCCTTTCAGTCATGGAGGTGACCCCTTGGTGGTCTGCATGAAGATGGGTTAACACCTTCTCCCTGAGAGATGGGGGTATAACGATATGGTCCTTGTAAAGCACAACACCATCAGATGTATGTAGGCCATCCCGGAACTGGAAGTATTCGTGGTAGGGTTCTGGGAGCTCATGCTGGAAGTTAGGTATGCCAGATTTGACAATGTCAACAAGGTTCTGCATGGTGCTGTCGCTGGCCGTAGCAGTACGGACCGTGTCCCACGTAGACTGAAGGCTGAGGAAGGCCAAGGAGGACACATCAGAAGATAAGACGCTGTTCTCAAGGGCATCCACATGTGTGGCTGGGGTGCGTAAGCCAGCCATGAGAGTTGGGGAGTGTGTCAAGATGACAGGGTTGGAGTCAACGGCTGCCACATCATCAGGGAGGACCATTTGCACAGGATCCCCAGTTGGGTGGCGTGAGAGGCAGTCTGTGGCACGATGCTTGACACCTGGCACATGAATCATCCGGAACCTGTATCTGAGGGCCTTTTCCTTCAAGTTCCTCAAGCATGGGTTAGGGATGTCTTCCATGGTGCGGTCAGTAAAGATCTTCAAGAGGGGCTTGTGATTAACAGCAATGATGAGGTCATTGCAGCCCAGAACAAAGTATCTGGCCTTATCTAGAGCGTTAGCAACTGCAAGGGCCTCACCCTCCACTGGAGCATAGCATGATTCAGCAGGATGTATGAATCTGCTTCCAAGAAGTGTGATCTTCCATCCAGAGTGGCAACAGAAGGGTTCATTCTTGACACAGGAGCCAAAATCCAATGCCGCTTCTGGACCAATCTGTCGCCAACATGTTAGCTTGCGCGGGTCAAAGATTTTGACACCCTCTTCAATCTCACTGGCAATGACAGCTTTGAATTCCTGAAAAGCACTCGGGAGAGTCTCGTCCCATACGGAGGGTGTGCCTGGCTATCAGAGCTGCGGGAAGGGTATAGCATTTTCCCTGCCACGCTGAGTGCATATGACACCAGATTAAAAAGCTGAAACCACGAGCGGATGTCCATGATGTCCTTGGGCGTTGGAAAGTCCAGGATTGCCTGCAATTATTTCTTACATGGACGAACACTGTTAGGGGTGATCTCGAACCCAGTGAACTCTACGATGTCTGCACCCAACGCAAACTTGTCAGGGACTAGGGTGATCCCATGGCGGCCACATGTGTCAAGCCACTGGACGGCTTGAAAGAAGCTGTCTGCTATTGTGTCTGCCCACAACAGGACGTAATCCACGCACTTGGCCTTAGTGGAGATGTGTGACACAATCTCATCTCATACTTGATCACTCACTCATTCACACAGGGCTGGCTTTGCAACTAGCTTGTCGAACATCGCTGCATTGTGATCGAAATGCGTCACGAAAATGTTAAAATTTAGATCATTACGGGGAATAAAGAAGGAAAATATCTCAGAAAGCTGTCGTTTATACATTGCATGAATGAAAACAAAAAAATTATTTGCTATGATAGTGATATAAGCCCTATATCATGCTCGAAACTACCATGAAAATGTTACCAGCCTGCTACTTCATCACTCACTCACACAGAGCGCTCCCGTACCGTATGTGCACAACTGGTACAGCTAGCTTGTTCAACATCGCTTCATCGCTACATCGAAACGTATCACAAAAAATTTAAAATTTAGATAAGTACGGGAGATAGAGAAGAAAAGAAACCCAGAAACCCGTCGTTCAGGCTTTATTGCATGCAAGCTAAATTGCAGAAGAGGTGAAAAACGCATAAAACAGTGTAAATGCGAAGTTTACGAGAAATGTATATTGTCGCAGAAGCATATTCACGACTACTGCGTGAATGCTAATGAATATGCAGTAGAGATCTTTGTGTCCATACGCATACGTCATACTCGACAGACCATTTTCATCGGCGGTCCTTCCCTATTGCTCCTTTCCAAAAGTACTAACTTTACTGTGCTTATTTCACCTTACCACTTTTGTGTCAATGCTTGATAATAGAAACATTTCATTCTTGGGGTTTTAAGCTTTCTGATATGTAAATGTAATTATGAAGATAATGAATGAATATCTGCTTTAAGAAAACATAATTAAAGGTTATAAAATGGTAAAAAATAATCTATTTTCACACTTTTTAGTGAGAATTTGCCATTAAATTGTGCATTTCTAGATTGCTTGTCTGGAAGCAAAAAATCAAAATTTTTCCAGGATTTATATAAAAATTAAATGTAAAAGGTCCACTGATCATTTTTCAATGAAAAAACACAAAGAAGAACATAAGACCTGCAAGTTAGAATGAAACCAAAGCTGCTACTATCTCATGGACAAAATGTAACCGTAACGTAAGTAACCATTATTCCTGCGAAATCTGCTAAAATGATGGGTCCAGTAATTTTTACTTGTCACCCAGTGGAAGTCTCCCTAGCACGGTTCTTTGAGAAGGGTAAACTCCTTTTTCAAGAAACCCTCATATTTGCAATTTATGCATGACCAAATTATGTAACTTGAGTAACCGACACATGAGTTAGGCTAGCAGTAATTACTATTCCTCTTTTACGTTTTGGTTCTATATATATAGGTACTCCAATATGTATGATTGTGTTAACTAAAATTGATTTAACGGATACCTGAGTGTAATAAGAGAATAAGAGGTGAAGATGTAACCCAATACCTCTTCAACTGTAACGCGAGTAACCGTGGAATTGCCCAGTAGTAGTAGTAGTAGTAGTAGTAATAGTAGTAGTAGTAGTAGTAGCAGTAGTAGTAGCAAGGAGGTACTGGGCAAGCAGTTTGTAATATATGAGCAGTAGTACATGTAGTTGTAGGGCCTATAGCTATGGGAACACAAATTTTTTTCCCCCCTATGTGACAAGGCACCACAAAACCACCAAAAAGTCGCCAGATATGAATTTTTCGTTAAGGTCTGATTCTGAAAGAGGAGATTCTCAGCTTTAAAATGATATATAACTCATTAGCACTGGATGTTCCTAACTCACTGTACAAAGAGAAGAATGCACAGTCCCTCATAATATTACTTCTGAGATATAAGGGTTTTTAAAGTTTGCAGTCTATTGAAGCACTCTGACTTGCAAGGTGTTGTGCTAAGGTGACAAACGGAGGATTAGAACTCAATAAAAATTTCTATGAAGGGATTATCAGATTTTCCTAAAACTTGGCATACTAATTAGTCATATCCTGTTCATCATAGTGCACAAGTATCAGTGCAAGAACTTACTCTGTTTAAAGGGAAAGTTCACCCTAAAGATTACTAGAGTTTAAAAAATGCAGAAAAAATAAAGAAAAATATTGGCGAAGGTTTGATGAAAATCGGTCAAATAATAAAAGAGTTATGACTATTTAAAGTTTTGGATTCGTGACGTCACATGCGAGCAGCTGCCCATTGGTCATGTAATAAATATTCCATATATTCACACTTTTTTTTACGTTCCACGATAAATTAATATTGTTTCTTTTCAGAATCTAGTATTGAATAACATTTCTGACAATATATCAAATGCACAGACGAAAATATTCTAAATTTTCTGAGAAAACTGTATTTTATGGAATATTTATCACATTACATAATGGAGGAGCTGCTCGCATGTGACGTCACAAAATCAAAACTTCAAAAGTCCATAACTCCGTTATTCTTTAACGGATTTTGTCCAAACTTTCGCCAATATTTTTCTTTATTTTTTCTGCATTTTTTAAACTCAAGTAATCTTCGGGGTGAACTTTCCCTTTAAGAGTTATAGGAGATCAAAATGAGACAAGTATTCAGGGTCGCATAAAAGAAAATTAATACCAAAAAATCCAGAGAAGACACACATAAATCTAATAAAAAACTTTCAAAAATACCACTTTTAGATTGTTTGGTTCCTCCAAATTTTTAGATAACTTCGCAAAAAGTATACTCTTTCAGGAAATACCCAAAACTGAAATTTGACCATGCCATCCAAAAACACATTGGTTGAGCTCTAACTGAATATCACACAGTGCGACTTTTTGGTGGTTTTTGTGGTGCCTGGTCACCTATTCTATACTTACCGTGGCCTGTTACTCCGTTGCCAGCTGTACAGTTTTGCATCCAACGTAATACTAGGTATATGAATAACACTATAGGACGTGCCATGTCTACTACGTCGAAGTTCTCTTCCAGAATTCGCTCCTCAGGAATACACCAGAAATCACTCCAAATAGCAAGGTATACAAGATATAAATGATTATAATGACTTTATCAAACGTCAGTAAGCCCTAAAATGATCAGTTTGCGAATTTCCTTCATCAAAATCTTGGAGTTGTCTATGGCGCGTGACTGGTATTACCCCTCACAGTACAATCTGTATGATGGTCATGGATACAACCAATGTTATTCAGGATTAGTGGTAATGAGAGTGTTGTTGAAGTGTATCTTCTCTTCTTTTCACCACCATGTCGTGCTTGTAGTTTCCTTAAAAGGATTGTTTTCTCTACGAGTGTCTTTCTATCATTGTTATGTTTATGAGGAAACGATCCACAATGTAGGAAGTTCCTGAACAGATTTGATGATATGATTCTAAGAAAAACACAGAAAGTTGTATTTATGTGCGGTTTAATTAGACACCTGAAATTTTTACAGTTTAGTTCCGACACCAAGGGCGTCTTCGGGGGTTATCCCAGCAGACCGACAGCCCGCGAGACCAACATTTACAAAATGTTTACAAGACCAACAGCCGACGGAACCGACAATACAGAGAAATGCATAACAAAAATATAGAAAAGAAGAAAGTTCCTAAAACGGTCCGCGAGATCGACGGTACACGAGAACGACAGCCCACGAGACGGACAATACAAACACAAATATAAGAGAAGATAGACAAATATCGGCCTCGTTGGCTGTCGGTCTAGAACCCTCTGAAAGGTAGCTAGAAGCCCCCCCCCCCCCCCCCCCCACCACCACCACAAACGCACAATTGTTAACTTCAATGCGTGTTAATGAAAGGAAAGTAGTCTCGAGCAAAAGAAAAATCCTGATCGAAACCATTGTTTGAATATGAATGAGGCTTTGGTCTCTTTATATTAAACGATGATAAATAAATATATATGTCTTCAAGTACACTTCAGCCTGAACACTTGGAAATAGATTTGAATGACTGAAAACTGATATCAATCAAAGGAGGAAATAGGAGCAGGTGGAAAGTCATTTGAATTCGAGAGAGAAAGAAAATTAAGCTGAAAGATGTTTTTATGAATTTGACAGGAAAACACATTAAAGCTCTAAAGAGATATAATGAAAGGGAAAATCAGAATATAACAACAAATACATTATATAACACTTTTTGATATTAAATGTGATATTATTTAACTCTTGATTTAAAATTAAACAGAAACACACGCCAACACAGCTGGGAAATGAAGACGAAACAATTTGCATGTTTTCTATATTACCATGATATATTATGTATTTGCTTTTTCATGATATTTAAGTTACATGCACAAAGTGAAATAGCAGTATTAAAAAAGAGGTATAGTTAAAGCAAAGCACCGAAAAGAGGTTGTTACTCGTATAAAATCATACATTATATAAAAGTAATTGAATAGTAGTTCTCGTACCTTTTAAAAATGTTTCTTTTCATTTTAGTTTTGTCACTCTTAGTACTGTATAAGATCGTGATAAGATTTATTGTCACGTACGAAAATGGTATTGAACCTTTCTATTTTTATATTCATAATATTTTTATAAGCATTTCTTTGAGATCTTTTGGTTCATGATTCAGTTCATATATAGGTTTATATATTAACTTGTTAAAATTTTCTCCAGACCATCTTCGTTACTTCGTTTCCTGTTTAAGCTAGTATTACAAAGTGGGCCCCTGGTGCCTGGGTGGATAATAATTACTTGACATCTCATCACCACAAATTTAAATCTCCAAGTAGATATAACTCCCAGGGGAGTAAAAGTATGGTGAAAGCTCACTCTTTTATTTTTAGAGAGCACTCGATATTCACTCCTAAACAAGTGATCACTGACATGATTCCAGGGGGAGTGAATATAGAGTGAAAATACACCTTTTTTGTCTTCTTTTTTGTTAAAGAGGGGGAGAGAAAGAGAGAGAGAGAGTAACATCGAACCCATTGACTAGGTTCACTATTTAGAAAGTGAACCAACTGGAATTTTGCTAGACATTTTCGAGAATGGTGCTCATCGCGTGATGCCTGACCGTGGAAACTATTAAACATGTTAAATGATATCACTTTAAAGCATATAAATCATACAGTGAGAAAATTTGAATTATTTCCGATAAACATTTAGTCTCTCCCTAATATTTTTTTCTTCAAAGTTAGGTTTCCTTTCTCACTGAAATGCTCTGTACAGCTTGTAAAATAAAAATATAAGTTAGTTAATTGAAATCAGTAAAGGTCGAATATCCGCACATGATAAACCAATGCACAGTAGGCTAAATGACTTTTATGTATTGGCTTTTTATATTCTTCCTTGAGATCTTTGCTATTTGAAACATTTTAAATATGCACATGGTATTTCCTCTTTAACCAAACCATTTCAAAAGAATATGATAACACCGTGAATGCAAATGAAAGCGATTAAACATTCCAAAACAATACTCCTGGAGTTCATCAATTTCAACAAATTCATTATATAACCTATATGCATTTTTCCACCATGATCGACGCAGCATAATACTGTCAAATGAATTTTCTTTCCCCTTCCTGTGTAGATGGATATACGAAGTTCAGTCAAAAAGATTTTTGTGTCTTGAAATCATGCATGGTAAATATTTTAATATTAGCTTGATGTATTCACAGTACTGCATTTCAATAAATACAATCAGAAAACCTTATATAACCCAGAAAAGATATCATCTTAGTATCTTATATTACTGAAACAATTATGCAGTTGTGTGACCAAATATTACAAAAAGATGACCACTTTACCATTCTGTTAACCAAGAAAAGACGTTATCCTACATTCTTATTTTTTGATATACAGATATGTCGTTATCGTACCATCTTAACCAGGCATAGATAATAGTAAATTCTGTGAAATTCGTTACCTTTTTGAAAATGAGTTTTAAAGTTGTCAATGCGTGTCAATGAAAAGGAAAGTAATCTCCAGCAAAAAAAAAAATCCCAATCAAAACCATTATGTTTGAATAAGAATGAGGCTTTGGTCTCTTTATATCAAATGATGATAAATGAATATGGATGTGTTAAAGTATACTTCTGAACACTGGAAAATAAATGCGAATAACTGAAAACTTAAATAAATCAAAGGAGAAAATAGGAGGAGGAGGAGGAGGAAAGTCACTTAATTACGAGAGTACAAAAATGAAACTGAAAGATGATTTTGCTAATTTGACAGGATAACACATATCCAAGTTCTAAACAAATATGAGTTTGGTTACAACACGGCTGTTTCAGCTCTGAAGTGCTTCAGAATGCAAGGTATCACTTTTCAAAGATGGAACATCTTCTATAGCTCGTACACTCCAACCCATTTTACACTTAAACTGTAGATGTTTGTAGAAGATCCGTTTCACGTAGAGTATTTCATTTAGGCAAATATTTCAAGATAATGGTGCTCCGTGATGCATTACCATGGAAATCAAAATAATATTTATCAATTAAAATCATAGACATCATACTGTTACATGATGATCATCTATTTTGGATAATAATTTTCTCAAGTTAGGTTTCCCTTTTTTATTGCAACGCTCTGTATAGCTTGTAAAAAGAAAATATGTCAGTTCATTGAAATCATTAAAAGTCACATAAGAATATAATCTGCGCATGATAAACTTTTTTTCAAAGTAGGCTAAATGACATTTAAGTATTGGCTATTTACATTTCTTCCTTAGGACGTTTGTTATCTGGCACATTTGACATAATATGTATATGGAATTTTCTCTTGGAACAAATATTTCAAAAGAATATGATAACACGGTGTAACCGCACAAGTGCAAATAACACACGTTAAAGTTACTTACATTTTTAAACCTTTCCAACAATACATCTGCAGTGCAACACGTTTAACATACTGATCATGATACTCTTTAGACATTTTTCCACAATGACTGACGTAGCATACTAATACTGTCAAAGGAACATTCTTTCCATTTCTGCATACTACGAAGTTCAGTCAAAAAAGATTTATTTTTTTTTATTATTTTTTTTTTTTTTTTGCCTATGCATGGCAAGTCTTTACATTATTACCTTGAAATATTCACAATAATGTATTTCAGTAAATATAATCATAAAACCTTATAAATAAATCTAGAAAAGAATATCGCACGTAAATAATTATGAAGTTAAGTGACCAAAATATTACATTTTAACATCTTATTACACAGAAATGTCGTTATCAAGCCATTTTGTAACCCGGCATAGATATTATCACACCATTTTACTAGGTGTTAAAAAAACAGTAGGTACTTTTGATGTCAATAACTCAAAAGTAATATTTCGTATCAGACCGAGGATTTTACATTGTAAAGTTGAAAGATGTAAAATTTATTGGGAGGAAGTCTCATGACATTTCCCTGAATACTTTTCTTAAAATATTGCTCCGAATATTTAATTAGATTTTTCACTTTTTGAGAAATGGCATGCCACAAAATCTGTGTTTGTCAGTAATTATTTCAGAACACAACAATCGTCGTTGTGCATTGCAGCTAAAATTCTAGAACACCTTTTTTTTATCCCAGAGTCATGAATCATTAATGATACTGGGCAGCAAAAGTTTATCAGAAATGACAGCTGTAACACAATGGCAATTGTGTTCTGAATTGATTACTGATACACCCAGGTTTGGGGCCTTGATTTTTCCAAAAGTGAAAAATCTAATAAAATATTCAAAGAAATATTTTAAGAAAGTAGAATAATGTAATAAAACTTGCTCCCAAAATTTTTACATCTTTCAACTTGAAAATGTAACAACCTTAGTCTGATACGAGGTCTAATATTTGAGTTATTAACAAAAGTGTCCCCTGTTTTTTTAACACCTAATATTACCAAGAAAATAATTATATTAAGAAAATAGAATTAGGGGCGGCGATCCCTGAGATTTTTCAGAAGGAGGGGGGGGGGGCTTCCCCAGAAGAATTGCAAAGAAAAAGAAAAAAGTTCAGGCTCTGAAGTGCTTTAAAATGCAAGCTATCACTAATTAGACCTGCAAAATATTCTACATTACGCTAACATTCATTTTACACTTAAACTGTAGATATCTGTCGAAGAATAGACAATGGTGCTCAGTGATCAATGATTTTTTTTTAATCATGAAAATCAACATTTCTCCCTTGAGACTATCTGTTGCATTTGACATATTTAAATGTTTTTTTTTTTTTTCTCTTGAACAAAACCATTGCAAATATGACAACACAGTGTAATCGCACAAGTGGAAATGAAACATATGAAAGCTACTAACATAATTTAAACCTGTCCAAACAATACCTCTATAGCGCATCCCTCTCAAAGTAGATCATAATAATCTTTAGACATTTTTATTTAATATGATCGACATAGCATATTTGTTTTGCTTGTTTTGTTTGTTTTATATATATATGTGCCGTAATGAAATTGAAAGCCAAAAATAGCTTATTAAGCCTACCGTGTTAAGGCAAGAATCTTTTCTTTTTTTAAATAAGAGAGAGAGAAGAAGAAGAAAAAGAATAATAATAAGAAAAAAACGGTTCCTTAATTCGCAAATTGGATTCCATAAAATGTTACGTCCACTTCTCTGAATTGTGAGAAAGTTCAGTTTTTATCCCCCCCCCCCCCCCCCCCCCCGTCCCCGGGATTGTCCGTCCGTCCGTTCGTTCGTTCGCCCAGCTTCATCACCAGTGTCATACGAGGTGCGTATAGAGGGGGGGGGGGGATAGTGATCAGAATAGATTTGGGGGGTTTGGGGGCTGACATTTGACTACTTTTGAGAATAATAATAATACATGTAACTTATATAGCGCCAAATCCACTCTGTGGAGTGCTCAAGGCGCATGTAGAAATTAATTAAGAATTAAACAGAAATGTTTTTACATGATTTTTAAAAGAATCAGAAGTTATACACTTTTTGATGTCTTCAGGATTTTGAGGGATTGGCGGCGCTGAATGCATTCCCTTTTGAATTACTCATTGATGACGTCATTGATGTCGATGACTGTCATGTCTCTAAAATAGTCGATGTCGATGATGTCGACATCGTAAAAGCCTTTTTAGTCGAAGACGGACTGATCTGCCGACTGCAGTTCTCGATGTTTGCAAATGTTGTATTTTGGAGCCCGACGACATAGCGAAACCGTACAGAATAATTGAAATATGGTATTTCTGCCAACTAAAATAATGAACGGAGTAAAAAAATGATTAGATATAACCGTGATACACAGTGGCGTATCTACGGGGGGCGGAGGGGGCACGTGCCTCGGGCGGCACTTGAAGGGAGGCGCAAAAAACGCAAAAGAGAGAAAGAAAGGGGGGAAAATACAAGACAAAATGCGTAAGAAATTGCGTTTTATAGGGTTTAAAATGAAGGGAAAAAATTCTAAAGCTCGGTCGCTTTGCTCCCTCGCATAATTATGTTCAAAACCTAGCTATTTCGCACCCCTAATAGCGATTTTAAAGTGTTAACCATTGATTGACTCTAGTTGCTTTGTCCCCCCCCCCCCCATAAGGCAGGAGCTTTTTAAATTTTGCGCCCCCTGATGGGATATAAGTGCATAAAAAGCACTTTCAAAGTGTAGAACATTCGAAAGAAATCATATATTTGCCTTACAAAATTCCTGAAATATATTCTTTAGGGTTTTCAGTCATTTTGCGCCCCCCCCCCCCCCAAATTAGGAAAGTCGCTGTATTCCTTTGGATATTTTTTTTTTTTTTTTTTTTTGTACGGGTAAAATACGTAAGAAATTTCAATTTGAGGAGTGAAAAGGAAAAAAAAAATCTGCCGCTCGGTCGCGTTGCTTCCTCGCTGATACAATAGCTCATCAAATTTGGGCTAACAACCCCGGGGTATGTGCATCAAAACTAATTTTCACGTAGTGCCATCATTTCTAAATTAAAAACGCTCATTAATCTGAGTTGGGATACTTCAGCTTGAGGGTGGAGGTGGAGGAGATGGAAATTGAGTCCCTCGGCAAGTCTCTGCATATGTGGACCCAAAAGACTCATGCAAACAATCCACAGTCCCAACGACTCCTGTGAGATAACATTAAAAAACATATATCAGAAAGGTCTCATCAATGATTTGTAAAGATACAGTTAAACACCGTAAACATATGAAATGTAACAACAAAAAACAAAACAAAAAAAACAAAGAAAACAAAGAAGATGAAAATGAACACGAAAGAAAATTACATTTGGCTTTCTTCGTACACGAGCATTGATAAAATAAGTTTTAAAAATGATAAAAAGTGTATACACTGTATTGATCAAGGTGATTGGTTTGATAGAAATTTGCGGATTGTTTGTTTGTTGTTGTTTGTCGTGCATCTACTTATTATTCGATAATTAGCTTCTCCAGATAGCTTTCAACTCTATAAGAGGAGGTCATCATCCGGCTTGACAAATTTATTTCCCCTTTCAAAATAACTTGACTCTTCAAAGAGAGTTAGCTTCACGATGATACATTATTAGCATCACTCTTTTACATGTTCTCCGGTTGAAAAGAGAAATCCTGTTCCACCATAAGAATTGGGATAAGGAACACTTGAGTCATTTGGGAACAAAATAAATTTGAGAGTTCCCCATGTGTAACTTTATGACCTCTTTACGTATAGGAGATTCCCCATATCAGATTTCAAAATTCAAAACTTCTTATTCTTTGTGCGATTGTTGAGATATTGTCGCGATCATGTTTACATTTCTCTGATTATTTTCCTGCTTCTATGCAAACCAACATATTGGTAGCAGCAGTATCAGTGTAGTAGTAGCAGTAGCAGTAGCAGTAGTAGTAGTAGTAGTACATGTAGTAGTAGCAGTAGTAGTAGTAGTAGTACATGTAGTTGTAGTAGTAGTAGTATTACATGTAGTAGTAGTAGAGGTACATGTAGTAGTAGTAGTAGTAGTAGTAGTAGTAGTAGATGTAGTAGTAGTAGTAGTAGTAGTAGTAGTAGTAGTACTAGTAGTACTACTAGTAGTAGTAGTAGTAGTAGTATTACTAGTAGAAGAAGTAATAGTAGTAGTAGTAGTAGTAGTAGTACATGTAGTAGTAGTAGTAGTAGTAGTAGAAGTAGTAGTAGTAGTAGTAGTAGTAGCAGCAGCAGCAGTAGTAGTAGTAGTAGTAGTATCAGCATGAAAACTATAGGCGTAGTAGTAGTATTAGTAGTATAGTAGTAGTAGTATCAGTATGAAAACTATAGGCCTAGTAGTAGTAGCAATAGTAGCAGTAGTAGTAGTAGTACTAGTAGCAGTAGTAGTAGTAGTAGTGGTGGTGGTGGTGGTAGTAGTAGTAGTAGTAGTAGCAGCAGCAGTAGTAGTATTAGTATGAAAACTATAGGCCTAGTAGTAGTAGTAGTAGTAGTAGTAGTAGTAGTAGTAATAGTAGTAACATTGTCGCGATCATGTTTACGTTTCTCTGATTATTTTTCCTGCTTCTACGCAAACCAAATTATTGGTAGCAGCAGTATCAGTGTAGTAGAAGTACATGTAGTAGCAGTAGTAGTAGTAGTAGTAGCAGCAGCAGTAGTAGTAGTAGTAGTAGTAGTAGTGGTAGTAGTAGTAGTAGTAGTAGTAGTAGCAGTAGTACTAGTAGCAGCAGTAGTAGTAGTAGTGGTAGTAGTAGAAGTAGATGTAGTAGTAGTAGTTGTAGTAGTAGGAGGAGTACTAGTAGAAGTAGTAGTAGTAGAAGTAGTAGTAGCAGTAGTAGTATTAGTAGAAGTAGTAGTAGTATTAGTATCAGCATGAAAACTATAGGCCTAGTAGTAGTAGTAGTAGTAGTAGTAGTAGTAATAGTAGTAGTAGTAGTATCAGTATGAAAACTAGGCCTAGTAGTAGTAGCAGTAGTAGTAGTAGTAGTAGTAGTAGTAGTAGTAGTAGTAGGTAGTAGTAGTAGTAGTAGTAGTAGTAGCAGCAGCAGCAGTAGTAGTATTAGTATGAAAATTATAGGCCTAGTAGTAGTAGTAGTAGTAGTAGTAGTAGTAGTAGTAGTAGTAATAGTAGTAGTAGTAGTATCAGTATGAAAACTAGGCCTAGTAGTAGTAGCAGTAGTAGTAGTAGTAGTAGTAGTAGTAGTAGTAGTAGTAGTAGTAGTGGTGGTGGTAGTGGTTACATAGTGTCGTTTTTCCGAAGGTTCATAATTCCGAAGGTTCGTTTTTCCGACGGTTCGTATTTCCGAAGGTTCGTAATTCCGAAAAGTCATGTAGGGCTCTATTGCAATTTCGAAATTACGAACCTTCGGAATTATGAACCCTGTTTCATTTTCAGTATTACGAACCCTATTTCATTTTCGGAATTACCAACCTTCGGAATAGCAAACCTTCGGTGTAATGGATCAAATGTTAGGAATTATGAACCATGTACATTTTCGGAATTATTAACCCCCTGCTAATGAAATTTGTGTTTCGGAATTACGAACCTTTGGAATTATGAACCTTCGGAAAAATGAGTACCCCCGTAGTGGTAGTAGTAGTAGTAGTAGTCGTAGTAGTAGTAGTAGTAGTAGTAGAAGTAGTAGTAGTGTAGTAGTAGTAGTAGTAGTAGTAGTAGTAATAGTAGTAGTAGAAGAAGTAGTAGTAGTAGTAGTAGTAGTAGTAGTAGTAGTAGTAGTGGTAGCAGTAGTAGTAGTAATAGTAGTAGTAGTAGTAGTAGTAGTAATAATAGTAGTAGAAGAAGTAGTAGTAGTAGTAATAGTAGTAGTAGTAGTAGTAGTAGTAGTAGTATAGTAGTAGTAACTAGTATTATCTATATTCATTGTATACAATGAGTATAGATAATACTACTTATAACTATGCCAATATATGGGTATGGAATCAAAGCTCACTCTTTTAACAATGAATACTATTCAACATACCTTCGCATGTGACCCTGTTCCAAGCATTCATAGCTGAACAGTTTTGCATCCAACTTAATACTAGTGATATGAATAACACTGTTAGACGTGTGTAAAGCTTTTAAACCGCAGCTTTACAAAACGCAAAAGTTTATTTGTATTATTGGAATTGCCTATATACATGATATATGGCGCCTAATGGGTATTACCACCTAACAATACAATCTGCATACGGTAATGATCATGCACAAAATTATCTAACCTCCCTACTCCTGTCCTTCACTGCAAAAGCAGTGAATTCGGGAACCGAGAAGGAACCGGATTTTTGGTCTGCTAGCGAAGGTTCCAACTCGGGTGGGGGTTAGTCACAAGACCAATAAAATAAACAAATTCCAAATAAAAGATAAGGAAAATTAATAAACAAAAGCGCTGGGACACAATGTACATTAAAGTGTCATAAAATATTCTATTCAAATATCCATTAACAAATAACAACTAGAATCAATTTACAGATATCATTAATAAAATTCTTAATCGATTTCACTCTATTAAAAGCCCATGTTTATAACATATATCATGTATATAAACAATACTTAAAATAACTTAAACTATCACAGTCATTAAGGGGAATACTATAAGGGATGGGAAGAGGTTAGTCAGGGAGGGATCGTTAGTACAGTCAGTGGCGGATCCAGGGGGGGGCAATCCCGGCCCGTGCCCCCCCCCCTTTTGAGGGAAAACAATGCAATGTGCCCCCCCCCCTAATTGCGATTGTGCCCCCCCCCCCTTTTCGAGCAGAAAACCTTTTTTTTTTTTTTTTTTTTTTTTTTTTTTTTTTGCTTGTCAGAGAATTATGGAGGGGAACTGGACCACAGAACCCCCCCCCCCCCCCCCCACTGAGCGACTTTTGGAGGGCTGGCGAGAGACCAAAAAAATATGGGTCTTCCTCCAAGCAGTTTCCCAAAGTTGACAATCCTGCATTTGTGTGCCCCCCCCCCCCTTATACGAATTCCTGGATCCGCCCCTGAGTACAGTGGCCACTTACATGCAACGCGGATGTCTAAATATGCGATATCGCGACTTGTACTGGTGCACTGCCTTAGCAACTGCGGACGACGCGGACGATGATGACGACAATGCAGGAATAGAAATGACGACGACATCTAATACTGGAAGAAATAGCTCAGGAACATGATGAGTAGAAATGACACTCGGTACCAGGATACTGGATACATACAGCATGCACACGAGTGACAGGAAAATGTTGATCATACACTGGACCACTAAGATTGCAAAGGGTCAGTGGTACCCAAATGCAGATGTCTTATATTAGATCTCGTTGACTTGGAGTTTAGATGATGACTTTGTTCAAACTAGGATGGTCAAACTTCAGACGACTTCGATACTGTTTAGGGTCAGTTAGTGGGGAGGGGTAGTAGGGGATAAGTTGGGGGAGCCAAGTTGGGGGGAAGCCAAGTTGGGGGAGCCAAGTTGGGGGAGCCAAGTGACTAAAACATACATGGGATCTTCTTTTATACCTAATTAATCATTCATTTAGTTGACCACTCCTATGGCAACAGCAGTTTCCTAGAAAACATATTTAAACGATGGAACACTAAACTTATTCAGTCATCAAAGCAGCTTTTTCAAGGAGGCATGATCAAAACACATCAAAGCTACCATAATACCCCACTTAACATGCTTAACACAATGGTGGACTTAAGAATGAATAGAGGGGTGGCTATTAAGGTGTAGGATACAGTGACATAAAAGAAGGATTAAGCTAATGAAATGGAATCAAAGAGAATAGGGCTTAAATCTTATGGAATAAACTTGAATACAAACAGCCAGCTCATGTTATAATCCTGTGTGCTATATAAAAAAAAAATCAAAATAACAGGACAGGATAGAGACTAAAAGCTTTTGAATAATCTAACTAATATTTACAATAGAGGGTGCATTTTCATGCATGCTACAATTATATCCAAGATGTGGTAACGAGAGAGTTATTAAGCGTATCTTTTCTTCTTTGACCATCATGACGTGGTTTTTTATTCCTTTAAAAGATTGATTTCTCTACCAGTTTCCATAATGGTTGCTATTATAAAGAATAATGATAAAAGAGCATAAACATTATAAACCTACGCGGGGGTTGTACATTAGCGATTAGCTTGAAACTAATTGTATTGGTCCCGCGCATTGTTCGACAGCCACCGAAAGATTTTGAACATGTTAAACATTTGTATTTTGTCTGGCCACATGAACGCTTTTTAGTGTATGCAAGAAATTTGAAAAGGTCACAGAGATCACAGCGGTGTATTATAAGCGACAAAATTTCACACAAAAAGTGATGGCAGAGTGGGCTGTTGTTAGACGTGTATAGAAAATCATATAAAATATACATTTCATTTACAGAGAAATGAAAGGAAACTTTTTTTTTGCTAGGTATACAATTGTTGTACTTGTATAATTAGTTCTAAATTATTTTGTTACTAGCCTGGAAGTATAGTATTTAGCTAACATGGCTAATGTGCTAGCCATAGCAGGCTTAATGTTTATGCTCTTTTCTATAATTATGTATGTATAGGTGCGTCTCCATCAGCCCGAGTTTGCTCAAGCTCGAGATTCTAGCCCGATCAGCGCTTCTCGAGAAAAAAGTCCGAGTTTGAAAAACCCCGTCTCCATCAGCCTGAGTCGAGCGATTCCCGCTCGTTCTTGGAATAAACTCGAGCTTCAGAGCATGCGCACTTCGAAGATGGAAAATTAATAAAAATATATAGGATAAATGAAGAGAAAAGAGCAAAGAAATACATAAGGAAAAGATAAAAAGAGAGAAGGAAAAACAAGGAAATACATAAGAATAGAAATAATAATAGATAATTGGGAAAACAAAGAAATATATAAGGAGCAAAAGGAGAGAAGGAAAAACAAAGTAATACATAAGAAACAATGAAATACATAAGGAAAAAACAAAATAGAAAAACAAAGAAATATATAAGGAAATACGAAAAAAAACTGGATAGAAAGAGGAACAAAGAAATACATAAGAATAGAAAGAAGAATAAATAATGGGGAAAACAAAGAAATACATAAGGAGAAAAAATAGAAGGAAAAACAAAGTAATACATAAGGAGAAAAAATAGAAGGAAAAACAAAGTAATACATAAGAAACAAATACATAAGGAAACAGATAAAATAGAAAGAAAAACAAAGAAATACATAAGGAAACAGATAAAATAGAAAGAAAAATAAAGGATTACATAAGGAAACAGATAAAACAGAAAGAAAAACAAAGAAATACATAAGGAAACAGATAAAATAGAAAGAAAAACAAAGAAATACATAAGGAAACAGATAAAAAAGAAAGAAAACAAAGGATTACATAAGGAAACAGATAAAACAGAAAGAAAAACAAAGAAATACATAAGGAAACAGATAAAATAGAAAGAAAAACAAAGAAATACATATAAGGAAACAGATAAAATAGAAAGAAAAACAAAGAAATACATAAGGAAACAGATAAAATAGAAAGAAGGAATAAATGATGGGAAAAACAAAGTAATACATAAGAAACAAAGAAATACATGAGGAAAATATAGAATAGAAAGAAAAATAAAGAAATACATAAGGAAATATAAAGAGAAGAGGACAGAAAGAACAAAGAAATACATAAACAAAGAAAAGAGGATAGCAAGATCGAAGAACAGAAAATGGGAAAAACAAAGAAATACATAAGGAAAAGACAAATAGAGAGAAGAAAAAACAAGAAATATATAAAGAAAATAGGATAGCAAGAAGAACAAAGAAATACATAAGAATAGAAAGAAGAATAAAGAATGGGGAAAACAAAGAAATACATAAGGAGAAAAAAGAAAGAAGGAAAAACAAAGAAATACATAAGGAAAAGGTGGAAAGAGAGAAGAAAATCAAGAAATACATAAGGAAAATAACATTTCTAGGATTGGTGTCATGAATAAATTAACCCGAGTCAAAACCCGAGTGCGTCTTCACCTGCGAATTAGCGGGCTAATTCGCCAAATAGCGCGCTATTTCACAAAAAAAACCCGAGTTGACTTAGGCTTCTAGCTCGAGCTAGAAACCCACGAAATAGCCAGCTAATTGCTTCTTCATTAAAAACTAGCTCGAGCTAGTTCTGATCGGGTTAGTTTCCCGGATCAGAATTAGCGGGCTATTTTGGAAACTTGGGCTGATGAAAACGGGCCTTATGTCTCCAATATCGCAAGGCTGGTTGTCCTTCTCTCGCTCTCAATGTCTATTTAGTTGATTGCACATTTGCACCCTTTTTTATAAATTTGATTGTTAGGCCAATACTGTTTCATTACTTGTTGATGATTTTGTCATTCTGTTTCACATGTTCACTTGTTACGATTCTTCTTTTGCACTTTCTTGTATCCCCAAATTGTGGATAATATTTCAGTTGATTTGATTTTATTTTATTTACAGCAACCACTTTGATAGCCACTTTTTACATTTAGAATAAAAAGAAACACACATTTTTGCTTCAAAGGGAGGGGCTGCAGCATTTTTTTTTCTCCATGTGCACCAGTACGTGCCTATAATGTGGCTCTGTTAT
Source organism: Heliocidaris tuberculata (assembly GCA_025618425.1). Lineage (NCBI taxonomy): Eukaryota > Metazoa > Echinodermata > Echinoidea > Camarodonta > Echinometridae > Heliocidaris > Heliocidaris tuberculata. Next base: position 22,201,575 of record CM046841.1, read on the forward strand.
AAACAGATGATAATTTATGTGTATTATGGATCAATAAACACTGCCATATCTAGTGTTCATGTATAGGTCTATGTCACGTAGGCCTATACCATTGACAAATTTGTCTAAAGAGATAATGAAATATTATGAAGGTAAAATTCTCTAGGCCTGGCTTCTTAATCAATGAAAACGATCTGAGCTAGTCAGAAAACAAGTTGGCTATAAGATGTGGCAATCCGTCGGGAGCATGGAAAGGCACGACTCTGTCTGGTATCTTACAATGGGTTGCAATATTGATTGATTTTTAGATCTTATTACTTCTGTTCGACAAAATAGCGCATAATCATGACCCATTGCATTTGCCATTTATAAGGGTAGGCGGGAGCTTCCAATTATTGTGTAGTCAAAGTATGGGCGGTGTTTATAGTGACGCCCTCCTCTCTGTAGCGACGCCCTTGTCCCACGGGGGAGCGGGGGGGGGGGACTGTTAGGCTAACATGTCTATGCATTTATCTCATATCTCCCTGGTTAGACCAAGTAAACTAAATATTTGGTATTCTGTAATATATACCCCCCCCCCCACACACACACACACACAAATGCTATTAGGTCAATTTCAAGACAAAATATTTGAAATAAAATTTTGTATATCGATGCACTAAAGAGGCTCAGAGTCAGAACAAGTTGAAACTGCACTATATAAAATAATTTGTTATTCTTATTGTCAGGGTTTCGTCAGATACTTCTCCATGTCTATTACAAAATATCAAATGTCTTGACAAAAGAATTGCACGGGAAGAAGGGGGGTGACTATTATAAAAATATGGCCCATTGGCATTGCGGGTAAACATAGAGGATTATGATCATAAACGCTGAGAGAGTATACTATTCGGCTCGCGATCAAGGAAATTAAATATAACGGAATTGATAACAGAAACTTGATAGAGAGACGTTGATGAATTCGCTCAATGCAGAATGGATCAATAAAACTGAGTACCGTTACTGATTGTATAGAATAGGTGTCTGTATAAAAGAGCTAATGATAGACATTACTATCCTGCCCCATCCTATTCAATGGTTTCTGTTACAATGAGCCCGCAGTCAGGCAGATAATAGCACATCTTGTGCCCGTTATAGATTACCTCGCGGCTTATCTCATCCACTAAGCTGTTGTGCCAATACATTCTCAAGGTCCGCAAATTTGCCCATCTCACGACCTTACCCCTCTCCAGCTCCATAAACATCTTAACGCTCTCTGCGCGGTAATGTCGTCTGCGTCGGTTGCCGGTCCCGTAATCTGTATAGAGAGCCGAAGAGAGCGCCTATGCGTGGTTTATTTACAAAGTTGTTCTGTGATAACTCCTTGGTTCTACATTCTGGACTTGTTTGAACTCTGTTCACAGTGTTGTGCTATTAGCAGATTGAAGGCATTTGCAGATAAGAGAAGGGGAAACATCTTGTGATTGATACAAAAGCAGTGTTGCCGAGTAACGTGACCGTGAATGGAGTGAGTCAGTGGATGCCGCATGCTGTCACGACCTGCAGTTCAGATCGGTGCCAGACTGGGGGCAAGGGGCACGACAACCTGTTCGTTACTCTTCGTGCTAAAAGGAAATACGTCTACTCCCGACTAGTGGACATATTATGTGGACCTATAGACTTACAGGGGATATCAATCGTACACATATTGCATTTGAACCGGATTTTCAAGATTTGGAATAAAGTGGGACTATTAATGGACCAGATCATTGTGTGTCTGTGTGGTAGAAGACTTCCCTGGGCCTGGATACTCTTCCTGTTCTGTTTAAGACTAGTGGTAAGTGTTTTATTAGTACAATGATATGAAATTTAATCAATGCAAGCATTCCAAGAGGTGTCTCAATGATTACATTTATGTGGTTAACTACTTTAAATTGACTTTTACATGTAACACTAACTTAGTTTGATAATAATCAAACCAGGGAGGTGCTCTCTTCCACCTCCCTAATAACCAGGATCACTGGCTTGTAATGACTTAGTCAGTTATATGCATATTTAGAGATGTACCTCTATACTACTAGTCTACTAAGTATTGAAGAAAAAAACATTGGGGTAATTATGTGGAACAGTCAAAATGTGTCGTTTACTTTTTATTTAAACAAAATGGAAAAAAAAAATAGACCTGCATATGATTATTACATGTATTTCTAAAAAAGGAGAAAAGTAATTTGTGAGCTTTCTCTTTCTGTTTATGTCACAAAATTGTTAGTTTGGAAGAATATCATAGCAGAAATGACCCATGGAAAGGATTGCTTGTGAAATGCCCTCATATTCAAAATATGATGAGAAATAGCTGAAATGTTGCGGCCAGACATATTCACACCACATGTGTGTGCAGTCCCATATAGGCCTAGACTAAAAATTCTGTCTCTCGTTCATTGGCCTCTTATTTTGGTTAGCGTTGGCCCTCACTTAAATAAGAGGCTAACGAACGAGAGACAAAATTTTCGGTCTAATATAGGCCTACCCTTTTCTGTGTGCAATGCTTGTGCTATTCAGTGAAATTTGGTAAATCTCTTATCATTTGATCAGGGGCAGATCCAGAATTTTATAAAAAGGGGAGTGGGACACAAATCTCAGAAAATTTTTCTGACAAGCGGAAAAAAAAAAAAAAAAAAACGAGGTTCAATTTGTTTTTTTGTCCAGTTGTCCTCCAAAATTCTCTGACAAGCAAAAAAAAACCACCAAACTTTTCTTTCAAAAGGGTGGGGGGGGGGGGCATGCCACTAATTTTAATGATTCCAAAACCTCACAGTATACACCAATTCTTAAGTAGACAAGATCAAACTTTCTCACTTGCTTTGAGACAGTTTCTTTCACTCTGCAATCACCTGACCAGAACTCAACTTTATCTTTAATCCTATATGTTTTTAGTGTGTTCATTGTTGTCCTGATTAGTGTAGGTTTGTATGTATTCATATTTCATAGCAAAAGTCATTCATAGAACCACTCGTACAAGTACTAAGAGAATAACGTTGACCTTGTACACCAGATGGCATGTGGGATAACTTCCTGCAATTGGCAACTCGTGTGAGAGTTTCGAAGTGTCAAGATCGCTAGCTACAACAGTTTTTTTTTTTTAAACACCTGAAAATTGCACTAGATCAAGGTGATAGAGATGCAGTTGATTGAATTGTATTGAGCTTATTTGATGATAGTGTTGAAGGCAAGACTTTTTCCCATTTAATTTTGTTAAATTTTGCCAAATATTATGCCAAAGATGACATAGTCATCTAAAAGTTGCAACTTCAAGGTCGACTGCAGCTGATATTGACACAGCCATATACATGTATGGATGGTTCCTTGAGTTAACCAAGGTCATGTGTAGAATGTGTGTGGAATGTCCTGGGCATGAAAAACAACTCTCCTCATTGTGCATCATGGTATCTGACTGAAAGTGGTAACAAGATCGTGATGATACGTTCATGTGTGCAGTGAGCAATGTTTTTGATTCGATGCTTACGTGTATCTAGTGACTCGGTCATACAGGGACAGATTTGAAATTTGAAAATGAAAAAAAGGGTGCCAAATACGAGGTAGAAACGCTGTTTTTATCCACAAGAACATTGAAAGAAGGAAACTGTGATGAGAAAACTTGCCTCATTTAATCTTAACTTTAATTCATTTTTTTTGTAGACAGGATGGTATTGCTCCAAGGATTAGTGGGTTACAGTCATTCTGAATTTGTTTTTAGTATATTAGCTGTTTGGAACAAGCAAAGTTTTAAGCTCATTTACAGTACTGGTAAGAAATGCTAGTCTCATGCTGTTCTCCTTGTATCAAAAGATGTTTGTACGAGATCATTTAGTATTCCACCTATGATTTCCGGTGAATTTTTAGTGTAAATATCTGTAATCAACGCTAGATCACTCAGGTATATATGCTAGGAGCTTTCCACCCCACAGCTCCCCGCAAAACAATCTTGGTGCTTCAGTAGGGACAGCATGTGTGTCACTGTGTGAAGAGCTACTCATTGGTGTTGCACGTGTGTGTGTAGTGTATAACATGCTGCCATTGTTGAGAGTTTATGTGCCTGGCCCGGCATATGAATTATGTTTTGCCTCTCGTCTGTTCATTATTAAATTTAAGGAGGCAAAATCTTCATAGGGTCTTAGTATTTCTTGTATCTTGCTATTTATCAACAAAAATCTAAGAAATGTGACAAAAAGTTTTTGAGGGATTACCGGAGCTCTAAAATAGCACTCACTTCAAAACCACTATCTGATGTACAGGTATACATAAGCACATTCTGTATCAACAGAATGTAAGCTATTTTGTTGATGGCCTGATTGACCTATCTCAATTCCTTATTATTAAGTTGTATATTTACACCTAAAAAAATGAATTCATTAACAAGATATTGTTTATTTTACAAGAAAATATGTCATAGGGTTCTGAGAGAATGTTAGTTTTAGCCATGCAGTTTACCAGAACTCATTTTTCACATCATACCACAAAATTCTTTAAAGATGGACCTACATGTACATGTATGATCATTAGCAGAAGATTTACTTGTGCACCAATCAATATGTTCTGCCATAATTAAGCATTTCTGTTAATCTATAGCAGTTCATAGATTTCTCAACTTAGGTCTATATTAATCAGCTTTCCCTCCTCAAATTGGCAACTATTATTCCTTTTCCTACTCATACATACATGTAGTTTGAAAAAAAAATCTTTATTAAATGAACCAATGTAAATGAAAGTTGCAAAATTAAAGAGAAAATTTCCAATTAGCACACGAAAATAGTGATTATGTATTTTACAATGAGTTGCCAATTAAGAGATTTTAATGATTATTTACATTTAAATCACTCTTATTCAAAAACAGCACAACATCGTACTGCATTACAAATGTACTCAAAATTTTCAGTGAATTTTTCTCTTTCTGTTCATTTATAATATGTAATTGGCAGCATTTTGGATCAAAAGATACTGCAGAAGTATCACTTTAAAACAGAGTTAACAGCCTGCTGGCTGTCAAGTAGTGTCCCCCTTTCTTTTTAGATGGCATAGGGCCTGCTATTTTTATACGCACTCATGGCGGCATATAGACGCAGTCGCAGGTGTTTCTAAAATTAAACGTGTGTACTGAAGAGAAGAAAATGGAGAAGGATGGGTTATATCCCCACGTGATATTAATACACGTTTGATAGTCATCTGCATCGTATCATCTCTTGAGCATGTGTCCCGTGAAGACAAGAACTTGATGTTTTTTCCTCTATCTTTCTTCCGAATACTTTCTTTTTATCAAAGGCACCGTAACCCATTTGTAGATCAGGAAGAGATTTTTCAAATCTTTGTTCAAACCGTTATGCCACGCTACTTTTAATAACTAGTTTTGATAAGGATAGTTAGCAATATCCCAGCGGTAGTGTCGGTATCGATCACTGCCTGGTGACAGTGGGTTACAGGTTCAATTCCTACTTTTATTAATTTTTTTTTAAATTCTTTTCTGAGCTGATGAATTATGAGATTACTAACACTGGGAGAAAGTTAGAAACTCACAAATTCATCTAGAAATTTAATCGTCTTCTAGCAGTCCTTTCAATTAAAGAGTGGAGTTCTGTTTTGATATCAAGCAAATAGTTGGGGTCTTTTTTAGATGCAGAATAGTACCACTATAAGCACACATGCTGCATCAGTTGTCTTGGTAACGGTCTGCTTGATCATCTGCCTCTTTGGGAAATGAGTTTGATGTCATGTGATGTGAATGAAGAAATCATGTGACCAAAGAAAGAGAGAGAGTAGAACAGAGGGAGAGAGAGAGAGAGAGAAAGAGAAAAAGAGGAAGTGAATGAGAGAGAGATGGAGGGAGAGCGAGACAATTATAGAAGCAAGTAGTTGTAAACAAAAATAACAATATACAGCATATAGTAAAGCTCAAATGACAAATCATTAAACTTGTGAAAACAAAAAAAAAGAGAAGCATTAACTTAAGAGAGGAGGCCAAAACCACCTGTGAAGAAAACACTTTTGCTTATCAAACAGATATCAAAAGAGAGAAAATAGAAAGGAAAGAGATGGGGCAATTAATACAGTGAAAAACATACATTTGTAGTATTGTAGAAGTTGAGAGGGGAAAATTATTAATATAATGGAAGAGAAAGAGAAAATGTTATTGTTACTATAGAAAAAAGGGAAACTGATTTAAGGAATGAGATATTAATAGAGAGTAAAACACTTTTATTGACAAAAATTTGATGGGTGGATAATTATTCTGTACCTTGTAAGCTGAGAAAGAGTAAAGATAGTGAGTATATGAGGAGAGATTGAAATGAAGGTGATTTTTTTTTTCTGCTGGGCATTGCACTTCTCTGAGATTGTTGACCTTGCATTGCTTTTCCCAGCTTCTCTTCCTTTCTCTCTCACTACCTCTATATCTCCCTTTCTGTCTTATTCTCTCTTCTCTTTCTCTCTCTCTCTTTCTCTTTTTTTTTCTCTCTCTCTGTATCTCTCTCTTTCTCTCTCTCTCACTCTCTCTTAGGCTTTTTACACTTGCAAAAACTATTGGTGGGGCTATACGAGGATTAAGCCCCACCGATAGTACGGGACTAAGCTTAGCCCACTTTCTGTTCACATTGCATTTTACCAAAGTGGGCTAACTCCGCGATAGTACAAGATTATTTTAGCCCTGGAAAAAAGCAGGGTTAGCCCCACCAAAGTAGGGGCTACATGTAAGCACTCTGGCTAGGGAGATAGTAGAGGACTAAAACTGCAAATGAGCGGCCCAAAAAGTAGTCCAGTCTAGGATAGTACGGGGTCAAAAAATCAAGTGTAAAAAGCCTTTTTTTTTCTCTCTCTCTCTCTCTCTCTTGCACTATCTCTCTTTCTTTGGCCTTCTCTCTCTTTCCTTTTTCCCACTCTCCTCTCCCTTTGCCATCAGCTCACACCACACCCCCATCAATACAAATCATCGATCACTGTAAAACAAAAGAACACTCGTACTTCACATCCTGACTATTCTTCTCATTTCCCGTAACAGAAAAAAATACAAAGTGAGTTGCTTGTACTTGAAATGTCATGATCTCACCATGTCAAGATAAGGGATATATAGAGAGAGAGAGAGAAAAAAAAAAAAATCTATTGAGAAATATGATGAATAACGTCGATGAAGAGGAAGAGCCTGTGATCAATGATGGCGTGTTCATGTCCTATAAAAACACATTCAGTCAGTTTGTGTAAGAGGTGACAGATAACATAAGCTCCCTCTTGTGATGAAGCGACAATCAAGAGACGATTAAAAGACGGAGCATCCGGCTCTGAATGGCGTGTATTTCCTGACAGATAATGTATTGGATTTTGTCTGGGATTGGGTGCCAAATTTATCAGTTGGACAGTTGCTGGAGTATTTTTACCTTCCGCACGTGATGTCAGGCTCTTCGCCGACTTCACGCTGACTTTGGAAAATATATTTGAGGGCACCGCTTCTTGGAGCGCATTCGGCAGCCAGAAAGTCGGGCTGTCCATATATCTCTTCTCCTGACATTCCCCTGTAAGGAGAGCATCAATGTACTGTTGTATTGTGTTCAAGATCCAGTGACCAACAATATCTGAACAATCAACCGTTGACCCAACCGAACCTGACATAATTGTTGTATCAGCAGTAAAATACATGTAAGTAGGATAACTATGTTGTCTCTATGGTATCATATTGCTTGTAAGTTCATGTGCATGATTTAATTACAAGTAATTACATTATTGATTTCCCCGTATTTGTCTGCTCTTTGGTTAAAAGGAGTTTGTTTACCACACGGCTCATTAACTTAGAATCTGCATAAGGCTTAGTAAAACTGGAATTATCTATTTCTTCCTTTAAATTGTTCTACTAAATAATACTGACTATAATTCACAAACCCATTAATGGCTAAAATGGGTTTATATGTGAACTTACTGCACTACTTAAGTAATTTGACAAAGTCAGACCATGGACCAACTAGTAGTTGTGCAAATGTTGATAATAGTTTTTTCTTGGAGACAAATTTGTAACTCCATCATAAAGTCATTCCCACACTATTACCTGCATTGCTTTTTACATTTTGGTAAATAATTTTTGAAAGTTGTTCTCAAGACACAGATTTATGCATACATTTGCCACAGCCGTCTATTGATGTGCATAATTATTATGGCTTTACCTTTCTGCATTTTGAACAGGTATTTCCTCCATAATGTGAAAAAAAAATATTTCGATAATAAATCCAGTTTGATTACCCTGCATGTTAAAGCAATCACTGTTAATATAATACATGTATGTTATTAAAAGTTATTATTTCTTCCATTCTTAGGTTAAAGATGGAAACAGCTGAATCTGTAGAGAGAAAAATGGCGGTTCAGGGCCACGGAGTAAGTAGCTGCAATCCTAACTATGAACTCTTGACTACCAAAGTAAGCATCTGCTCAGTGATCACAATCGTTGGAAAGAAGAAAGTCGTCCTGCTCCATGCAGACTCCAGTGTCAAAGGAGAAGACATCCAAGAGATTGTTAAGGAGTTGGAGACAGATGATGAAGATGATCCTAAGCCCAAGGTTAGCTACGTCTGCTCCAGCAAAGAGGGATACCTTGAAATGTGGATGGACATCATGGGAGGACAGCTTCCAGAGTTCTGCTACCCGCAGCGGTCTCGTATCAAGTTCTCTGCAGGGAAGTTCAGTGTGTGCTGCCTTCAAGAAGCCACGGAAGACTACTATCATCTACCCAAATCAGACTTGGTTGCTTTGGTGGACACCGAGTGCCTTTGGGCTTCTCTTTATTTCACTGACTCCATCCGCTTTGGGCCAGTCCTCCTGGATACTCAGCAGGATCTGGAAGAAGGTCTGGTAGCTGCAGGCAATGCTCTCTCAGCTGTGCATCTGCTGAGTTTTGATGGAATCATCAAGGAGATTCAGGTTGATGCTTTCCTGCGACGCTACTGGAAGACCACAATACTTGGACGGTTCCTGGAAGAGTTTTCTCCCAACCTTCTGCCTTCATTTGAGGGCATGACGCATCTGAGCGTTTCCGAGGTTCTCGGCAAAGATCACATCAAGGAGGAAGACAAGAAGAAGGTGGAGGACATTGTTGTTGACTACGGCATTCTGGTGCTGTCTTTTCTGGACACTCTCAAAGACTTCACTTATCCAACAGCTTTCTCACGCAACCAAGGAAACAAGGACACGGCCTCTGGATCACCACCAACAAAAGCTCACCAGGCCAAACCAAGTGGGCAACAGGGAAGATCCTCCAGGAGGGATTCTCAAAGTACAGAATCTCTTGGACCCCCTTTGTTTGAAGAATCATTTGAAAATGTAAAAGTAAGCAATGACGTGCCCCCCAACCAAACCAGGCCTCGAAGAGCTAGTGCCATTAAGCTTTTTGAAAAGAAAAGATAAAAACTCCACTACAACAGCACATGTACATGTAGTTGTAGAACAGATAGAATTATGTGAATTAAGGCAAGGTGTGTAGGGAAAATGATTGTTTTAATACATGTACATGAACTTGTAGCAAGTTCTTTTGAAATTTACATGTACATGTACTACCTACAAGTGGATTGTCATTCGTGTTAAATAAAAAATACGGACAGGGGTTGAACCAATGGTTCCCTGCAGCTAAATAACGATACAGCCATGCCTGAATTCTTGCCTAATGCATCTTACATCAAAGAATAAACAGAATAGATTTTGAAGCTGTGATTTCATTCATTTGTGACAATTTACAAATTTTACTCTTTTGCTGCTACGTTTGAGCTGTACAATATTTTGTGCTTCCATAACAATTCCTGTACCATTGGTGAAGAATCCTACAATAGTTTATTTATCATATACTGTGATATACAGTTCGAATTTGTCAAATTACACAGTTAGCAACTTACATTTTAGTAAGATGTTTTTGAGTTTCTCTCAGTGGACTTTTGCTCTTTAAAAATTTAAAAAACAACCACTAATACATACACACAAGCATCTTTAAAGTAGAAGGAAAATATGAATGGTTCTGGCAGATCAAATGTTTTATTTTTTTATAAAAATGTGAAGATGGCATATTTTCATTGAATTGTAATTTTACTATTTTTTACATGGTACTTGCTTAGTAATGTTTGAGCATAGAGTAGCCTTCTTACTTAAAGGTAATACAAATATAATATGCTAAGAATATTATTTTGTGAGATGTATTTTGAAATTTCAGAGCTGTTGGTATTTTAAACAGCCAACATAAAATGATATTATATGGACAAAGATAATTTTTTTCTTCTTCAAATTGGAAAATTGTTCTCTGAATTGTGAAATAGATGTAATGAAATACTGCTTGCTTTATTGATGAACTGTGAAAAGGGGCATTTCAATAGCTAACTTCTCTGACACAATTTTATGTGTGATACATATTTTAAAGTTGATGGCATCATAAAAATTAACTTTATACCAGCTATATAAATTTGACATAATAAATGTGTAAATGTGAAATGTAAAGTGTATTATACACTGTACACAATTTGAGTTGCAGATTTCACCATTTTTTCTTGTTAAAAGGTGCATGTATATTGAAATGAAGAAGGGAAGGGTGTCAAATTTATTTGTTTCAAATTTATATGCATCTGTATATTTGAAATGATATCCCTGCAGTGTACATGTATGTAATGTAAAGGGAACTTTGGAATAAAATTTGTAGATTATTTTCTCATATTGTGCCACGTATCAAAAAGTATATGTGCCAGATATTTTGATATTCCGTCCATGATTTCTGAAGGATATTGTGTAGATATGTGAGAGAATTCAATTGATCAAGTTTTTCACACCTTACATGCCTAAGCTCGTAGCAGCAAAAAAGTTTTTACCATGGGTGCTCACACATGTTGTGCATTGGTTATCACATGAACTTGTAGTCGTATGCTCTTAAAAAATTAGATTCTGCACAGGAGCTGGTTTGTTACAACTTTCATTTGTTTAGTGCTACATTTAAGGAGAAACAATTTAACAGCAGCTTATAATTGTTAGTAACTTGCTATACATGTGTGTATATATAAATATATATCAAATGATATGAATTAAAAATTATGAAAGGTGGCTTACGAAAACTTAACATACATGTAGGCCTTAATGTATGGATAACTTGACGAGTTGATCGTTAGAATAGTAGAGTTGTTGCGTTTATTTAACAACTTCAATAAAGATTGTATTTGTTATTATCCTTGTTCAAAAGAGAAGTGATGAATGCTTTTGTGTAATGTTGTTTTTTTCTTAAAGGGGGTACCCAATGCTGAAACAATGTTAGTTCATTTAAAAGATCATGATTTTATTAGCAGAAAATCATCTGCCTTAAGTTTTTTAAAAATTCGTGTTGCCAGAAAAATCCCCGAAATATGGTAAGACTTCAGGATATTTTGGCCCCTCAGCTGTGTCCCAATTTCAGCTAGGTAACCACAATGACGTCAAAGTGGTTACCCAGGTTCGCGTATTGCAGATGTTGCGCGCTAGACTGTACAAAATGCATTACACCTTGCGCGCATTTTGCTATAATTGCGCGACAAGGTAACCACTTTGACGTCATTGTGGTTACCTAGCTGAAATTGGGACACAGCTGAGGGGCCAAAATATCCTGAAATCTTACCATATTTCGGGGATTTTCTGGCAACACGAATTTAAAAAAAAATTTAAGGCAGATGATTTTCTTCTAATAAAATCATGATCTTTTAAATGAACTAACATTGTTTCAGCATTGGGTACCCCCTTTAACCCTTTCGAGACAATTGTCCAAATTTTGTGGTTGGGCTCAATAACTTTTGATTCAGAGCCCTGAAAAATATACTAGATACGTGAGTAGAAAGAGCAAAAATTTCTGCACACACTGTGTCCATTTTTGTTACATGACAATATTGCGTTTGATCCCAGGAATTTTAAAAAGGAGAATAAGATTTAAAATCCTTAAATTGGCAACACAATGAGAGTTTCAAAATCATTGTTTTTTTATCAAAATTGGCAACTTTTTCAACTTTTCGCCAATTCTTTTAACCATGTATATTGTTTTCAAAGACATTACCCCTTATTACAATCTTGTAGTACTAAAAGAAAAATATTATTGTTGCCAATTTGAAGAACAAAATGTGATCAATTTAGCCCTGAAATAATTCCTGTCCTGAAAGGGTTAAAGAATTTCATAAGCATTTCAACATTTTGCCCCCTGTGATTTCAAAAGTGTAAGAGACAAGAGTAGACAGGAATAAGTGAAAGGAAGGACAATTAAAACAAAGAGAATAAAGCCTGAAAAATACTTAGAGACAGAGCTTGAGCAAGAGACAGGCAGAGATAATAATGTCAAAAAATAGAGTTTTATGGAGAAATGAAGAAGAGAGAAACTGACAGAAAAAGAAGAGAGAGAGAGAGAGAAGAGAGCTGGAGAATGAGGGAGAGGCTTGGAGAAAATGACTAGAGAGAAACACAGATTTAGGGGAGAGCAAGAAAGAGAGAGAGAGAAAAAAAAATGAGGGAGAGGCTTGGAGAAAATGACCAGAGAAACAGACGGATATAGAGGAGAGCATAGAAAGAGAGAGAGAGTCAGAAAAGAGAGAATGACGGAATATCACTTTACTGCCCTCTATGTGTTTGAATCATGAAATTACAATGAATGCCAGTTGATCTCTATCATGGAAGCTCATTGATGAGTATAAGTGTCTGATATATTACCAAGTTGTCATTTTGACACAGTAAGTGCACAATCTACTTTCAAGCTGTAATAAGATCATTTTTATTCATTCTTGTACAGGATGGTCAGGGGGAATGGCTGCCACTGCTGTGAATTTTCCCTCTTTCAGTTCTGCTGTTGTAGAATTAAGTATACATGTACCTTGATTGAAGGCCTGCATCTACATGTAGCCATTTAATTGGCAATAATTCTTGCTAATTGTTCCTCTCTTCAATACAAAAGTTAAAAGAAATAGCCCTCCCCCCCCCCCCCCCAAAAAAAAGTATGTAATGTATTGCAGCCTCACTGGACATTATGGCCTATGAAATGATATTTACATTTGTGATTGCTGCCCTCTATAAGAGTTTACACATGTGATAACATCCATTTGCTGAAATAATTCATGACGAAACTTACTATAGCACTTGTAAGTAATTCATCTGCTTGCAATGCATTCTTGTGAGGCGGAGCATAGTTAATACAATTACAAGGAGGTACCTCTTTGGTTAATATAGTGAAAATTGAATAAAAGAAATTCATATAAAATCGAGTACCTGTCTTCTGTAAATTTAAGAAGGTAAATGATGTTTATTAGTCATAGATTTTGATTTCACCTCTGGGCTGAGGTGAGCTTTCCTTGGTGTTCTTTTTAAGGGTTTATATTATCTCAGTGTGGTTCCACTTTTTCAGCCTGCGAGTATTTGCAAAATGCAGCGTGCAGGAGATTTTTATTATTTTGTCTCTACTCTGAACATTATAATGAATTCAACCCCCCCCCCCATGTTTTCAAAAAATGTTATTTTGATTACTGTCAATTTAACACATGAGCGAATGGGAGCCTGAATTCCTTATGTGAGCCCCCTATAGGCCTATGTGCATTTTGGAATATTTCAAATACTGCCCTCTGTTGATAATGTCACTTTATTGCATAGAGCAAGATTGCACTGTAAACCAGCAAGTTGAATAATGATAGTAAATAAGAGTAGTATATAAGATAGATCGTGATTGGTGTATTTATAGTTGACTGCTAGTCTGCCTCCACAAGACCAGGGTTTAAAGCCACTGAGTCCCTAGTTTCCATGTGCATTGCCTCATAATTCGCTGACACCAGATTTTGGTTGAATGACCAATTAATATGTGTGCATGAGGTCTCCCAGGCAGGCAGGCAGCGAAACCAGGGAGATGGGTCTGACCATGGGTCTGTCCCACCATGAAGTTACTCAAGCTGGGGAGATTGATGACGATGACATTTTGTTACACTGTAGAAGGAAGAGGGAACAAAGCATTACATAAGAACTGCTTGTCATTAACAGTCACCTGGAATGGTGTCAAATTCCCATGAGAACCTCAGACTATGTGGCTTTAAAATATGCCTTTAAAATATGCCTTTTGAATGGTGACGGATAACAGTCTCCATCATTCAAATATAAATATTCAGCTTTGATTAATGATTCCTGCCCTTGTGTATAAAAGCCAAGTACATTGCTCTGTCATTTTGTGTCTAGTACTAGGGAGGTCATATCATTGCTGAAGGCAGATTTAGGGTTCATTATGAAAAAGTATTCTCTCTTTTTTTCTTTTTCTGGGGGGGGGGGGCACCTACTTCAACAATTATGTCAGAAAATCTGACAAATAAGGGGGGGGGGAATGTTCACTAGGGTTCACCCTATATGTCCATTAGATGAAACAAAACCATAAACCTTATAGAGTTAGACCATTGGGACATAAGGAGCACTCTTTCTGCGAGGTACAAAATAATAAGTTAACAATATTTTAACATTAACATTTAATGTATACTTACATGTAGGCCTGGAAGTCATTTTTTTTTTCAATTGCTGTATAAAGTTGTATACATGTACATGTAGGCAGATAATTCTAAATTAATGGTTGTTTGGGGGTTTGTTTGTTTTTTGCTTGTGGAATATTTTGACCCTCCTCTTCCCCCCCCCCCCTCCTCCCTCCCCCATATATATTTGTGCCACTAATTGAAATCTGTCTCATGAAGCAGCAATTGCAGTGTACATAGGATATTGTTTACTAAATCTTAATGTACATTGTATCTGCTTATTGACATGACTTACATGTAATTACTACATAACTACAATGTGTTTTGAGTTCTATTTTTGTACTTCAATCAGTGTGATGGAAGAATTCACATTTGTATATTTATGACTTTTATACCTGACGTCATGGGCGGCAATCACAGGGGGGGGGGGGGTGGTGGGACTGGAATTTTGAAGTTTGTGCAGCTACCAGTGGTAAAGCCTCGTCGTGTTCCCCCCCCCCCCCCCCCCCCCCCCCCCGCTGTGACAAGAAATTGGCGCACATGCTTGTTGTCCCTGACAAACTTCAAATCAGTCTAATTACCAAAGAACATGAATGAGATATATGCACATGTACATGTACATGTACCTGCAATCAGTTTGGCAGAAAAGATTCCCACAATTATTCATTCCGTGACCGAGCAACTCCCCAATCAGTCTAATTGCAACAAAGCTTTCAGGCCTTTGTTCGGTGATCTGTTTCATTCCAATAATGGCACAGTGAAATCCTCCTCGTATTAAGCGCTAATCCCATGAAAGGCTGTAGTAGATCTCTATGTCGGTGAAGAGGTGCCGCCAATGCCATTTTCATTTCGGGATGGTTGAAGGCCACCTATGGGATGGACATATGCACAATATGAATGTAGCGATTGTCATTATTATTTTTTTTAATTATTATTATAAGTGGCGGAACTGTAGGATTTGTCTAAAAGGGGTGGCAAAATTGTGAAAGATTATGAAATTGAGAGGGCATTTTTTGTTTTGTGCTTGAGTTATGCCAATTGTGTTTCATAAGGGGGAACAGGCTCGTTGTGCACCTAAAATCTATGTATACAGTACATGCAAGGAGTTATCACAGTTCTCTGAAAACTCCTTGTTACATATATAAATAATTGTTATCATATCTAATTTACTCATTACTGGAGAAATTAACTTTGATCCTTTTTCTATCAACTTGAGTCAAAGAAATCTTTTGTAGCTATAATCTAGACATTTACACGTTCACTGTGGTTTGAGGTAAGAATACGCCAGTTTGTAATTAGTGCATGATACAAATGACCCTGATATTACCCCCAATTTGTACACACACGTACATCTGTTTTGGTGGATACGCTACATGTTTTAACAACTAAAATCATACTGGTGCATGCATCATGGTGCGCATGCTATGAAAGCGTATAAAGGTCAATCGTACTTGGGTAAAAATGACCTTTATCTGCACATGCGCATATTGTGATTACAAAACTGGCTTATTGAAAAATCAGCCACTGAATTCTTATTCTGTACATGCCTTACAGAAAAACAAAATTTATGATTGAGTGCATGTATCTCTTTTGGTCCAAAAGCCATATAAAATTTTCTTTCTTCATTCATTCTTCTTTTTTGAAAAATAATCTAATTATAACTTTTTGTTTGCATAATTGATGAAAAAAATAAAAGAATTATTTTGCTAGATTAAATCTTTACAATTAAATAGCAATGGCACTGTCCATTCATGTACATACATGTATGTGTACACATGTACAGGTATGTAAATATTTAATGTCATGTTTCTCCCTTACTAGAGTTCCCGGGGGGGGGGGGGGCATGTCTCATTGAGATCTGTACATTATCCGTGTAAATCACTTTCTGAAAAGCACCCTGAACAGGGATTGCAGTAGGAGTGATTTTGATACCTATAAACAGGAAAACTGGCCTAACATCTCAGATTTTTATACCCTTAACGGCAATTTCCGTGGATCTTCTTCTTGTCACCTCTGAATTTGATACCCTTTTTCTTGATTTTTACTGTTTTTGATTCCCAAAAAGCATAACCTGGGCTACGCGCCTAATGCTGACAAAGTACCCTTTTTATCCCTTTTCGTGTACACGGATGATGTACAGGTCTCAATGAGACATGCCCCCCCCCCCCCCCCCCCCCCCCCCCCGGCTAGAGTTCTATATACATGTAAACAGGTATTAAAACCAATGCATTTGTACATGTATGTGGTACATGCATTCCCATAATCAGTACGATGAATTTTAATTTGGCTGTGGCCTATTTACGTGTATGATTTTTAATTAGATACATGTACATGTATACCAAAGATCACCGAGAGTATGTGCCCTCCATGTTGACAGAGTTGCGTCATGTTTGTGTGACATTTTATCCTCTGTTTTCTTTTCTCTTCTAATATTTTCTCCCACAGTCTCCCTTAAATTGTCTCTTTTCTATTTTCTTGTTTTCCTACATGTAAGTTCACTACTGACTCTTGTCTAATATTCTCCCTCTCTCTCTCTCTCTTTCTCTCTCTTTTTCTTTCACATCTCATTTTGGCTATTATGCTATATTCTCCTTCTGTCTCCCTCTGTCTTTCTCCCTCTCTCTTTTTGCCTCTCCCTCTCTCAGTCTCCCTGTCTGTGTGTTTCTCTATCTCTCTCTCTCTCTTCCTCTCCCCTCCCTCTCCCTCTCTCTCTCTCCCTCTCCCTATAGCCCTGTCTGCACACAATTTAATACTGTCCATGGTATCCTGATTGAATCTAATGAAATATGAGAGTTTGTAGGTAAGAGAGTTGACTCCCCCCGCCCCCCTCCTCTTTCTCTCACTCTCTCTATCTATCTGTCTGTCTGTCTGTCTCTGTCTCTGTCTCTGTCTCTCCCTCTCTCTCTCTCTTCTTCACACAAATACTGTTCTTCATGACATCCAGATAGAATTTAATAAAGTATGAGAGTGCGGGTAGACGGACAGAGAGTTGAATTGAATTACAGGGTACTCCTAATTAGTCACATCTGACTAAGTAAATAAGTGGTGAGTGGGTATGCTTGGATTCATTGGTTGTCAATGACTTCATGATTTAACCATGGGGGAATCACTATGAATTTTTCATGCAAAATTCTCTGATGCTGCTCTTTGCTTTCTTTCATTGGTTTGATCCATGAGACAGAGGTTATATTTTGTGTAATAATGCATTTTTTCCTTGGCAATAGTAACAATACCTTCATATTGTTTTCTTTCCTTTTTTTTTTTTAAATAGGAAATTATTTCCCCTTAGTATAAAAGCTCAAGTTGTTGTAAGGGAAAAAAATCTGTTCATGACCCATTCTTTTCCAATTTTGATTAATTTTAATTACATTGTAAGCAATTGCAATATTCTTGAAACAATCCTCTTGCAGGCAGTAAATTGATCACTTCTTATAATATCTGAGAATAATAATTGGAGTCATCTTTAGTTATCTTGAGTTGAGAATGCCTGCATTAAGTGTGATTTTCATTTTGTTACAGATGTAAGAAATCTTCATTTGCATTAATTTGTTATTTTGTTTGTGCAGTACAAATATTTCTAAAACCATAGACATCACCGTTGTTGCAACTTATTTGAAGTTACTGCTTCAGATTCAGATTCAAAATACATCTATTTCGTTCTCATAATAGATGAAATGTACATTCACAAAAAACATGGTGGAAGAACGCAAGGGTTCCAGGTTGCACATATGGCTTGTAGTGGGGTTGCCTTTACAATACACATAATATTATACTGTACAACAATTATAACATACACAAACACAATTTTTTTAAATAAAGAAAAGGAAATCTGCAATATTTGCTACTGACTGTAGTGTACGGAGTTTTTTTTTTTTTTTTTTTTTTTTACAGTACAAGTAAATGTATGTTGTGAAGGGCATGTTCTATTAGAGTCGTTTTTAAGTTGTTCCAGAGTTTTGGATGAGAAAAACAAATTTTGTTGAAATGCAACTGTTCTATGTCTAGGAATAGAAATGTCTCTCACAGATCTTGTTGGGTAATTATGAAAATTACAATTAAAATCAAACAGATTACAAAACTGTTCAGGGAGATATTTTTAGATGCACTTGTATATGTACATACATTGTAAAAAC